>OY856412.1:1126909743-1127324743 GCA_963693085.1 Alisma plantago-aquatica | reverse complement strand
ATACTAAGTCTTATTGTTATAATCTTCATAATTACAACAATACCTCTTGAATTTCCCTTACTCATTGGTCTTCTTCTTGGTTTTTCTCCTTGTTGATTTGTTACAGCTCAAAGAGGCTGCTTCCGTTGGAGGTGTGACACGAGTTAGTCACAATCACGATTGAAGTTGTAGCCTTGTAGGCGATATTCTTTCTACATACTACAGAAATTAACTGTAAGTCTATAAATCGACTAATTAAACATTCTTATTTATATCAGTTCATGAGGAATTGTTATTTGCACTCATTATCTCAAGTTTCTTTCCTAATTTATATATTCTTATTAAACATTCTTCTGAATTTTTCAACCCCACCGTACGTATGTCAAATACTGAATTTGTGACTATGCTTATAATTACTGTTAGGTGCTTGTTTTTGCTTGGAGTGTTCACTGTTAGATCTTAAATTGCATCTATTAGTTATATTGCTGATTTGGTAGTTAATTGATGGACAATACTACATATTTATTTATAATTTAGGTTATGGAAAACTTTTGAAGAAATAGGTTTAGATCTTTACTCATTTAAACTCATTCCAAGAGATATTGCTTCAAACAAGAAACATATTCTAATTTCTATTATAACATAAGTGGATATACAATGATGTGTTTCTCTTGGAATTTCCTCATATAATAAATGATACATACAACAACGATGTTTTATTTGAAGAAGTGTCTTGTGATTCATTTTTATTTAACAATAGTCGATCGACAACAATAATGCTAAATTTATATCCCTATTCATAATAAAATTCTATGTTTCTATGTAGAAGATGGCACCATGTAAGCAATGGATCAGACTTGTTGATGATCGACTTGATGATCCATCATATAAATTTGGTGTCGAAGAGTTTCTGATTTATGCATGTCAAAGAATTGGCTTAACTGAAATTAGATGCCCATGTGTTCGTTGTGTTAATGTTGTATCTATGCATCGTGATTTAGTCAAAACACACCTACATGAGGAGTTATACCTTTTGGTATCATCATGGCGAGACAGGACATGAAACCGATTTTGATTTAGATGCTGAAAATAATGACAATGAACAAGATAGTGAGACAGATGACAAAATGTTAGAGCTTCTGGAAGATATACATCCAATACATCATAGTATTGAGGGAAATGTTGGTGATATGGGATATTTTAACCACAATAATTTTGAAGAGGAACCTAATTGTGAGGCCCAAAAGTTTTTTAGGTTGCTAAATGACCTCAAACAACCTCTTTATAAGGACTCAAAGAGTTCAAAGTTGTCTGCACTAGTCAAGTTGCTTCACATCAAGAGTCTTGGGAGATGGAGTAATAGGTCTTTTACAATGTTACTTGAACTAATGAAATATGAGCTATTTCCACAAGACTCAACTTTGCCTACCTCTTATTATGAAGCAAAGAAGATAATCAAAGATCTTGGTTGCTCATATAACAAGATTTATGCATGTGCAAACAATTGTATGTTGTTTTGGAAGGAAGACCACGGTCTTGATAATTGTAAAATTTGCAATACTTCTAGATGGAAACATGACAAGTGTAGTGGGGTGGAGAAAGTAAAAGCAAATGGGAAAAAAATACCAATAAAAATATTGTGTTACTTTCCACTAATTCCTCAGCTTCAAATGTTGTTTATGTCTTCAAAAACATCTGCACTTATGAGGTGGCATCATGATAATGGTGATATGCAACATCCGGCTGATTCATTGGCATGGAAGAGATTCAATGAATTAAATGAAAATTTTGCTGCTGAGAGCAGAAATGTTAGATTGGGACTAGATAGTGATGGTTTTTCAACCATTCAATAATTCTAGACCATCATATAGCATTTGGCCAGTTATTCTTATTCCATATAATTTGCCTCCTTGGATGATCATGAAGCAACCCAATTTGATTTTGTCTATGCTCATTCCTGGTCCTAGTGGTCCCGGTGATGCTATTGATGTTTATTTGCAACCTCTAATAATTGAATTGTTAGAGTTGTGGAATAATGGAATACAAACATTTGATGCAACTATGCGCCAAAATTTTAATCTTCATGCAGCTCTTATGTGGACGATCAATGACTTTCCTGCATATGGGATTTTATCTGGATGGAGCACTAAGGGAAAACTTGCTTGCCCATGTTACCATAAGGGTACCCATTCCACCCGTTTAGCTAATGGTGGAAAACAATGTTTCGTGGGTCATAGACGGTATTTGCCTATGAATCACAAGTGGAGAAAAAATAAATCTAAATTTGATGGCACTATTGAGAATGGCACACCAATGCCACCACTAACAGGTGATGATATCCTTAACCAAGTCGACAATCTTGAGGGAAACCCTTTAAGTAAAGATTCTAAGAAGACATCTCACAAGAGTAGGGGGGAGAATTGGAATAAGAAAAGCATTTTCTTCAAACTTCCATACTGGAAAAATCTTTTGATACGACATACTTTAGATGTGATGCATATAGAGAAACACATATGTGAAAATATTCTTGCAACTGTTCTGAATGTTAAGAATAAGACAAAGGACAATTGCAAATCTCATCTTGATTTACAAGCTATGAAAATTAGACAAGAATTGCACCCCATAATAAGGGAGGGGAAAATAGTTTTACCAGATGCATCATTTGTACTATCTCGAGATGGAAAGAAGAAGTTTTGTAGATTTTTAAAAGATTTAAAGGTCCCAGATGGCTATTCCTCAAACATTTCACAATGTGTTAACATGAAAGAGACTAAACTTTCCGGATTAAAAAGTCATGACCATCATGTTCTATTGCATCACATACTTCCACTTGCACTACGTGGTCTTCTTCCTAAGGTTGTTTATGAGCCAATTCTTGAGTTGTCTCGATTTTTTAAGGTATTGGGATCTAAGTTCTTAACTATGAGGGGGTTGAAGCAAATTGAAGCTCAAATTCCAGTTACTCTTTGTAAGTTAGAGCAGATATTTCCACCATCATTTTTTGATGTGATGTTGCATCTTCCTATTCATTTAGCACATGAGGCTGTGCTATGTGGACCTGTTCATGGGCATTGGATGTATCCTATAGAGAGAAATTTGTATACCTTAAAATCATATATTCGCAACAGGGCCCTCCCAGAGGGTTCCATAGCAGAAGGATACATAGCAGAAGAATGTATAAATCTTTGTTTAAGATATTTTCATAAAGTGGAGACAAAATTCAATCACCCATATCGAAATTATGAAGATAATGTTAAGGAAAATTCAGTTTTATCTACTTTTGCATATAGGGGAAGAGGATTAGGTTGTGGAAAAGCAAGAGATCTTGATGCACTTTAACTGGAGAAAGCTCATATATACATTCTTAATAATTGTGAAGAAGTTGAACCTTTCATTGAGTAAGTGATTTCCTACAAATTATTATATGTCATTTATTTATAACTTGTAGTAAGCCTATATATAATTGATCTAATATTTAAATATTTAACGTAGGGAATACTATCAAATTCAGGGGGTAAATGCAGAACAAATATCTTATAAGGAATTAAATGACAATTTCATTGAGTGGTTTAAGACAAAGGTAAGTTGTCTATTCTCTCAATATGGAAATACATATACACAATTGTTTATATATTTCTCATTACACCATTATAATTTATATAGGTCGCAGATCAATTTGAGAATGATAAAAGCAAAAAAATAGAAGAGTTGCTTTCATTATCAAGGGGTCCATATAAATCTGTGACATGATTTTATGGTTATGTGGTGAATGGATATCGATTTCATACTAGGTCTCATGAGGAAAAATTGAGGTCACAATGTAGTGGAGTGGTTGTGGGAGGTGGTGATGATAGTGGTGAAGTTATTGATTATTTTGGAAAATTGACCGAGATTATAGAAATGCAATACTTGGGTGATAACCGGGTAACATTATTTCGGTGTGATTGGTTTAATGTTGGTGACAAAGTGAAAGGATTAAAGATTGATGAGTATGATTTTACAAGTATTGATTGCAAACACATTTGGAAAACTAATGAGCCATATGTATTAGCCACTCAAGCATCTCAAGTGTTTTATGTCGATGATCACAATAACAAGGGATGGCATGTTGTGATAAAGGTTGAGCCACACGATAAATATGAGCTGGTTGATGCAGATGAAGCAGTAGAAGTTCCTATTGATATTTGTGATGATGTTTAGAAGATTTATTTATCATTTTATTTGTTGTAGTGATGCCACTAGAAAAGATTATATGTTTTATATCTTGTCATGACATTTTCAGCCTAATTTTTTATAAAGTTATTGACTATGACATTTGGTCTTTTAATTTATGCAATCAAGTATTGCTATGTAAACATGTGTAATAATTGTCATTTTTATTGTTTTGATCAACTATATTTATTGATAGTTGATCTTATAATTATTGTCCTTGGTGGTACATGACAATGTCTATAAGAGGATCAAAAAACGAGAAGGATCCTAATAAGTCTAAGTCTAAGAATTATCTCTTGCCACAAGTAATTGGAAAAAAACGTGTTCATGGATTGGTACTTAAAAGTACTTTACCAAATCTCAAAGGAGATAATATCCATGGTATGGATGGGTACTATGATAGTAATTTATTGGATTTAAATAGTGGGAAAAAGTCTTTCTTTTCCAAAAAACGTTCTTCTCTTCCACAAACATGGAATGATTCTACCTCCAAAAATGTTCCATATCCACCAATGAAGAGTACTCCTCCACCAATTGAAAGTCCTCCCCAATTAGAAATGTTGCTATGCCAATTCAACATGATCCTCCACCGATTGAATCAGGTCATGTACCTCTTGAAGAATCTCCCAATCAACATGGCATGGATGCTGAACCGATTTCCACACATTCTATTGGTGAGATATCAACATGTAAGACCCCTTCTAGTTGTTTCTGATTTGCATTAGTTTGAAATATTAACATGCTCCACCAATTCAACATGATCCTCCGCCAATTGAATCAGGTCATGTACCTCTTGAAGAATCTCCCAATCAACATGGCATGGCTGCTGAATCGATTTCCACACATTCTATTGGTGAGATATCAACATGTAAGACCCCTTCTAGTTGTTGCTGATTTGCATTAGTTTGAAATATTAACATGCTCCACCAATTCAACATGATCCTCCACCAATTGAATCAGGTCATGTACCTCTTGAAGAATCTCCCAATCAACATGGCATGGCTACTGAACCAATTTCCACACATTCTATTGGTGAGATATGAACATGTAAGACCCCTTCTAGTTGTTGCTGATTTGCATTAGTTTGAAATATTAACATGCACCAATTAAGTTGCATGTTCTCCTAGTGTATACACAACTGATTTAGTATCTTGTTTCTTTTTCTACTTGATTATAGGTAATGTCTTTGAAAAGATAGTGAGGCGTCGAGGAAGTAACAAATGTAAAAAGGTTGCTAGACTTAAAGAAGGAAGAAAGATAGATATCACATTTTATCAAGGTCGTCCAGTTGGGAAAAACCATAAGGTATGGAGTAGACACTTGGGAAGAATTATTCGTGATCGCAACATTTTCCCATTGAAGGTTCATTCATGGAATGATATCACTGAAAGACAAAAGGATCACATGTGGGCAGCAACTCTGGTGAGTGGGATCAATTCATTTTATATTTATCTAAATTCTTAAATGTTCACAAGATAATAACATCCTTAATGCATATTTTTTTGTATAGGATAAATTTTCTAACAACAACATGGATGATTTTAAAAGCCATACAATAAAACATATGAAAGAGTTATGGGTGAAATGGAGGGAAGCAATGCATCATACCGGGAAAGGGCTAGACATGAAGCACCAATTATTGAAGAAGCCTATGGCAATTCAAGTTGAGGGTGATTGGGAATGGCTCATAAAGGAAATTTTTCATAGTGAAAAGTTTATGGTAATCTCATGAGTAATCATTTTCACACTAGTACAAGTTACTTGAACTTATGATTGTGATTTCTTAATCATATTTGTTTTATTAATAAAAATGCATGCCTTGAGTAAGAGAAACTCTAAGAATAGAGAAGGATTGAACAAGAAACTACTTCATCACACGGGCAGCATGCCTCTTAGAGAATTTTCATGGAAGAAGGTTGTTTAAATATATCTTCAGTACAACCTTCATTCTTCTTATTTACACAACTTATTTTGGTAGGGGGAAGATGGGAATGCACCTGACTTTGGAACAATATATTTTGAGAGCCACAAGAAAGGTGATACATTAGCTAACATGGATGTATCCCAAGTTCATGTAAGTATACTAACATGCATGGTCATGTCACTATTTGTATATTTACACTACATTAATTACTTTCTCTTATAGGAAAAAATTGTTAGCATCCAACAAGCTGAGCCATCCCTTCATCATGTAGAGGTTGTAGAAAAAGTATATGGAGAACCATGAACAAGAAAATACATATCAGGTTATGGTGGAGGAGTGAAGCCTAGAGATGTAAGAGGACCATACAAAACAAAGAATGCCATATTGGATGAGCTAAAATCAAAGGAGCAAGCATTGAAAGATAAAGAGGAAGCTTTTAATGTGTAAGAGAAAACCTTGAAAGAAAGTGAAGTTGAAAAGCGTGCAACACAAAGTCGTTTGAGCAAAGTGGAAAATCTACTAGAGATGATAGTCAAAAATCCAAAATTTCAGCAACTTGTGCAATTTGAAGAGGATGTTGATGGTTCAGTTGGTTCTCCATCTATATTCAAAGATTAGTTTAAATTAGGTACGAGGTAAATTTCATTTATGAGATGAATATTATAAATTTTTATGTAGTTTATGCTATAATTTATCATTTTCTTATTCTAATTTGTTCCTCAGAAATGAAAGGAGAAGATTTTGGGTAGCATTGTTATACATATATATATTTGAGGTGGCATTGATATAAATTTTCTAATTCACAATTGTAGGTGATAATGCAAGTGATCCAATGAAAAGTCAACTAGAGAATGAGTCCAATGGTTTTGTTTGGATGGAAGAAAAATTAAAACCTTTTTTTGTAGTTACTTTCAACTGAAAGTGGAGTACACACATTTTAATGTTACCCATCCAACATCATTATTCCTCTAGAAGTTTTGTAATTATACTTGATTATTTTTGGTGAACTACCAAAACACAGGAAAAATGAGATGTATTAACATACAAATCTTCAATAGGTAATTTGGTTGATTCTAATTTTAATTGATTATGCTGCATTTTAATGTATACAGGATGTTTAGAAGTGACATATCCATATATTCAACATCATTTTCATATCACATCCATATGAGGTAATTGTGATAGGTTCCATCTTTTTTTCCAATCATGTATCTAAATCTAATATGTATCTTTCTTTTGGAATAGCCTTTCTTCTTCATGTTGAGCATGAATGTTGCATTACATCCCATGCCATTTTGATTTGAACTTGACTTATAATTGGGAGTGTTTTATTACTTGAATATGACATTTTACATTGCTCCATTAATAAGAAAGTGTTGTTTAAAGAGTTTATCAAAAGGCATCTTACAGACCATACTTGTTTTCTTTTACAGCTTGGGTTATGCTAATTGTTCCAAGTGAATAAGAAGATGAAAGAGTTATCAAGTTTCTTATGCTTTTTTCAAGTTTGTTCCACCAACAACTATATTATATTTTTCCTGCATATTTGTCCAAAAAAATTCGGATTATATTGTTCTCTCTTTTTTCAGATTTTTCTTAGTCCAAAGCCAAGCAGTACTCATTGATCTATGCTCGAGATGTATTAAAGGATCACTAGAAGAATGATTATCTGTTACAACCATATTTCCTAGGGATATGGGCAACTATTGAGCCTTCTTTTTTAGAATATATTCGTGGATAAAATGCATCCCCAGGTTTGAAATTCATTCATGCAATGTTTATTAATGTTGCTGAATGTGAGGATGCTCTAATGAAATCTACAATTATTATTGGAAGAAACTAATGAACATTCTTTGTTACAACATACTCGTGGATGAAATTTCACAAGGTTTGTTCTTTCACTTTGTTTTGATATTAATATTTCTTTATGTCTTTTATTGTCCTCATCTTCATATGTTTTGCTCTAAATTCAGGTTATTCAAATTGATGAGTTCGATTTGCACAATATTGATATCTTGGGAGATATGTACATTCCCACTCTATTATGATGGTGATTGGTATTCAGATTATATGTTACACTCTGTTATGGGATTTAGATATAAATGGTTTTCTTCTTCCACTTATTCTTCACTACGAGTGTCTCATTGTCTTTGGTTCAAAAGGTAAGTACTCTTTTCTTACTCATTAAAATATACAACTGTGAGTACTCGTTGTATCAGTATAAGCCATTCATATCTGTTGCACATGCCGAAAATGTATTCGTTGCACATATGAAGTTATATGTTTGTTGCACATTCAGTGATATGTGCCCCTAATATATTATTGTTTTGCAGGTACATAGTTATATATATGTGATGATGATTTCTATTCATATGATATGTGCACACTCATTATGGAAAGAGCTATATATTATTTTCTTCTCGATTCATTCTTCCGTTAACACACAGTAAATTCTTTGATGCAAGAAAAGAATGCCACATCCATTAAAAGACTGAGTGGAGTCTTGTACTGAAACACTTCTTGGAAACCCCTCCCTATCCCCTAAACTTCTAAACGCATGCTGTTTTGTTTTTCAACGCACAATGTATATGTTGTTTTGGTTTTTGAGTGAGCATATGGAAAATATGCCCCGTTGCACATGCAGAAAATATGTCTGTTGTACATCCGGAGATATGTGTCCATTGCACATGCGGAAAATGTGCCCGTTTACACATCCAGAGATATGTGTCTGTTGCACATTTAGCTTTATGTGTCCGACGCACATCCATAGATATGTGCATTCCATGTATTGTGTTTCTAATACTTAAAATCTCTTTTGTAGGTTTCTTTTATGGTGATGGTGATTGGTATTCAGATTATATATTACACTCTATTATGGGATTTAGCTATAAATGGGTTTCTTCTTCCACTTATTCTTCACTACGAGTGTCTCATTGTCTTTGGATCAAGATAAACCAAATATGTAAAATCAAAAGGTAAGTACTCTTTTCTTACTCATTAAAATATAGAATTGTGAGTACTCATTCTTTTTTCCTATCAGAATTGATATAAATTTAGTATTTTAACATTATAATGATCTATGTTGAATATACTTAGCTGCACGTATCAATTGTCTACACTATATAATTTTTTAGTCACATCTTTAGTTGTTCAGAACATAACTGTCTAAATCATAAGATATTGGACCATATAATTAACTAAGTGCATTGAACAATTCTTTAAAACATGACCATCGATTAAGAAAGTGGCCAGTGCGGCTGCTTCCCACACGAATTGATGTCTGCTAAACTAATAATTCCTACGGCAGAAGTTTCAAATTGCCTATGTATCTTAAGTAACACTTAAATGTATGCCTCTTCTCTTTCTCCCCTCTCAATCTCCAAGGCACCTTATTTTTCATCTTCTCCATCACCACCAACATATTTCCTTACACCCTCTCATTCTTCCTCCTACCTCTTTTCTTGCTTCTCTACATCTCCATCTCCCCTCCTTATCTCTTGCTTGTGCATCTTAAGTAACACTTAAATGTATGCCTCTTCTCTTTCTTCCCTCTCAATCTCCAAGGCACCTTATTTTTCATCTTCTCCATCACCACCAACATATTTCCTTACACCCTCTCATTTTTCCTCCTAATGGTACATGTTCACCATTACTTACACCATACTTATCAAGGTGTGTGCCTAGGCGGCCGCCTAAGCGGTAAGGCATCCCAAGGTTGCGCCTAGTCGATACAACTTTTTCTATAATGCCAAGCTGACTTAGTTTTTTGGGTTTGGTTGTATATTAACGTATTTTAATGTTTAATGTGGCTATCCTAATGTTCAAAATCATCATTGTTGCCTATGTTATGCGCCAAATATCACTTTTAATTGGACCTAATACTCTTTTTGGGTTTAACTGGATCTAATACTCTTTTTGTGACTGGATCTAATACTCTTAGTACAGATTTGATTTTTCTTAGTTTGCACCTTCAATTCGGATTGTATTAAGTAGCTATGCTATGAAAGATAGTGATTACATTGCTCAATACTTGTAGTTATGTATGACAATAAATATATATATTTTTGATCACTCTCTTACATTCTTTACAATAATTCTTTTTTGCGTCCTTGACATTATTGTCAATGGTAATATATTAGAAATGTAATCGATTATTTTGTCATACAAATATATATATATATATATATATATATATGAGATCGACCATAAATATGTAGATAACTACATATATAACTATACAATGTGTGTATATGAGTGGGGGAAAACCATGACACATGTATATATACATAAACTATTATTTTTAAAGGTCACCTAAGCGATGCCTAGTCGTGCCTAGTCACAAGGCGTTTAGCTGGAATGCCATGCCGCCTTCACGGCTTGACAAGTATGACTTACACAAATAACAAAAACTAATGTCTCCAAAATTTTACTAACCTTGATTTTATCATTCCATATATTCTTATTGCAATAATTATATAATTAAGGATCTTGATATATGTTGTGAGTTAATTCATACTTTGACTTGTGGATATATTATTATATGTTGATTGTTGGTTGGATTTCATGGATATTTCCATCATAGATGATTGATTTAGATCAATTTATGTGTTTATACATAAAGCTTATTGTATGCCAAAATATTCATATATGAATATACATACTTGTATAATAATAAGTTAATTGTTCCCATTGTCGTGTCATGTCTTGCATTGTTGAAAATTATGGTGCCTCTTAGTCTGTGGCTAAATCCATGCTCGTGTACATGTTCGTGTTTCCTAGGTTAGGATCCAAGTGTGTTGCAAACATGAAAGACAAATTTAGCAATTTGGTATTTTTTTGGGTCATTATAGCTATTTACGACGGAAAGAGAACGTCATTGTTGACCTTTGTGATCAAGCCTGCTAGTCGTTGTTACTAGTATCAACGACAAGATTGGGTGGTCGCAACTAGTATCAACGTCAGACATTTTATATAGTCGTTAAAACTATTAACGACAAACTATATAAGTCGTCGTGATTTGTAATAGCGACGAACTGAAATTATTTGTCGTTATCTTTATTAACGGAAAGACCAATAACGACAAGACGCGACAACTTTTTTTTCTCATCGTTAATAGTTTTAACGACAAACTTATTCACATTTACGACTAACTTTTCCCGTTGTTATTGTTAACTTTTCCTGTAGTGCTAATCTTTAAACCCTAAACCCTAATCTATAAATTATAATCACTAATCTATAAATCATCATCATCATCATTATCGCCATCATCAACATCATCGTCGTCGTTGTCGTCATCATCATGATAATGATTGATGATAAAGATGATTGATAATGATGATAGATGATGATGATAGTGATGGTGGTGATGATGATAGTGATGGTGATGATGATGGTGATTATGGTGATGATGATGGTGGTGGTGATGATGATGATGATGTTGATGTTGATGATGATGATGATGATGCTGATGATGGTGATAGGTATGATGATGATGATGATAGTGATGATGATGGTGGTGGTGGTGGTGATGATGGTGATAGTGATGATGATGATGATGATGATGATGATTTACATATAAGGGTTTATGATTTATAGGTTAGGGTTTTGGGTTTAAAGATTAGGGTTTATGATTTACATATTAGGGTTTACGGTTTAGTAATGAATGCATGTACCACCTATTCCATTCTTGAACACAAATCACATTTGAGAGAGAAAGAAATCAATATTAATTAAGTAATTTAACCATTAAATCACCATTAACAATATTAATTAATCAAGTCCAATCAAAACATTATTTGATTCAAATATGATCATGCATGTAGAGTAATAATCTACCAACAATCTTTAAACCCTAAGCATAAATGTCCAAATAGCAGTAGTACAGACAAAAAACCAAAAAAACCAAAATGTTCTTACCTTCAGTGACCCCATTGTTGGCAGCGGTGACTAGAGATGGTGGTAGTGACTGAAGGCTAGAGGAAGAACACATGGCGAGATGAGAGTGGTGTCAAGTTCAACAACAACAATAGAGGAATTGTCCAGAAGTAGCAGCGACAGCAAGCTCAACAACAACAACAGAAGCGGTGGAGGGGATTGCAAACCAACATCAGCGGTAGAACAGTAGCAACAACAATGGTGGTGGTGTCGGGGATCGCAAATTGCCAGAGAGAAGTAGGTCAGTCATGATGAAATAGAGAATGGGGCGAAAGTCGTTATTGTGAGAACCTGTTACACTAAATGAGATACTCAAAACATAAAACATAATCAATCACCAATTAACCACATACCAAAAAATATGGGTAAATTAAAGCCGATTTCAACGTCAGAACCCGCTCAGAAAAATTTGCATACGAGCCCAACATCTTTCTTATATTCATACTATGCCAAGAATTTGATACAAATTGTTCTATCTCCTTAGCCACAACATATATACACAGGAGAACAATATTTGTATATGCCACACAATAAACATTAACATGCTAACAAAATTTCAATTTGTTTGAAATATCATATACAAACTATTCCTGCCCAGACCTGAGAGTAAAGGGATGACTCTAGGACACACTAGACATTTAATCAACTTTCTCAAAGATTCATTACTATAGCTCATCCTTGCTGCCACGTGTTTGTTTTCATCACTTTTGCTTACCTAAAAAAACGTGGCGAACCACAAGGGTGAGACCCAGTCCCAATAAGAGATATAACCTCCAACAACGTTTATTGATTACAACATTTTTAAGTAATTAAACAGTTAAGCAAATTAATCAGATATAACAAATAATTTCAGTAGCACCGATGATTAACAAAATGCACAAGGGAGCAGATAATAACTATCATTATTAGCCAGACTATCATCATTTATCTTGTTGATAATATAAGCAATTCAGTGGCATATGCATATCTAGCATCATGAGAAAGTCTAGTAACATAGCATAGCTAACAACATGAGCATGTCTAATTGATTGAACATATCAACATTATAAGAAGAGCTAACAACATAAGCACAACTATCAGGATAAGCATGATCAGCAATATATGCATCTCTAGTTACAAAGGCATGGCTAGCATGCTAAACATAACTAACAACATGAGATAGCTAGCATCATGATTATAATCAGTAGTAGCATTATAGTTATCAACACAATCATGTCTACTATATGTACGCATCTACAATCTTAAGCATATCCACAACATAAGTATATCTACTATCTCTTAATTGCACTAAGCATCATCTTTATGTAAAGATAAAAAATAAGGGTTATCATCCAATGTAAAACGTCGTGTATAACCCTAAACAAATATGCTACATGACTATATTACATCTTTTATTAAGCCCTGAGGAAATTGAGGATACCACTCAAAATTCAACTAACCACTTAAGTCAAAATCAGTGCCATACAAGATCTAGGAAGAGCTGGACTCCTAAGATCTTCTCCACCCCTGGTCAGTACGGGTCCTCCACAGTGACACATAAGGTCAAGCTGCTAACAACCTAGTCCGTCCTTGGTACAGGTCACGACACTAGTGAAAGGAGGTGGGTACGCATACCCTACCATCCGAGGTACAACCCCAATTGTCCTCCAATCTTGTCACATATATAATCACTGAGATATGACCACAACCATTCTCAATCACATCAGATGTATGAGGCATGACCATAGCCAACTTCCACAACCTGCATTGTGGATGACAAAGATATATCCTCAACTTGCCACCCCCACATACTCAACAGTATGCACTCTGAGTTTCCCTTCGGAATACTCATTTCACCATCTGGTAAGTTATGACACTCAGATGGATCTATGACACATTACACTACATGATTAGAGTTGCACTTGATTAGTTATTCCAATTGGGTGAATTAAGGCTGCATCAAACAAGTAGACATACAAACCCTAATTCACTTCTAGCAAGCATATAAATATCACAACTTTTAAAAGATATAAGATGTGTGAAACATAATTTCTCATCTCATCATCACATGGTACTATTCACTTGCCATTCATGAGACCACACTAGTCATCATACTATCACATGATATAAATCCTTTTCACAATATCACAGGGTATACCCTTATCAACACAAGAGGATTACACCTCATTCAGGGCTCAACCATGCCCAAAGGTCATTAAGACCATCATACTATCACAGGATATAAATCCTTTTCACAATATCACAGGGTATCAACCCTTATCAACACAAGATGATTACACCTCATTCAGGGCTCAACCATGCCCAAAGGTCATTAAGACCATCATACTATTCCCTGCAAGATCATCATTATCTTTGCATGCCTTATAATAAGGCTCGACAACATCACTTACATATAATACACCAGATCAGCACAATATTACATTAATGAGCTAGGAGATATTCATAAACAATCATAACAGGGTTATATTAACATTAATAATATTCCTTTATTACATCAACATGCAAGGAATCTAGATATGATTAACACTCATCATATTCATAATACACATGTTTAGCATAAGAAAGTATCAACCATGTGGCTATGATAACAACCAATTAACACATTAAGGTTATGATCATGTTAAGGTGGTTATTCCACCATCATTCCATCATATAAGAATGTTAAACATGAATACTCATCTTTATCTATTTTCATTAGAGTTAGGTTCAACATGATAAATTATATCAATGTTACTAATCAACACTTATACCCAAACCCTAACTCACGACATCCCCATTGGATCATGGATGCATAAGGTGAAGCATCACCATCACATTCCATACTATTCTCAAGTATGAACCCACATATAAATCAAGGTGTAACCATCAGGTTATAGCATACTAGGGTTTCAACAATAGTAACAGAGTACTCCATGATTGCATCAGTCATTCAAGGACTATTCATACCCAATTTCCATCATTTAGTTATATTAAAGCTAGGTATAACAAGCTATACCTCTTTATAGTTACATATCAACACAATATGATTATCATCCCTTATATTCATACGAGTGAATAGGTAAGACTACCTTATTAAGGGTAACCCTCCATTTGTTCCATCATCATTCAACCCATATCACCATACCACAATGTCACCCAGAACCATTGGATGTTTAAAAGGTAAGACCATTGGTTGTTTACATAAGTAGACACCTTGGATAAACCACCAAGGAAGTCCTTGATTGATGCTCTAGAAAGAGTCACCATCTAACCCTAGACATCCCTTTATTAACAACACAAAAAGTATCATTGAGAGTAGGGTAAAACCCACAATCGACTGTTCAGTTAAAACAAGCCATCCATTGTCAACAAGTAAGCTACTTAAGTTGATCATATAAAAGAAAACAAATCAATCACATTATTAGGACCAACATATTACATTATCCATAATTCTACTTTATTACAGGAATAAACATTAGATCTTGACCGTTGGGTCAAGTTCATATGTTAAAACCATCAATTACAATATATGTTCGACCATTGCATCAAGTGACCCAAGAAACCATTGATCTAAGGTTTAATTGATGCTACAACTATATGATTAACTCACCATAGATTTTGGAGATATGATACACCATTATTAGTGACCATTAAGTCACCATAGGTTGTTAGATCAACACTATATTCATTAATCAACATCAAATATTAAGCTAATGTCATCATTGATTGATAACATCAGTAGGGTACTTAATGGTTGATCATTAAACTTCTAATTGATCCAAAACCTGACCTAAGGGGGTGACCATAGGTTGTCACTATCATATGACACCTTTGATCATGACCATCAGTTGTCATGAAGAAAACATCATAGGGTTGTTGCAATGGTACCATCATCAGGTCATGGATTTATAGAAGAAATCAGCTTAAAACCCTAAAACTGACCATTGGTTGATAGGTACTTAGCACCACAGGTTGTCAAACCAACCTGATCCAAGTCATATTATACCTTAAAAATAACATACACATGATCACAGGTTCATATATAACTGAAATCAGAACAGTGAACATTATAAAAATCAAAATCCAAGTCAAGCATAGCTTTTTAGTGCATGGATCATCATTTTCAAGCAAGAACATGATCTAGAAAGCTTATGGTAAGAAATAAACGTGGTGCAAGTTATAAAACTTGCCTATAATGAGAAGACGAAACCCACACAGAAGAAAACTCAAGCAGGTAGGGTAGAAAATCCAAGAATAAGCTATGAATTTGTCCATATAGCACCTTTCTTCATCAAATGAGCAAAGCCTAAGCATAAGGAGAAAGAAAGGTATGGTTTTAGAGCTTTAGAGCAATTTATACCATGGAACAACAAGGTTCTGACCTAGAGAAAGCTAGGAGGAAGGACAAAAAAGAAATAAATGGAGGAAAGAAGGGAATTCTTACTCTTTTAGGTCAAGATCACTAGAAGGAAGCTTTTTCAACCCTAAAATGAAGTCAATTGCAACCCTAGATCTTTTTTCTAAAAAGATCCCCACTTTCTTCTTCCTTGGATAGAAAAATTCATAGCAGAACAGAGGGAGAACAAGGTTGGGAGAAGGAGGGAAGTGGTGGAGAGAAAATGGCTCATTTTTGTGCTTGGGGGTAAGTATATGAAACTTTAAGATAAAGAAAAAGAAAAAGTTGAAGTTCTAATATCTATCCAAGTGTCCATGGCCTTAATTTATTAAGAATATAAAAGCGCACACACAAGAAGCTACCCCATAATATGTATAGACATGCTTAGTTTTCCTTTGTCAAATTTCCCAGCCAATTAAATAATTCATTAGTTGATAGCTACTAAAGGTAGCTCATCAGGGGTAAACCCTAAAATACCCTTGGAGAAAACACCTTCAAACCAAGGTTTAAATAGGCGCACATGGATCAACAAGCTCAAGAATGATGAGAGAATATCCAAGTAACCTAATGCAAGTGATAAATTGCAAATAAAACCTCTCAATTGGGTAAATTATAGAAAAGTCCAAAATGTGCATAAAATTGCATAACTTGCTCAAACAGTGTCCAAATTGGACCAAATTTGAAACTTAATCTTGTGTTATGATTTCAAAGCATATAACAAGGTTAGATTAGGGTTATAAGAATTAAATTATGATAATTAATCTCATTAAACTCATTAAGTAAGTTTAGGGGCCTTACAGTTATCATGTGGGGGCTATTAAGTTAACCATAGTCGTCAATTATATAGTAACACCGACAACTAAGTACATAGTCGTCGTCTCAAATAAAAACACTAAAGATTAACTCCTAAACAAAAAAATGGCTCTTAGGTTAGGATATATATGTCAGTTTTGTAAGCAAAACTAACGACTAAGAAGTAATTTGAGGGCAAAATATTTTTGTGGGGACACGGTGCAAAAACACCTAGTTTCGGTTTCTTCTAAGAACCTGACGATTTAGACCCATATCCAAAAAAAATTATGACTCACTGAGGGGCCTAAATCTTGCTTGTTTGGTAGAACCAATGAATAATGGGGGGATATTTTTTTCCATGGGGACATGACACAAACATTTTGTAAAAATTGACGCCTGACTGAAAATTTTGGAGGCAATTCCCCCCCTAAAAAGTTGTATTTTGCGGGCAATTTTATACGTCAGTTTCTCCGAATAGAAATCAATATTAAAGTTAAAGTGATACATGTGTCTTTTCTAAATCGACAAGACTTCACATATGGTTACAGTTGGCATGAAGGGTCGACGTTCTTGTTTGATTGGTGTCAGTTTTTTAAGAAACCAACGTCACCAAAAACGACATTAAACATCATATCTATACTAGTGGTCCCATATTACATTGGCAGTGAATGTCCATTTAAACTTATGATATCACAAGTAATGAGCGGTGCCTAGTCACACATCATTTCTATCCAAGTAAATGGAAAGTTGGAGAACAACTTCAACCTACAAGTTGTGCATGGTGTTACAATGTTTGTATAATTCCTTTGTCACTAATATCTAGATTAAACTCGAGGCATGGATCTGTCATCCTCTTCAACATTCACTCTATGTTACTTGCTATAGCAAACTGTATGAGATATGTGTAAGCTCAATATCATATATTGACTCACACATACATGGCCATGCAAGTGGCCTTGGACATCATACTCCCATAGGAGGGACAAATCCCATCTCTATCAGTTACAGTCAATCCCCATGTGTATAGTCACCCAAACATCACCTTTATAACAACCCATGTTTTAGAATTACGTTTGATGATGTCCAAACATACTGAATGACATGTGATGAGTGCAGTTATTTCAAGTCTAAGAACCACAAACACCACCATCACTATAAGATGTGATTTTGACTTACCTCATTAAGGTCTCCATGTATCACTCTTAAGGTGGATTTGTCTGATACAATGTTCTTTAACATGTATCTATGTGCTTGGTTTGATATTGTCATATCATGACTAATGAGATTCTGTCATCAACCAACTCACACTCTGATCTTATGTGTTATTGTTGTCTATTTACCTTCCACAATAATAACCGATCAAGGACATAACAAGAATGCATATAAGCTTAACATATGTATGATCTCATTGTTCAGGTCATCAACCTGAAGACATACATCATTGAGTAATATCATTCTCTAGATATTTCTTATATTATTTCATTATCAAAACTAAATAAATAGAATAAATTGGAAGGTTTCCTTTATTTATTAATCAAATTATTAACAAGTTATTCCATCATAATTATCATATGACTGGCTCTCTAGACATACATACCAATAGACTCCCACTTGCACTTAGAGCCAATCACCCACAAATCTTATTATGAGTGACCTAACATGACCATCATAATTCTGCTGCTAAAGTGCTTCAGTCAAGAGATCAACAACATTTTTCTCAGTTGGTACTCTACAAATCTTTACATCTCCTTATTGTACGATCTCTCGTATGATATGATACTACCTTTGTATATGCATTGAGTGCTGATGCGATCTGGGCTCCTTAGTTGTGCAATAGCTTCATTGTTGTCATAATATAACTCAATTACGTCGTTGATGCTTGAAACAACCCCAAATTTTAGAAATGAACTTCTTGATCCATACATCCTCCTTTACTGCATTCGATGCATCAATATACTCGACCTTTATTGTAGAATCAAAAATTGTCTCTTGCTTAGAACTCTTTCAGCTTATAACTCCATTGTTTAGGCAAAACACAAATCCTGATTGTGATTTGTAATAATCTTTGTCAGTCTGGAAGCTTGCATCGGTGTAACCTTTTACCACCAACTCTTCCTATATGTCGTAGACCAATAACTACCCCTTAGTTCTTATCAAGTACTTCGGGGCATTCTTGAAAGCTATATAGTGAGCATCACCTAGATCTGACTGATATCTTCTCGTCATGCTTAAAGCATACGAGACATCTAGATGGGTGCACAACATCACATACATGATGGATCCAATTGCCAATGCATATGGAATCATACTCATGCACTCCCTTTCTTCACAAGAATGGGGACATTAAACAATAGAGATGGTAACTCCATGTAGCATGGGAAATTTTCCTCTCTTTGAGTTCTCCATGTTGGATCGCTTCAACACTTTGTCAATGTATGTGCTCTGACTTAGTCCGAGAAGCCTTTTTGATATATCTCTATAGAACTGTATCCCCAAGATGTAGGATGCTTCTCCCAAGTCTTTCATAGAGAATAAATTTTCAAGCCATGTCTTTACCTTTTATAAAGTAGGGATGTCATTCCCCATCAATAGTATGTCATCTACATACAATATGATGAATACTACCATGCTACCACTAACCTTCTTGTACACACAAGGTTTATCTTCATTTTGAACAAAGCCAAACTCTTTGACTGTCTCATCAAAACAAAGATTCCAGCTCCAAGATGATTTCTTCAATCCATAGATTGATCTTTATAGCTTACAAACTTTATTTGCAAACTTTCACTACTACAGAAACAACATCCAGTGTCACTTTTTTGGGCGTCAGTTATTTAGGAACAACGATGCCTATAATATTAGACGTCAATTATTTAGGCAAACCGACGTCTATATTCGAAGACCAGCCAGACATGAGTACCACTTTGTATTCAGCGTTGACTGGGTATAACAGACTGACGACTGAAATCGCCCGCGAAATCCAATTTTTGAGCAAAAAAATTTGCGTCACCTACAACATTGGTTTTTTAACTATTCATTGACACCTATTTAAGATGAAAATTTGTGCGAAAAGTCCCACCTTCAGTGTCGGTTATCCTTTGATAACCGACACTGATAATGGTTCCTGCCAAATAATTTAGGGTAAAGATTGTCTAGTTGGACGTTGGTTTTTTACTATCAACCGACGCTAAATCATAATCGACGTCAGTTTTGTAGATAACCGACACCGTTGACCAACTTAATAGACCTGATCACCCGGCTCTTCCCCCTTTCTTTCTTGTTTCATCGCGATATTTCTCCTGTGCTGCTGCTCGCCGCCGCTCTCCCAAAAGCGCACGACGACCCCCGCTGCTGCTCGCCGCCACTGCTGCTGGTGCTCTTCTGCTCGCCGCTGCCGCTGCCCGTCGCTACTGCTGGTGCACCTCTGCTTGCCGCCGCTGCTGCTGCTGGTGTGCCGCTGCTCTGCTTTTCTCCCGGTGCCAGTGCTGTTCACCGCCCGCCCCTCTGCTTCTTCGCCTGCTCGCCGCCACTGCTGCCTCCGCTCTTCTCCACGCTAGCTCCAGGTAGCCCTAGCCTCTTTGCTTCCTTCTCCCTAGCTCCATACCAACAGCAAGCACGACCATGGCTGTATTGGCCTACCACGACCGTGCTAGACAGCACGGCCGTGGTAATGGCCGTGGCTGTGTTGCCCTACCACGGCCGTGTTAGACAACACGTCCGTGGTAGGCCAACACAGCCATGGCCGTGCTTGCTATTGGTAAGGATATGAACAAATTTTTATGTAATGCTTTATGTAAATCCTAGGATATGAACAAATCTTTTGCTTGCATATATTTGTGCTTCTAATCATAATCTTTGACCTAATTTAGTAAATTTTGATGCATGTTGAAATAAGATTTAAACTTGTCAATTCTAGCATCCTAATTTGATTTGATTAAACCTAACATTGATGAAACCCTAACATCAATTGTGATGAAACCCTAACATTAATTGTGATGAAACCCTAACACGTACATATCTATTATTGTGTTTGTTGGCCTAGAAACCCGTCCAAGATTTACTCATTAGGAGTAAATCTTGGATAGTCCCCAGTTTGGGACTGTTCTTGAACACCTAATCTCAATTACGATGTAACTGTATAATGTGTATTGGGTTTTCGAGAAAATTTCAGTAGCATTTCCCCATTTGTTCTCTAAGTACATATATACTTAGAGAACAATGGGGAAATGCTGCCGAAATTTTCTTGAAATCCTAATACACATTATACACTTACTAGTGATATTAGGTGTTCAAGGATGGGATAGGTGGTACACATTTATTATATATAAGAATGACATCACATGTGTTTGTTGGCCTAGAAACCCATCCAAGATTTACTCATTAGGAGTAAATCTTGGATAGTCCCCGATTTGGGACTGTTCTTGAACACCTAATCTCACTTAGGATGTAAGTGTATAATGTGTATTGGGTTTTTGAGAAAATTTCGGTAGCATTTCCCCATTTGTTCTCTAAGTACATATGTACTTAGAGAACAGTGGGGAAATACTGCCGAAATTTTCTTGAAAACCCAATACACATTATACACTTACTAGTGAGATTAGGTGTTCAAGGATGGGATAGGTGGTACACATTTATTATATATAAGAATGACATCACATGTGTTTGTTGGCCTAGAAACCCGTCCAAGATTTACTCATTAGGAGTAAATCTTGGATAATCCCCAATTTGGGACTGTTCTTGAATACCTAATCTCACTTAGGATGTAAGTGTATAATGTGTATTGGGTTTTTGAGAAAATTTTGGCAGCATTTCCCCGTTTTTTCTCTAAGTACATATGTACTTAGAGAACAACAGGGAAATGCTGCCGAAATTTTCTCGAAAACCCAATACACATTATACAGTTACTAGTGAGATTAGGTGTTCAAGGATGGGATAGGTGGTACACATGTGTTTGTTAACTGTAGACCCTAATCTTGTCCTAATATATACTTGTTTTCTCTTTGATCATAGAATGGATAGATCATGGATGTCCATTCACAATCGCTGCACCCCAGAGTTTATATCTGGTCTTGATCAGTTTATTAGATTTGCCGAGGAACATAGGAAAGAACCTGGAGATAGGTTCTACTGTCCATGTAGGCATTGCGGTAACAACTTGAAAATCAGCACTGGTGACAAAATCAAAAGTCATGTCATGTGCAATGGGATTGTACAAGGCTATACAGAATGGCACTGGCATGGAGAGATTTCAAACTCGAAACCAGTGGATGTCGATAGAAGTGCTTGGGTGGAAGAAGAAATTGCCTCCGATGACGTAGATGTGAACGAACCAGTTCCAGTAGACATCGTTGATGCGATGTTGGATAGTTGTAGGGTAGAGCACACCGATCCACCTCCTATCTTTAGAAACATTGTGAATGATGCTGAGATACAGTTATACACAGGCTGTGCTAAGTTTATGAAGCTTAGCGCTGTGTTGAGATTGTATAAGTTGAAAGCTAACAATAGATGGAGCGACAAAAGCTTCACTTCATTGTTGACTTTGTTGAAAGAAATACTTCCTGAAGGAAACGAGCTGCCAATCTCAACATACAAGGTAAAGAAATTGTTGTGCAGAATGGGAATGGAGGCCAAGAAGATACACACATGTCCGAATGATTGTGTATTATTTCAAAAGGACTATGTGGATTTGAAAGATTGTCCAAAATGTGGTGCGTCATGGTATAAATTGACGACTTCAGGGGAGTCCAAAACTGGTTCTCCTGCCAAGGTGATGTGGTATCTACCTATAATATCACGGTTTCAACGCTTGTTTACAAATCCGAAAGATGTGAAGAATTTGAGGTGGCATGCAAATGTTAAGAAAAGTAATGATGGGATCCTACAACATGCGTTTGATTCCCCACAGTGGAAGAAGATTGATCTATTGTACCCCAAATTTGGTGAAGAAGATAGGAATCTAAGACTTGGGCTTTGTACAGATGGGATGAATCCGTACGGGACATTGAGCAACCAACATAGCACTTGGCCAGTCATGCTTGTTATATACAATCTTCCTCCCTGGCTGTGTATGAAAAATAAGTACATTATGCTGTCGTTGTTGATATCGGGCCCTAAACAACCCGGTAATGATATCGATGTTTGGGCACTATGTGATGTGATTTATGCACATGATTATCAAATATGCCGCAGTGGACATCGATACCATTCCTGGGGTATTATATATAGTATCATTAGATAATATGAAATATATCAATCTTATTTATATATTATTAATTATATATATACATCATTCTCTTTGCAGGTGTTTAAAACTAACCACACTACAGGAAAGGCCTTACCAGATGTACATGCTCCCTATACGACTGAAGAATTAAATGATGTAAGAGAAGAATGGGCAACAACCATACAAGTAGTGGGGGTTTTAACATTTAATTGGGATGTTGATAGAGAATAATGACTAAAGAATGATATTTTGTAAATGAATTTCTAAATTATAATATGTATGAATGTTTCTACATGTCTAAATGTTTCTACATGTGTCTGAATGTTTGTACGTGTGTGAATGTGAAAATGAATGAAACTGCTGGCTGCTATATGAATGTTTCTACATGTGTGAATGTGAAAATGAATGGAACTGCAAATTACTACATGAATGTTTCTACATGTGTGAAAATCGAATGGAACTCCAGATTGCTAAATGTGTGAAAATTAATGTTGTTAATTTTGCAGGTTTGTGGTTTGTTGTTGTCTGATATCAATGGATGTCGTAAAACTTGTAGTTCATAACTGTAGGTTTCTCATCCCGCGACCAGCAACAGCAGGCCTGCAGACTGATAAGAAAAAAAAACATGAAATAAGTGTCAATTATTTGTTTAAAACCGACGACAAATGATTACAGCATCAGATAAACAATTATAACCGACGCCTAATGCATGTGATGTGGCATCGGTTATCAATAACAAACTGACGCTGCTGGTTTTGGAATCGGTTTCCCTACTAGTAATCGACGTCAATTTCCCTATTGAGGCCAGACACCACGACTATGTTGGCCAGCACGGTCATGGCAGTAGGCCAGACACCACGGCCGTGCTGGCCAGCACGGTCATGGAAGTGGACCAGACACCACGGCCATGCTGGCCAGTACGGCCGTGGTAGCGGGTGAGATGGCATCAGTTATCACTGATAAACCGACGCTGATAGTGCCTCAGATGGCACCCTTTCTATGGCGGGAAGGTTTATGGCGTCAGTTTCAAAGCTAACAATTGACGGCTATACCCCCTACTGGCACATTTCCGGTGGCGCACGAAGGGTTGTGGCATCGGTTTGAGAACCGATGCCTAACGGTTGGCCTTTTAGCAGCGCCCACATAGGTGTCGCATTAAAACCGACACTAAAGGCCTATTCTATAGTAGTGAATATGTTGTTTCTCTGGCAACGATGCCAACAATTTGACATGACTAAATTGTACGTGTAAAACGCAAGCGTAAGCGTCGAAGTAATACAATACAAAGAGGCCAGATATCAAACACGGGGGAATGTAATTCAAGAAACTACTACTAATTGCTTTTTGATCAGATAAGCTAAAGAAAACTTTGATTTAAGAGTTATAAACTAATTGCAAGAAAGAAAACTAATTTAATGGGTTGTGATCATAATGAGAATAAATTCTCTAGGACTATGGTTAGACCATGATAGACACTACAATTTTAATCTAAGATTAATATATTTTCCTCCTACTCCTAAAAAAAGAGCTTGTAGCAAGAACTACCCACTCCTGTGGTGTAGTTCACTACCTATGCTAATGGCAATCTCATTTCCATATTAAATGCTTGATTAGTTAGGTGCTTTACAAATAATATATGGGTAATCTCTTCACGTTCGTAAGTCACCTTTCCAAAGTGTGATATAAAACGTGTGTTACTATGGACTTCCAATCCTTAATCCTCCTTTCGAAGTTATTAAGGATCTAATTAATCACCTATGATGCACAACATAGACAATTTAATATAATTTCATAGCAACATGCCCAAGAATAAGGAGAAAACAATATACTAATCCAAAAGATCCATATACAGTGTACAACCAGGCTACTCCCAGGTCCTAAAGAACACGGGGATTATCCCCTCATGGTTTCCATGGATAAAAACATGCTAAGAAGAAGGGAAAATGTGGAGAACATCGAAAACTAATGAACCCCCTGGAGAAACATGATTAGGATGCTCCACGTCGACAAATGGATCCACAATCTATGAATTCTGCCCACCGGATGTGCCTGGAACCTCCTGAATGTGCAGTTCTCCTCCTCATTCTCCTCTCCTGTGTGATCATCATCTTGCAATGGAATAGAATGTGATTTCTTAGGTCTGGGAAAACTCCCCTTAAGTCATAGAAGTGACTTAGGGCAAAATAAATCCTCAACCGTTGAATTAAACTTGATTTTCCGGACTACTTGATCAGGAAAACTCGGTAGTACTGACTTTTGGATTCGGTAGTACCAAGTCTGGAAGTCGAATCTGCTCTATCTCTGATGCAAAATCAGTAAAACTGACTTTTGAAGTTAGTAGTACCGACTTTTGAAGTCAGTAGTACCAAATTTTGAAGTCAGTAGTACCGAGTCTGTGAGACTCTTGTAGTACCTGAAAGTGCACAAAAATGTACATAAGTACTTGAAATATAATAATTCATTAAAAAAAATTAAAATTATGCTTATTTGATGCAATTGAGTATCATAGGCTAATATTAATCATTCATGCACAAATTAATATGAAAATGAATAGTAAGTGCACAAAAAGCAATATAAAAATAGCATGTGAAAACAGCAAATATACAGTGCATCAGTCACTAGAATCCCTATAGCTGATAATGAAATACTTAAGGGAAGGTGACACCATGGTAGAGGAAATCTTCAAAAGAGATGGCATCTGTGTACTAAAGGACGACCTCAAAGATACTTTAAAAATAGGAGGGTACCTTTCAGTCAACACTATGTCAGCCTACCAAGCACTATTGAATGATAACATGCTAAGCGTGCATATGGCGTACTTCCTTTTAGTAGATGACATCTTGAAGGATAAAAGGTCAGGCAAAAAAGAATGCCTACTACAACACCTGGCGACCTCTCTTTCAGATTATATATTCTTTCCCATCCTACATGATAGTCATTGGACTCTGCTAGTAGTCAATATCATAGCTAGGACTGCAGTTCTCTACAACAGCTCAGATACAACCTTTGCACTCAATAAAAGAATGAAAATGACTACTGCTAAGACACCTACAGAAGAGAAGCCAGTCACGTGTGCCAAAGCAGTTGTAGAAGTGCTCAAAAATCATGGAAAAGGGTACAAGCATAAAAAAGGCAAAGACTTCAAGAAGACGTAGTTCTTCCATAGAAGCCCTCAACAAGTACCATTGTCACACGAATGCAACTTCTATTATCTGACCTGGATAATTTTCCTAGCTACAATGAATATGAAGGTAGAGGGCATGCAACATGAACAATACCACTCACTATGTAGAGTATACGCCAGCATGCTCCTCGAGTCAAAGTGGGCGACCACAAACAACTAGCAGTAATAAAGAAAGCCCGTTTATACATCCAACTCTAATTTTGACACCCCGAGTCAGGGTGAATGGTAAGTTTGGGGGAGGAGTCATAAATTGGCATGAGAGGTACAATTTTATCACCCAAATTTTCAAAAATTTACTTGTACATACTATCGTTTCTGCTACAATCAAGTATGAGAAACAAATTTTTCAAAAAAAAATACTTTTAGAAATTTTGCTATAAGTTGCAGTTTTGCTTAGCCACTTCTTAGACTTGTCAGTCCCCCTGTTGAATGTTGTAGTGCTATCATTTCTAGAGAGGTTCAAATGAGTGACTAATACACATAATAGTAAAAACAAGAAGCATAACAATACTGTTTTATCTCATTCCTATGACAAAATGTTGTGTGTGGAACAATCCTAAGTCTATGGAATCCCTGGAAACTGGAGGACTTTACCAAGCCATACACCTGACCAATCACCCTAACCTAACAGTTCTAGCTAGAAAATCCTCACCTCCTTCGATAAGGAAATAACTGCCCCTTCTAGGTTTAACTGTCCCCGCTTTGGGATGAAAAGAGGCTTGTCTGCCCCAAAAATATGTAAAAAAACCCTCACCCAAACTTGAGAGGAGATATGAAAAGCCAAAAAGAAAAAAATATTGAGAGTTGTGCCCAAAAGATGTCGAATGATCCACATGGCTGGTGTATTGTTGCACTCATGAATGCAGATATGTCATGCCTGTAAGTGGAGTCCTAAAGCCAAGTATATCCACCTTCACTCCCAAGCAACCTTCACGCAACCACCTAACTTAACGTCGGGAGCCCTTGGGGCAAAATTGTCCTTACGATAGCTTGTGGGTGAGGGAAAGTGAGGAGAGTAGGAAAACACTTCAATCCTAAAACCTACTTGAGCACACTAGCATAGGGCCAACTAAAATAAAGGTAGGGTGTGAAAGCTACCCCTCTAGGGGATGTTATACAACTATGGGTAGCAACCTAGCACAGGAAGGGGTAAGTCATTGAGACAGAGAGCCCTTTACTACCAAAAGGCATTGACAAGGATTCAAAGTCATGCAACTCTAGATACGAAAGGAAGGAAATAGAATCTCAGGATTCAAACAGACATACCACGAGAGTTTTGCCGTAAGAATGAGATAAGTCTGTAATGGTAGGATTTCTAAATTTTTTTTACTCATAGCTCATCTCTCAATGATTTTGGGCCTACCATTATCCTGAGGACATGCTCGATCCTAAATTTGAGGGAGTTTAAAACATCTCATTTTTGTGTACTTTTTGTGTATGATTTTGCCTCCCCTAGCATACCTTTTATAGATTTCTCTACTTATTTTAGCGCCTTAATGTTAAAAATATCAATTTCACACGTCTTTCACTTTTGCAGGGTCATGCCAAGATATGGCCACGATCAACACCGTGACTGCGACTGTAGTCCACTAAGGACCCTATCACGGTCGATGCCTCGATTACCGTCTCTTCACACTACAACCGTGACCCTCCACCATGGCAACGCCCCACGACTGAGGCTCCCCCTCAACCACGGCATACAGTCACCACACCACAACCATGATGGAGGTTGCGACAGAGGACATACCATAACTGTGGCCCAGAGGTTAAGTCAGTGGGCAGCATCTATAAATAGACCCCCACCTCAACTTGTCAAATCATCATATTATCAAGGACCATGAAGTGTTGTCAAACTCCAGAGTCATTCACATCCATACCATTAGTCTTGGATCTCTGAAGATAGAAGTTAGAGGGGAGAGAATAGTTATCACCCTCTTCTTCAAAGGAAGAATCCACCGCAATTGTTCCTGCTCTAGATCTAGATTTAAAGAAGTGCAGCTGGTGTATCACCATCTTCTTTCTCTATCTAGATCTATCATCTTCATCATGTTGTACTCCCCCTCTTCGTAGTTGTTGATGTATCTATCATTTTGTGATGCCATTATGCTATTTGTCAACATTAGTGGCTAAACATCTAACTTGAGTTGGGAGTAGCTACTAAGGCTCTCCCAACATGTGTATTCTTTCTCCCCTTTGAATATATATATGATCTTGTTAAGATTATCTCCATACTCTTATTTTAACGCTTCACTTGCATACTTAGCTATCATATTGTGATGTTTGATTGTTGGTACCTCTAAATAATAGTACCAACCTTATCTAGTGTTATGGAGTAGTATGAATGCATGAAAATGTTGGAATGCTAAAGCTAATGGTCATATGTTTTGCTTCGTAGTTGTTGGGCCGTCGTCTCAAGAGAGAGGTTGCCTAAAGACCTCAATCTATCCTAATCTCGAGAGAGGAGGGAATAGATGTTTTTTATGATCACTTGTAATCTTGATATGAGTATATGAAGGGGTGTGAGTTTTGCATGTTGGTGAGAGACCTTAGTAGGTGAAACCCGGTCCAAGTTTCCTTACATATCTTTGTTTCTTACCGCTTGTTTAACATTTTTATCTTGCTTGATTTTTCTTTCTTTATTTTTCTTTGTTTTTTCTAGTACACCTTTGTTCCTTGGGGAACACCCTTTTTAACCCACATGTTTGTTTGGAGTGTAAGAGTGAGAGACATTACGCACTTAACACTTATCGACCTTATCCCTATGGTTCGACCCTGAATACTACATTGGACCTCATAAAATAGTTGTGGGGGCTTGAGTGTCGGGTTGTAATCTTAAAACTCCAACTACTCTAGATTTGCTCCATTTTGGACGTGCGATTTAGGCCAATCAGTTGCCTATCTAATGTCGTGCTTCCCTACAGTGGTATCAGAGCCACGTCAATTAATTATGTTTTAGGATAATCTATATGATTAGATTTTTTGTTTTATCGAGTTTATTTATTGCATGCGATGTGAATATTTAAACTGGTTGATATACACATATGAATAATCACCACATAATAGCCCAAATGAATATATATATATATATATATATATATATAGAGAGAGAGAGAGTTAGGCTAGAATACACTCAAGTGTATTCGGAGCAGAATACACTCGAGTAGTTTTTCATGATGCAATATTTTTTTCAAAAATATAACTCATTGATCTTCTTAATCATCTTGTGAATAACTCATATAAAAAATTTGAGCACACTTGGACATTTATAGGTCATGTTATAAAGACCACAAAAATTATGCATTTCAAATTTATTTCGTGCGTCGATTTTGTTGCCCTTGGATGAGTGACTTACACTCATCCAAATGGACTCAAAATTTGTATGTAGCCTAGTTATAGTATGAAGGTGAAGATCAATAGTTTACATCTTGCAAAAAATAGTCTCGATATGCGAACACACTTGAGTGTATCCATAGGATCAGTACACTCGAGTGTATTCTAGCCTGACTCTCTCTCTCTCTCTATATATATATATATATATATATATATATATATATTGTACATATACACTCAAGTGTGTTTGTCATATTAAGACTATTTTTTGCACAATGTAAACCATTGATCTTTACTGTCATACTATAAATAGGCTACATACAAATTTTGAGCCGATTTGGATGAGTGTAAGTCACTCATCCAAGGGCAACAAAATCGACGTGCGGAACTAATTTGAAATGCTTATTTTTTACGGTTTTTATAACATGACCTATAAATGTGCAAATGTGCTCAAATTTTTCGTATGAGCTATTCACAAGATGTTTAAGAAGTTCAATAGATTATATTTTTGAAAAAAAATATTGCATCATGAAAAACTACTTGAGTGTATTCTGCTCTGAATACACTCGAGTGTATTCTAGCCTGACTATATATATATATATATGCAATTTACATGTGTCACCCTAAAAGTGAGTTTTGATGGTAGATGTGTAGTATGGTTATGGCCAATAACCCCTATTATCTGTGCATAGTTGTGTGGCTAGTTTATCCTATTTATCTCGGTCTATGAACCGACCCTCTCTCTTATCTTCTTAATGTAAAAGTATTATTCTCTTCTACCTTTTCTCCCTTCGAATGTAACTCGAGGTTTCTCTATAATTATGTAAAAGTAGGATAGTTTACTTTCTTGTTTTGACAAAGAAGAAAGATGGCAACCAACCGCATGGAGGAGTCGAGCCGACCTACTGGTAGGGCCGATACGAACGGCTGGTGAGCCGACCAAGAGCCCGAAGGATCAAATGAGACAACCATTTGGAGGAGCCAAACGATCAGCTATAGGATGACCAAATTGTTGTTTGGAGGAGCCAAATGACCGGCTGGAGGAGACCAATCGACTGGCTAAGAGGCGAGCCGACCGGTTTAAAGGTTGAACCAGTCAATCCAGATTGGCAGGCACGGATCTTCGTCAACAACATGTTTTTTCATGTGATGTGGACCTAGGATGACATAATTCCTTGTGGATGCAAGGAATTACATTAGGTTGGCTATAACCATAGCTTTTGTTTATTATATGTTTTCATTGTGGGATATAGCATGTATATGATACGTACTATATATGTGGTGATTGGATAAAGTATATGTATTTATACAAACTCTCTCAATTAAAATATTAAGTGATCTTATATCCTTTTCAAAAGTGGCACACATGAAAAGCTTGATCGACCAGGCATAATTTACGACCTAGTGTGGTGTGACATCTATCTCGTGGAAGTGTGATGGTAATAATGTAGTTTCTACCCTAGTGGGGTGCATTATTATCGTGTCATCTTTTATGTTAGGCTTAATTGGTGATTCTTAGAGAGTCTAAGCCCATAAGCATGCAGATGATTAGGGAAGGATTTGTAGATATCATCTATCCAGGAGTTGCATATGATGCAATTGGCATGATTGTCTACCTTGATAATTGACTATGGACACTGGTGTTGGCCGGGTAATAGTTGAATTATTTTAGATCTTGGCCCACTAGAATATTGTACACTACAATATTCTGAATTGATATTGAAAGTTATCAATTTGAATAAAATAGTGGGAACAATATTTAATTATAGACCTAATTGATATTGACTTTTCAAATCAAACCAAATCAAAATTGGTTTTTGACATATTCAAATTTTCTCTTGTAGAATCAAATAGAAAACACTCGATCATCGCAATCGGGCAAAGTAAATGAGATTTATTTCCATAATTGGTTTAGGACATTGAGAAGCATTCTACATGTTCCTAAAACACCAGTGCCAGTATCTACTCCAAATTTTCCTAAGAGTGACATGGATGCTTCCTTGAAGCATACCAATGATGTTGTGAACATCAAGAACCTTATGTTGGGTTGTATGAACAATGAGTTTCATAAACAACATGATAAGCATGAAAGTTATATGTCTCTAAGGCACTATTTGAGTGCAAAATGATAGAGGGAGATCCAGTAGAACCTCATGTGCTCAATATGATTGGGTATATGAAGCATCTAGAAAGACTGGGATTTCCTTTAGGTCAAGAGTTGGCCACAGATATGATTTTGCAATAATTGCCTAAATCATATATCCAGTTTATCGAGTATTATCACTTGAGTAACATGGCTAGACTGTTGTCAGAGTTGCTTGACATTTTGATAAGTATCGAACCACAAATGAATATGGAAAAATCCGTGATGATGATCAACGAAGTTGAGTCCAAGGGTAAGAGCAAGGCCAAGAAGCATTCTGTGGCTAAGCTAAATCCCAAGTCTTCTACACTCAAAATAAGGAGAAGTATAAAGGAACCTAGGAAGATGAAGTAAGGGATTGAGATCTCTACTTCTGGTGTATACGTTATTGAGGTTAAAATTTACTATTTCCTCATCATGGGTACTAGATACTAGAAAAGGATCACACATTTGCTCAAATGTGAAGGATCTGAAAAGAAGTAGACCTTTAGAGAAAGGTGAGGTAGAACTGCGAGTTGCAAATGGCGCAAGAGTTGTGGCCAGTGCAGTTATGAGTTATCTCTACCAAGTGGGCTAGTAATAGAGTTAGAGAACTGCTATTACATACCTTCCATAAATAGGAATATCATATCTATATCTTGTTTGGATAAGAGCGGATTCAAATTTCATATAAAGAATGGAAGATGTTCTATTAGTAAAGATGGGATCTTTTATGGCGTGCCCCAATGTCTTATGATCTATACTTGATAGATCTAGAGACAAGCGTATATAACATAAATGCCAAAAGACAAAAACTCAACAACTCAAACAAAACATACCTTTGGCTTTTTTGTCTAGGGCACATAAATAAGAATCACATATCTAGACTCCATATAGATGGTTTTCTGGACTCTTTTGATTTTGAGTCAGCAGAGACATGTGAGTCTTGTTTGTTGGGCAAGATGACCAAGACTACCTTCACTGGAAATGGTGATGGTGCTAGTGATCTATTAGGACTCGTACATATTGATGTATGTGGCCCGTTTAGAACAACTGCTAGAGGTGGGTATCAGTACTGCATTACCTTTACTGATGATTTCAATAGGTATGGCTATGTTGACCTGATGAAACATAAGTCAGAAGGTATTGAAAAGTTCAGAGGGTTCATGAATGAAGTACATAACCAAACTGGTAAAAGTATTAAGGCACTTCGTTCTGATCAGGGTGGAGAATACTTGAACCAAGAGTTTATGGACCTTTTGAGATCCTATGGTATTGTATCACAATGAACTCCACCTAGAACACCACAACATAATGGTGTATCAAAAAGAAAGAATCACACATTGCTAGATATGGTGCAATCTATGATGAGTTTTGTTGATCTTTCAACTTCCTTTTGGGGACATGCTCTTCAAACTGCCACGTTTACACTTAACCGTGTGCCATCTAAATCAGTGCAAAAGACACCATATGAGATATGGCATGGGAAATGTCCCGGTGTGTCTTTTATGAAGATTTGGGAATGTGAACCTTATGTTAAGAGAATGATTCTTGAAAAGCTTGGTCCTAAGCCTAATAAATATTATGTTGTTGGTTATCTCAAATAAACAAGGGGGTACTACTTTTACACTCATCTGATAACAAAGTGTTTGTTGTCGGGATAGCTGTATTCCTTGAAAGGCAATTTATTTCCAAAGGAATCAGTGGGAGAAAGTGGAACTCGAAGAGGTTCAAGACCAATAATAAAACATTGAACCTAAAGAGGTACAATAGGAATACAGACACTCACAAATTGTTGTAGAATCTCAAATTCCTCAAGTAACACAAGAACCTCATAGATCTAATAGGACACTCCTTGAACCTGAAAGATATGGATATCTTGTGACTCAGGAAGGCAATGAATTAGTCATAGATGATGAGCCAATATCCTATCAAGACGCTATTGAGGGACCACATTCTGAGTAATGGCTTGAGGCCATGAGATCTAAGATGGAATCCATGTATGCCAACAAGGTATGGACCTTAGTGGAATCACTTGAAGGGGTAAAACCCATAGGATGCAAGTGGGTCTTCAAGAAGAAGATCTAAATGGATGGTAAAGTAAAAACCTACAAGGGCAGATTGGTTGCAAAGGGTTTTAGACAAGTTGAAGTTGTTGACTATGAGGAAATCTTTTCTCCAATGGCCATGGTTAAGTCCAGTAGGATCATGCTTACTATTTTAGCTTATCATGACTATGAGATTTAGCAAATGGATGTTAAAACTCCATTCATTAATAGAAATATTGTTGAGGATGTGTATATGACACAACCTGAGGGTTTTATAAATCCAAACACTACTACAGAATAGGGCTTTAGCGACGGTTGTTTATGCCCTTTTAGCGACGGTTCTCAAGCGACGCATATGTGGGCGCCGCTAAAGGTCGAACTCTTCAGCGTCAGTTTTATAACCGACACCAAAAGGCTTCGCGCCACCGAAAAGGTGCCAGCAGCGCACCTATCAGCATCGGTTATGTATAGTATGCCGACGCCAAAAGGGTTCGCGCCACAAAAAGGGTGCCATCTAGGACACCTTCTGCATCGGTTTACAACTAAAAAACCGACACCATATTTCCAGACACCACGGCCGTGCTTCCCTGCACGGCCGTGTTTAGTACTATAGGCGTCGATTTTATACTAATAACCGACGCCATTTACCGCCACGGCCGTGATTTCCTGCACGGTCAAGTTGTTTGTCATATTAGGCGGTGGCTTTATACAATAACCGACGTTCTAAGTCTTTGATGACGGTGTTCTATAAATAACCGACGCCTATGTTTTAATTTTTTTTCTTATCAGTTTGCAGGCCTGCTGTGGCTGGTCAGCAGGATGAGAACATGCAGTTCAGTTTTCTGAACTGCAGCTTTACGACATCCATTGATATCAGCCTACAAACATGCCACAAACCTGCAAAATCAACAAATTTACTTTTAACACAAGTAGATACATTCAGACATCAATTCTATTCTCACATTCACACATGTAGAAACATTCAAATACATGTAGAAACATTCACACATATATAAATGTTTAGAAATATTCATTTACAAAATATCATTCAACATCGCTATCAACATCCCAATTATATCTTACAATCGCCACTGCTTGTATGGCTCTTGCCCATTCTTCTCTTACTTCATTTAATACTTCCATCGTATATGGAGCATGTACATCTTTTAAGCATTTATCTATAGTGTGGTTAGTTTTAAATATATGCAAAGAGAATGATGTATATATAAGTAATAATATCAAAATAAGATTAATATATTTCATACTAACTAATGAGACTATATATAATACCTCATGTATGGTATTGATGTCCAATGCGGCATATTGGATAATCATCTACATAAATCGCATCACATAGTATGCGCATGCCCAGCCGTTGTCTTGTGTAGTGCACTATAAATTGAAACATACAAAATATTAAAAAATACAGCTAAGCAAAGTTCACATAAATAATATATACATTGGAGTCGGGAACTTACTTTTACATTCTCCCAAATTATTGGTTGGTTCTTTTTCCTTGGGACCTTTCCTCCAGCATTTTTGAATGCATCTAAACCCCTACATGTTAATGTAACACAGTAAATTGCATAATTAAATAGTAATGTAATAACATATGTTAATGGATATAAAAAATGAAATATTTCTCACCAGAATAATGGCAATCTCATTACGTGTCCAATTTTAGTATTCAATGTACTCCCCGCAGGATCTAGATAATAAACAGTGAACGTCTCGGGGACAATAACTAGTAACTCCCAATGCCTACCGCTAGAGGTAAAAAAGCTAAAAATTAATAACTCAAAATTCACAATAAAAATGTAATTTTCTTAAGTCCAAATTATAAGTAAAGTAAACTTACTTGACATTGAATGGAGCTATTATTATCGTCTTGTTTTGCTGACCGAAAATTGTAAAAGCATCTATACAGTATTGTTGAACACTATCGGGGTCTTTAGCTACCATACTAATCAATGATGGAATCAAAAATCCCACATGGTCAAATGCAAATTGTTTACATTGATTTTCGACTAAGTAGCTGCAAAACATGTATTATGTATGCATTAATATATAAGAAACCAGATCACCAGATCTTACACAAGGTATATGGATGTATAAATAAGATCTCACCTTATCCATGTCTCTATCATTGATGTATTTAGCCAATCATATAGAAATGGCTCAATAATATCTTGTATAAATAAAGAGCTTTCGTATGATTGACCTGCATAATTTGTTTCTAAAGAAACAATTATAGAGCAATGTATATAATGTGCCCATAGCCAACATGCCATTCCCCTACAAGCAGGACCTAACGAGAATTTTAGGTCAGTTGGAACCCAACTTGGTAATGCAGGAAGTGGAGTTTGAGGCCTAGATGATCTGGGTGTCTTCTTTTTAACTTGTATATATAATTTCAGATCAATTGACCTCATATATACACATTAACAATCTAAAGTAATGTAAATTTATCTTACAATTTCAGTAGTGTAGACGACATCTGCTTTAGGCCACAATATCACCCCGCCTTCTGCCTCATCAAGTGTATCAATATCCGGGTGGGCATATGGCAATGTAGCTTCCCTCCAATCAGGGAATACATGTATCGGGCTCACACGAACGTAGCCATGTGGAATTGGAGTCCCGTGAAACATTGCCCCAGGAAGGGATGGGTAAGCCTGCGCCTTTGCAACAACATAGTCTTGCATTCTTAAGAGGCATGGCTTCAACACCTACAAATTTATGTAAAGAATGTTATACATATATACATATCATATTGAAAACATATCATCTTGAAAAGACTAGCTACAATGTCATAAACAATACTTACAGCAGACGTGTTAGGCGGCGACGGGTCTACAGGATTACTCTCAGTCTGTGCATCAGGAGAAGAGTGGGTCGCCATAGGCTGATTGGAAGTCTGAGATGTCTGTCACTACAACATTTCTTCCTTGACCTTCTTAGCAACTATATCCTCAACTCTTTTATTCTCCTATACATGGATAAAAGAAACATTAGCTTCTTATTATCAAATTCCCTTTTGCAGTAACATTCTAAAAAAAGAATAGGTTACCTCTTCTTGTGAAAGTCCCGCTCTGGGTTTGCGCTGGGATGGCCCAAAGAATGCTTTGATGCCCACGCCAGCGCCTGCACCCCTAACACGTCCAGGATGCTCTGGGTTACCCAGAGCAACTGTCAATTCATCCCTTGTGCCCTGAGGGATGAATGTGCCTTGTTTCCTCTTCTCGTGCAGCTCCCGCTAATCATCATCAACAGAAATTGGTAAGTTAACACCACAAATAATCAATATTCAAACGATTGTTCTTAGAGTTGTATTTTACCATTTTCACAGCCGCCTCAGCAGTTACGGGCTTCTTTATTTCACCCTTCTTATTTTGCCTCCCAACTATCCAGACATCATGGTGAGGCATGGGTGTGGCAGACTCCTGAGTCACAGCAGACTCCGTATGTAGTCTTCGGCGAACGCTTGCATAGCCCTTTAGACCCATAGTGTGGTCATGCACATTCAGTGCACACCTTGCTTTTTGTGCCTCACTGAGGGCCTAGTTAGTATGTACATTAATTATTTGGTTAGTAGCGCTAACATTTAATACAACGTATATTAATTAAATTGGGAGTGACGCCTAATACCTTGAATTCTTCATATTTTCTTGAAGCAACAAACGTGTCCCAATCTTCTTTGTCCAAGAAGTTCCACTCTTCAAGGGCTGACTTCTTCTTCTTATCACCATCTTTTATGTATTCTCTATTGAAATTTGTCCTATAGTTCCTTAGCATCTTTCCAGCGTGTTGCATCATGCTTTTACGATGCAGCTTCTCATCCAATGCAAACATATTTTGTAACATAGAATTGTTATTAACTAGTATCTAAAAATAGAATTGCAAATAATAGAATTTGTAATCTACAAAATAGAATTGCAAATAATAATAACTCACACATAAATCCTTCCATATCATGTCTTTCTTCACCTAAGGAACTTTATGCCAATTATCATACTTAACACCACAATGGCTTCGAGTGACAACCCCAAGATAGTTTACAAAATTATTGCGGTTCACTCCAATTGGATTTCCTCCATTATCAAACTCCACAGCCAATCTGGATCCACTGCCACTTAGAGCTATCAACTTCTTCAACAAAGTGATGCCCCTTTTCTTGTTAAGTGTTTGGTGATGCGCATCAAGTTCCTCCAGTGCTTCAGTGGGTACATCAACCTAAAATTTGACAAAAATAAACACACTGAATTAGCCCAATATAGAAATATAGGATATATGACATAACTAGAAAATAATGAATTTTATAGAAATATAGGATATGTTTTTAAAACTTACATTGGTATCCTCGCCATGCTCATCATGGACTTCATGCTCGTCATGGACATCATGCTCATCATGGTCAGCCATCTGAAAATGTCATTAAAAAGGCAAACATTTAGCATTTGTATTAACTACAAGATAATGAGACATCAAATCTGAAAATGATATTGATATCAAAAAAGCAAACATTTAGCTTCAATAAAAAAATATAAACATGCATGCCTCTAAAATTGTGATCTTTTATCAATTAATAATCCTTCATTGTGATCTCCACAGACATATAAGTCATCATTAGCTTCAATATTTTGTGGAGTTGGCAACCCAACTGAGAATGGAGTGGATTCATCATACTTATCATAATACTCTTCTTCGTCTATAGGATCTTCAATGAACTGTCTTTTACCATGAAGAACAACCGACCATTTTTCATTTGCAGGATCATCGATATAGAATACTTGTTTCACCTATGATGCCAATATGAATGGTTCACCCTTCCCGCCAATCTTTTCAAAGTTCACTAAAGTGAAACCCAATTCATCCACTATAACTCCTTTGGTGTTATGAACCCAATTACATTTAAAGAGTGGAATTCTGAAATCTATGTAGTCAAACTCCCATATGTCTTCAATGACACCGTAATATGACATTTTAGCTTCATGTGGACTCTTATCCTTTGCACTTGCAAAATATATAGTCGACGCTTGAAGAGTGACCCCACTATTTTGGATGACACTCTTATCATCTTGGTGCTTTGTGTAATATGTGAACCCATTAATGTCAAACCCTTCATAAGACATAACATTCAGTTTTGGTTTAAAGGCGAGGCATTTGATAGTTTCCATAATATCATTTGGTGTTTGAGGTAGCTGATGTAAGACTTTATCTTCAAACCACTTAGTAAAAGTCTTACTATGCTCTCTAGCAAGCCACATTGAACTTGCTGGAGGATGTTGTCTCTTGATGAAATTGGTATGTTCCTCGATATAAACACTCACTTCATCCATGTTGTGTAAAATATACAAGTGAGCTTGTTCCAACTGCTCACGGCTGATTACTTTCACCCGTGATCTCAAAATTCCTTTGCCCTCCTCAATATTCTTGTCATTAACAGGAGTGTTATTACCACTCAGAAAATCATTGCAAAAATCCATAACCTATCTCACCACATAACCTTCAATAATACTCCCTTCAGGCCGATAACAGTTTCGAACATCACCTTTAAAAATTCTCATGTATCATTCAAAGGGATACATCCAATGCAATAAAATTGGTCCCAACATTTTCACTTCCCTAGTCAAGTGGACAACAAGATGTACCATGATATCAAAGAATGAAGGAGGGAAATACATCTCAAGATGACATAGGGTAACAACCACTTCTCTTTGCAAATTATTGAGAGTATCAGGGTCAATAACTTTGCTGCATAGACTGTTGAAAAAGAAACAAAGTCTGGTGATTGCAAACCTTACATGCTTCGTCAATATAGATCGAATTGCCACAGGTAATATTTGCTGCATTAGAGTGTGACAATCATGAGATTTAAGACCTATCAACTTCAGATCTTTCATTGATACCAATCTACGGATGTTGGATGAGTAACCCTGTGGCACCTTAACATTTACCAAGCATTCACAAAAAGCTTTCTTCTCCTTTCTAGACAACGTGTAACAAGCGGGAGGTAAATATGTTCTTTTATTACCCATTTCACGTAATTCTGTTAATTCTGACCTTATTCCCATTTCACATAGGTCCAGTCTGGATTTTATCCCATCTTTAGTCTTACCTGGTATATTTAACAGAGTACCAATGATGCTATCACAAACATTTTTCTCAACATGCATTACATCGATACAATGCCTGACTGTCAAAGAACTCCAATAAGGAAGATCCTAAAATATTGACTTTTTCTTGAGTGAAGAATTGTCACTCTGTGTGGCCATACTACATTGTGATTTCTTACCAAATTCATTTACAATGTCTTTTACTCTTTCATAAACAACATCCCCTAGTATAGGTTTAGGTGCACTCCGTTCATCATTCCATCCATTGAATGCTTTGCGCTTCCTACGATATGGATGGAGTTTTGAAAGAAACCTTCGATGATCAAGATATACAGTCTTTCCGCCATGTTTTAGTCTTATTGAATCAGTGTTTTCTTCACATATAGGACACGCTTTAGCTCCTTTGACACTATATCCAGACAAATTCCCGTATGATGGAAAGTCATTAATAGTGCAAAACAACATAGCATGCAAATGAAATGTCTCTCTTACTGAAGCATCATAGGTCATCACACCTTCAGCCCAAAGTTTCTTTAAGTCATCTCATATACAAGTTCTAGTTAACTCCAAAAATCATATCTTTTCATCATTGTCATCCTAATCTTACTAAGATATTGGAATGTAATTTTTCAATAATGCAAATTGTATCATAGAATAGACATATTTAACATGAATTAAACATTTTATTTGTCCAATATAGGGTTTACATGTAGTTTTAACCTTATGGACATGCATTAATACATACATTTTGAAGTAGTATCAGAACCAGAGATTAAATATATCTTATATAGATTTTACATATTTTCCTCATCAAGTCAATGTATAATTTCACTATTATCTGATCTTCACTTTATTTCTTGATTTATTGCAAATTAATTTTTTTGGTCCAATTATTTATCACCACGATATCATATATAGTTATATAGATCTAATTTGTATGAGGTGGGGCCTGGCCTAATAGGCTCCAGCAACATCGACACCATGATCCACATGGGGTGGGCTTTGAACTACGAGTAAAGATCCCATTTCCCTTTTGTAGTGATCGACATCAGTCACACGGGTCACAATAGAAGAGTAAAATCCATATGGGATTCTTCCTCCTCCAACCCAGACCCACAAGCACCAAACCATCCAATTATTGGGTTAGCCCAACATTTGACTTCAGGCTTGTAACTTTTGTTTCTATAGTAGAGGCTCTCATTACCTATGAGGGGCTTCACCAAACATGATGAGTGACAACTTATCCAGAGTGGTGGTTTGTGACAAGGTTCTCATGGTTGGATCTTACACAAAAAGCTGAAAACTAGAGAGATAGGGGAAATTTCCCTATTTAGGGGTTATCTATGGGTTGAGTAAGGTTCGTGGAAATCGAGGAGGTTACTTATATATGCATGGATGTTGGGTGTGGCTTGAGTTCACACTCCCATGATCAAACTTGTTGTTGATTGATATCAGAGACAAACTTGGGTGCTAAAGCCTTGTCTCATCCTCCAAGATGTTGGGTTCTATTTGTTCACTCTTAGTAATGCTCCATGCCCAATAAATTGGCTGGGAATGCCTTGAGTCGAGGGTACAAAGTCAAGGTTCCTAGAGTATGAAGGAGAAGCTCAGTGGGGAGTTGTAGAGCTATATGAGGGAAATTAGGCTTAATAATATGTACCAGGAACCCTGTTGGTTCTTTTGTATGTCTTAATAGGCATGGGGATCAGAGTGGAGGTAGTTTCTGAGTATCCTTAGGTTCCTATATTTTTATGGAATTCATCCTTATCATGTTTCATGGAGATAATGCCAAAGTGTAGGTCGATTGGATTCATTAAACTCTTTAAAACACACAATGTTGTTAGTGGGGCAAACCAAGGACTAGATAGAGAGGGAGAGTCTAAGATTGAAAAGGATTACGTCTGTGTAGGATCTTAGATGGATTTTGGGTAGTGAAGGAGGCATCTCTTCCTACATCCTCACCTGGATCTGGAGTTTGGGTCAATGTGGAGACTGTTTCTTTTATTTTTTTTCTTTTTGTTTTAGATAAAACCTTAGTATAAGGATTAATTATACATGGCATGTAACAAATACAACTAATCCCATTAGATAAAAACCTAGTATAAGGATTACTTATACATGCCATGTAACAACTCCTAGTAATCCCAAATTTTAGGATTATGCTAGCACTACTATTATCTTCCATCGAGAAAAGGATAAAACCTAACACTTCCATTAATTAAAACCTGGTTTCCAAACAAAGTATAGATAATTTTTTAATTAATTACCTAGATCATAGGATGTAATATCCCTGACCTATATTAACCTATTAATACTATTTTCTACCTTTATCATCTATTTTGATGCTTGCTATTGCAGACACTTAGTTGATGAGTGTTTTTCTTTTTGGTTCATATGAAAATTACCCTTGGTTGATGGTCTCCTTAACATTTGTACATGGCATGTTATTTGCCTTTTTCATTCCTTTGTTTATTTGATGGTGGATGTACTTAGGTGGCCTAACCTATCCCACCACACGTTGGTTAGTTGAGAACACATGTGAGTTGTTTGGTGTTCCATTAGAAGATCAATGGAAGTGTGACTTACTTCCTATTAATTTAGAACCTTCGAAGCCCTTCTAACTTTTTGTCAGTTTGCGTGGGATTGGACTTTTGTCTATTGAAGATTGATGATGTTGTTCTATATTTCCATCGGTAGAGGACTAACTGAAGGGGCCGATCGTGTAACATTCTGTGTTGTTGGTTGTATACTGTTGAAAAGAATAACTAGTTGGGTGGTAGGTTTCTATCGATTGAATACCGATAGGAATACTGTAACTCTTCTATGAATGGCTTTATACAAGTGCTCTAGTGATGGAGTTTTGAGGTGTATTTTATGATGGTTTTCTATGAACTTTGAACCAATGAGTTTCCTTCTCACATATACCATTGGGATGACTGGCTATGAGCATGTACCAATGGAATATCGATGTCCATCTATTGATGAGATGACTGGAAGATGAAGGTACATCTTCTAACCAATGTTGTGATAATTTGACATTTCTCTCTCTCTCCTAGAGGTCTATAAATACCACCCCTTGCCCTTCCTTCTCATATCACTTGAGAAACTCATCCTTGAGGTGCTACTGTAGAGAGAGACACCATTAGTTGATGATAACCAATGATATTTCTATCTCCATCGATCCTTGCTTTTGACATTGTTTAGCCTTCATGCAATTTTCCACTAATGTGCGAGGGGCCATCAAGTGATTGCTAATCTTAGATTCGAGTAAGTACAAACTCGATCTTGTGATCCTCTAGTGATTTTCCAACTTCTAATTATTTTTGGATGTTTTCTAGGTGTTATTCTCTAGGGTTTTAGTTGTTGAGTCTTACACCCTCTTTCCACCTTTCCCTATTTACTTAGTTTCCTTTTTCTATGAATCAGTAGCTTTAGAATGTGGTTGTGAGGGAGAAGATTCGATCTTGGAGACTTCACCTCTGATGTTGGAGTTTGTTGTAAATTTGGGAGGTTCACAACTATTATTTGTTGACATACTTGTTTTTTGCCTTATCAAACAAGTGATATAACATGTAATTCATTTATTACATATTTTGTCTTTGCATTTTTTAGATCTTTCTATTATGTACTCGATAGAAGCAAAAAGATAGTAGGCTTACTACCTTTCTCCTAGGATGATGAGTTAAGGTTGTTATGTTAGGGTTACTTACCACAAGTACCCTTCTTGTAAGTAAAAGATGATTTTATATTGTTTCTTAGCAAGGATATAGGTTAAGTTGGTAATAGAAACTTAAAATCTATTCTGTAATTTTGAAATATGACATGCATGTCCAAAGGAATATAACTTGTAGGCTAATCTTGTTTGTTGTAGGCTAACAGTACATGACATGAAGCTATTAACCTATTACTATACTTTTGGAATGCAAAGAATGACTCCTTAAAGGAAAATAGGAAGGTTCTTGTCACACCCCAATTTTTAGGTCTAATTTAGAACTTATAATGAGGTTATACTAAATAGTAATAGTTGAGGGATTTAAGTTAAAAATGCCATGAAATGGATTAAAAAAAACAAATAATGAAGTTAGAAAATAATTAATCTACTTTTTCTCTATTATATAAGATTTATGCACTCAAAGAAATAGATGTTGGTGCCAATGAAGTGGCACCCTAGTGGTAAAAGAGATGATGTAAGACCGAGAGGTCATGAGTTCAAACCCAGGCGACGAGATGAATGAATCGCCATTTAAAAAAAAAATTCAAAAAAAAAATAAAAGAAATAGATGTTGGATCCCTCACCATTTCCTCTTTCCTAACCTTGAATATATTTAAGATAAGTGGAAAAAAGAAATAAAAGATTTGAAATTCAAAAATATATTTTGTGTAACTTAAGCAGGAAGTAATCCTCTTTCCTTTTTATAGTTTTAATAAGAAGAAAATCTCTTTTTCTCTCTCCCCAAGAAAAAGTTCTCAAAAAGGGCATAGAATATAGATGACATGATCTTGGAGTGAGTAATAAACATTTATCTCAAAATTTGACTCCAAGAAACACAAAGTAAAGGTATTATTAAGGTATTTTATCTATTAATGCATCAAAAACAAGTGGTATGAAATTTTTAGAAATAATAGTCAAAACATATTAAAAATAGAAATATAATTTTATGGGAAGAATCTAGACACCTTCTTGTACATATGGTACGAATTTGGTATCACTTTGACCACGTTTGACCCTTCAAATTGATTATACAAGTTTTCATACAATTTTGTATAAAATTTAATCAAATATGCATTAAATGCATCAGATTCCCCTAAAGTTTGGATTTATTCACGTTGTCATGTACTTCGTCATTTGATTTACTTTTTACACGTGATTGGATGACCATTATTAAATTTTCCCAAAATTTAATGGTAGACAACCCATCCCCTACCTCCTTGTTCCTAGGTCTGAACATGAGTCCTGATTATCCCTCCTCGATCTTGTTCTTCCTCCACACTACCCCTCTTTCCATGATTTTCCTCCAATGAAATCAAAGCATCCATACGAGTCTTGACATCCCTAAATTAGAGGGGTTTCATGCCCTACAGAAAAAACAACCATTAGGGATTTCCTCTCCTCTCTGCCAACAACTTGCAGACAACACCATTAACCCCCCATGCCTATATAACTATCCTAGAAGATCCTCCACCACCAACTGCATCGTCTACACTCTGAAGCTCCCACGCCTACTTGAGTTACATCTCAAGAGATGACGGTTGTGTACTCAAAGCTATAACTACTTTATCCCAATTACAAATGAAGTAAGCATCCTAAACCTCCTTTCTTCAATTTTGCATCGTTGGTTTTCACTAGATCTTCCCCGAACATTGTACCCTCTAGCCAACTCCTAGTTAGTCGTCGACATTCAATTGATTGTCCCTTCTCTAGTTTCAGACCATCGTTGAGCATTTTTGTGTGTGTTACACATCATCATGGGGTTTCGAAGGAACCCTGTTTGCTTTGATTTGTGCCGATGGTAGTGTTTTACCTAGTTTTAGTCGCATTTGTTGGATGGCTCTATCTGTCTTCATTTCTTGTGTTCCTATACACCTTTGGGCCTGGGCTTTAGCGCATTGTCCTCGTAAGGATGTGGAGGATTCATCGTTGGCCATGGTTTCTCGCTCGATTTTGATCTCTGAGATCTGGGGGTATCACAAATTTACTGCCTAGTTTTCCACCTCTTGGCTTCCATCTTTGTTATAGTCATACAAAGATCCAAGGTGGCGAAGTACCACCTTTGCCCTGGGTCATTTGATGCGACGGTAATGCTACAATGGACAGCTTGGGAATTTTTTCACCTCACTTACTTTAACCACACACCTACTGGAGCGAGCCTCATTGCTAGTTGGATTGTGGTGATTGGTCAACATTGGAGTGGGCCCGACTCCTGGGTCACCAATTTTAAATAATGCAACACATATTGTTTTTTCTCAAATTTGATTGGTCCGTTCTTCAAAAATTTATAATAATTCAACCACTGCTCAGAAAAATACAAATAAATATTTAGTGGAAAGGATTTTTTGAGTAGAACATGATTTTAGGGTTTTCAAACCATGATTTTCTTTCCTATTTTGATGTGATCCTAGGGGACACCAAAACCCTAATTTTAAGTAATAGGCTCATTAAATTAGTATGTTAAATCAAGTTTTATCATATGGTATGACCTAATCAGTAACCCTAACACTAATTCAGTGTAACTAGACCATGTTCTCCTAAAAATACCAAATTAAGGTTTAAGTCATTAATTAAAGCAATAATTAATGGGCATCATGATATTTTTAGGAGACTTAGGGTTTCACTCAAGATCAAAGATACCAACCTAGGATTTGATCAAGATCAAGGACACTAAGTTTGGATTTGCTTTTCTCTAGGTAAGCTGGTCATGTCACTATATATAAGTACCTTGGTTGATTTGGATGATATTTATAGTTTATGAATTATACTTAAATTTCAAGTTCAATGATCTAATCATGTGCATGTATTGCTTCATGATTTCTTAGGTCCTATGGTTATCATGCTCATTAATATTATGGATTACAACTAATGATTAAGCGTTAATGATCCGCAAAACTAATGTTCCAATTCAAGTGGGAGAAATCCCGTCATGTTAAAGATTTAATGCTCAAAATTATGTTAATGTTCATATTAAGAATCATGTTATGAGAATTTGATTAAGTTTTATATGGTCTCGCCATCTGGACCTCAAGGGGCCGTTATAGACATTCATTCCAATTATGGGCTTCTCTATCCAATCATGGACCTCAAGGGGTCGTTATGGGTCTTTAGGCCAAATCATGGGCATTCGTGCCAATTATGGGTTGTTAAGTGGGAAAATTACAGAGAGTGCATATTTCACTTATTAAATTCTTTATGTTATAAGAATCAAGTAATCATGAATGCTTAAGTCAAATACATGTCACGATTTTCTTTCAAGTCAAGTTGTTATGCTTATTTTTCAGTTCTTATAAAATGTATAGTGTCGCTTACTAATGTATGTCTTTGTTTTCACATGTCTGTGGGACAAGATTTCCCTAGATCAAGGAGCAAAGGAGAACTGAAGCAAACCTTCAACATAGATGAGATCAAGGAAACTTTATCTTGGTGGGGTGCCATCTACCATTCAATAGATTTCTAGTCTAGTTTACCATTTTATGCTTTAGATTTACTTAGCCTACATGTATTAGGTTTAAGACCAAGATGTGACACTTATGTTTCCCTTTAATGAAAAATGTCTGAATCTACATTTTGAATTGATATATATTGTTTCATTTATCTTGTGTAATGCATATGATGTTTTGTGATGTTCCTCCAAGACAAGTGACCCATCTTATGGACAACATAGGGTTTTCTTTCATTGACATATGTATATACTTAGAGGGGCGTTACTATTCTAAATATGTTTCTTTACGAATACCTAATGACAAAGCAACTGATGGTTTATAAGAGACTTAATATCCTTGTTATCTTGAAGATCTAAATTATGTAAATGTCTCGTTGTGAATAGAGGTGTAAGATACATGCCTTGTCATGAGAAGTTAGAAAATGATGGTTAGCCATTTTATTTCATATATATATTTATTATCTAAAGATTATTTTCTTATATCTTTCTATTCTATTTTATACTCTAGTTATTGCATCCTTAGGGTAAGAATCTAAGTAATAAAGATAACTAAGTTGTGAATCTCTGAGTTACGACATCTATCCCTCTAGGCTATTAGGGGAATAGTGAAATGAGTTAATATTATAGCAACATGCAATTGTGAGGACATATTTGAAGCCATATATTAGTGATTGTATGGGGACACTTGTGATTGATATATCTTATCATGTTTAGACAATGTTTGGGACTTAGTACAGGATGATGGAATGATGAATGTGTATGAGTAATGGTACTATGAAATGAGTTATAATTTGGAGGGTATCACCCTATTTATGAGGTTGGGATACCTATGTTCCATGGTGGGCCTGAGAGGTGGATCCACTTTTAGCATATATCCATGGTAGATCAACTAGAGGTATCCCTACCTTTTTGATACCACACTCTGATCCGAGGAATGTGAGATGGGATATAGGGAATCCAAATATCCTTGGATCTTGTATAAATTGATAGGATGGCTTATTAGCAAGTATTTATCTAATTGAGTGGTATGACTCAATCAAACTAGAGCATATAAATTATACCATAGAGAAGTACCTTAATTGTTTAGGTTTATTTGGCACTAAACATATTTGTGCTCTTGTATTCATAATTCCATTATAGGTAGTATGTATATGATCTCAACATACGTGCAAGTAACCTTAATGACATATTGGATGGGTAAGTCTATGCCTTTGGTACACTGATAGTTCACCTTTTAAATCCTTAACAATTTCTTTGACATTATACATCAGTAATAGATGTTTCAAAAGTTATATCACATCACTGGGACTTGGGCTCTCACCATGAGAGGCCCAAATATCCCAATAGTTTTGGGGAAGATCAAAAAAGAGAGATCCAACCATATGTCTTGATGTGGGTGATGTTTGTGTGAAGGTTTCTCTGATGTAGGTGATGTTTGCATGGCCTCCTCTATAGATAAATTATGTAGGGATATAGTCTTATTTGTCCCTATACACTGAGGTCCAGACGGGGGATTTTTGTAGTATCTTTTATCCGACTTGATTTTTTGACATGCATGCACAACCTCTATATACGTTGTTATGAATGTTTTAATATTTTACATGCATGATCTACGATAACACCAAATATATAAAGCTTATGTTAATTTCATTTTATTGTGGAATTGTGAGCATGGCTCCTAGACTCTTTGGTGATTAAAGGTTTGTAATCTATGGAAGTTGTAACATGTCCTAACAACTCCTATTTAAATCAAATGTCTACTATACTGTTACCTTTTGTGTTTGGAAAAAAGTGTTATTTTGAGATTGTTATGTGTGGCTTCTATCTTGGATGATGTGTTTCATCGTTAATTCAGATTTTTGTTTTTGAGTAATCGTACTCTTGTGGTGTTCGAGCGTCACAAGTTTTTGGTATTAGAGCCTAGGTTTGCTAAGTCTACATGGACATAGGACTAGGATATCATGTCTACTCTTATGAGTTCACATTATCAAACCATAGATTATCATTATGCATATATGGCTAGACATCATGAAGAATGTGCAGAAAGTAGTTATGTTCCACCAGGTGGTGTTAGTAAATGGTGTACTCATAAGGAGAGAGTTATCAATCCCTTATATTTAGAGAAGCCTTAGAAAGTTGAGGAACATGAAGTGGAGCCAATTTATCCAATGAAGCCTAACCATCTGACTTTCTACGCTATTCTTAGGCATATGATATCTCCATTTACTTCATTTTTGAGATTTATCTTGCCCAAGTGGGAAAAGTGTAGGCTTCAAACATCAAGCCGACTAGTTCTAGAAAGACATCTAAATGAATCAAATAGGTATGGGTCATAGATCTGATTCCTTTCAAATGTAGAATATGGCTTACAAAGCTAGAGAAGGCCATCTGGTGGATGAACATACTGGATGAGTACAAGGTGAAGCATGTTGTATATCTTTTGAAAGGCAATGTTGGCCATTAGTGGTCCATTGAGGAAGAGAAGAGGAAGGGAGAAGTCATCTTTTTGATGGTGTTCATGAGAGAGTTTTTGAATAAGTATTTATGTACATCTTATATGGATGAGGCAATCACATAGTTCAAGCAGATCTGGCAGAGGCTGATGATAGTGAATGAGTATGAAGCTCATTTTTTGGAATTTCTGTGATTTTGTCCACATATGGCATCGACATAAATAGAAAAGATTCAACATTTTGAAAAGGGACTTAATGCTGAGTTGGAAAGTTTGGGTCGAATTTGGATTCACACGAAAAATTTTCCACCTTTTACGAAGTCGATGAGGAGGGTTGGGAGGACCTCAATGTGCATCTATAAAGATGCCAAGAGGAAGTCAACCTAGTCTTTAGGATAGTCTTATAGAGGATTCAAGAACCAATAGTTTTCTAGGTCATCCATACCTTGATAGTAGAAGCCCCAACATAGTTCAACAATGTTAGAGCCATGGATGCAGTAACAACAATTTTAGTGGTCACCTAGTAGAGGTTGAGGAAGAGACAACCACTATCTGGGGTATATAGTTTTAGACCTGTTCCATGACAAGATCATCATGGCCATCGAGTTTACTACAGACAAAAAGCTTACACTATCATCGGGTGATGGATGACCAACATATACATGGTTTGAACCAACAACAATAGCATGGTGGTTGAAGAGATATGTATTGTCTGGATCCATCAGGAGAGGTCAAGGGAGAGGCAAATCACAAGACACAACCTTCTTTTACACAATGATGAAGCCTGAGGGTGTTTTCAACCATCAAGTTGTTACATGTCAGATGAAACTTTTTCATGCTGACTTGTCTGCCTCTATGTATGTATTTGTTTTTATTGATCCTGATGTAACACTATAATGAACTAAAATCAATGTGTAATCTTAATTTAGCCATTTTCCTAAGTTTCTCCTTTCCTTTGTGTCTCTTTTGTCCTTGATGCTGTTTAATGGGAAATATTAGTGGTTTGGAGTGAGTTTGATCACTATTTATACCAATACTTGGTTTGATGCAAAAATACCTCAGTGATTTTTTCAATTAGGGCATAAAATGCAAATTTTCCTTTTAAGTGAGATAATGATAAAAGAAATTCATTCTAGAGTTTTCTATAATATTTTGGAACACAGAAGAGATAAAAAGATAAATAATAACTCTTTAAGCAAGATAAGGTGATATTAAATAATTAATATAAGGAATTGTGGTAATAATGGATAATAGGAAAAAATTCATTAAAGGAAGACTAATTGGTTAAAAATAACTCCATATTCATTTTCATCAGGTTTGATTTGGCTTGGAGGCCAAGTTTCATTAAATTTGGTATTTTATTTTGAAAAGAAAAGGTGATTATCCTCCAATATATAGAATTAGTCATTTAATCACCCCAAAAGAGAAAATTAATCTTATATTTGTAATCTACACATCAAACGTAGCCTTTGGGTAAATTTTTATGCAATTTAGATAATCTTTAATGTTCATGTGTAACTAGGAGAGAGAAAGTATAAATAAAGTCCAAATTATTAAATAATGAGAAAAATAATCCCCAAGTATCAAACTTATGGCCAATTCATGTTCCATATTCTTTATTTTGCTTGAGGGTAAAGTTTCACCAAAATTGGGTAATTTTTGAAGTCTCTAATGTGACAAGCTAAGAGAAAATATGAATTACTTTAAAAATTAAATGAAGTATCTAGAGTCTCCAAAAGTGAAAACTAATGCCCTATCACTACTACAGAAATGGCTTATAAAGTCGGTTTTCAAGGTGTCGGTTGTATACAAAAACCGACACATAAACCCTACTGTGTCAGTTTTTAACAGAAACCGACATCCAACCCATGAAGGTCGACCAGACACGGGTACCGCTTTTATTAAGTGTCACTTAATTAATAAACAACCAACACCTAAACTCAACCGCCAAACCCAAAATTCCAGCGAAAAAATTGGCTCCAATATTTTACATATTGCGTCGGTTCGTAACTAAATAACCGACGACTAAATGGTATTCGTGAGATAGGAATAGTTGTCGGTTGTCGTTTAATCAAAAACCGACGACTATAATATAGTATAGGTGTCGGTTGTTGCAAACGAACCGACACTGTTGGTTTAGTTGTCAGTTTTTTAAATAACCGACACGTATTTTCAACTTAATAGCTCACCCTGCCCGAACGATTCTTCCCATTTCCCTATTTCGTTCCCGATTTCCCTAGCTCCGGCGATTTCTTGCTCCCTGCCGCCGCCGCCGCTCCCTGCCGTTCGTGCTCCGTCACCGCCGCTCCTTCCTCCGTGCTCACCGCTCGTCGCCGTCGAGTGAGAAGCAGTCGGTTCCCGCCCGCCCGTCGGACTCCCTCTCCGCCCGCCGACCTCCCTCTCCGCCGTCGCCGGTAGCAGCTAGGTCTCCTAGCCTCGCCGCCCTCTACGTCGCTCCTCTCTTCGCCGCCGGAAGCTGCTAGGACTTGCTCCGGCCGCTGCTTCCTCTTCCCTCAAGGTGCCCACCCTGCCTTCTTCTTCTTCCTCTGCTCGTCTTCCCTCAAGGTGCCGCCCTGCTGCTGGGCATTTTTTTTTAAATTTATTTACTTCCTATGAGAATCAATTTTAATTAGGGCTCATACACATATTGATGTCAAACACCTAAATGAATATCTAGTTAGTGTATTTTCCTAGTATCGTGAAAGATTCTCAATCGTGTGTATCAAATAGGATTCTTATATATATTCAGATATTAATGTTATAAATGGAAGACTCGAATGTTATAAAATCCCATCAAAGTAGGTAGAAACAACTTATATATATTCAGATCTTAATAATTCCATGAAGTGCACATTATCTTACTCAGGAAAAGTATGTGTATAATGTAGGATTAGTTCCATATAATGGTTCTATTTTAGTAAGCACCTAGAAACCCATCCAATATTTACTCATTAGGAGAATTTCCTCGTTTGTTCTCTAAGTACATTTGTAGACTTCTTTTCAAGATATCATGTCTACCACAATAAAGTTGGTTATGACAAGAAATAAAAGATTAACTGATGTTATACAACTTTTTCTGAAAATATATAACATTGTTATATGTACTTACACTTTGTTAATACTAATATTGTGCAGTCTCTGTCCACCCATAACAGTCACTATGAACTAGGCCTCTATGTTAATGTTAACGTTCCCTATTGAAGAACAATTGGACATCATCCTAGATGATCGTTCCTTAAACCAATTGGTCATACCCAAACATTGGCGTTTTCTAAAAGGAAGACACTACATGCCTGGTAAAGTGACCATAACTTTTGGCAATTATTCACATTTTATCGAGGTTGAGTATGATTTGGTAGGAAATCTTGTATCAAAATACGGTTGGCGTGATTGGATTGGAGAGATGCATGTGGTCCGTTGCAACATGCTTTTTCTCAGTCCAGTTGGCCATAATTCCATCAAAGTTTGGATAACCAACAACAACTGCGAGACCCCCGATCATCTACTGCGGTATGAGCGCACGGCGTCAGATATCATCTATGAGGAATCTGAATCTGAGGCCCCTGTCAGTTCAGATTTGTCTAAATACAGTGAGGAGCTTCGTGACACAGCTTCATCATCAAAAAGAAGTTATTGATGCGGGACCATGTTGGTGTAGTATTTAGTTGTCTATCTATCTTGACTTGTCTGTATTAATAGTTTTTTTAATTATGTGCATGTTTAGGGGTACATCAACCCCTTTGTTTAGTTATTGTTTAGGGGTACACCCCTGTGTGTGGATGTAAAAAGAGATTAATGAATGGAACTGAAAGTTGCTACATGAATGCTTATAACTGAAGTGTGTGTTCCCATGAATGTTCCCATTTGCATGATTACACTACTATTTTCTCATATTGTTTAGTCTATTTTAATATGACATACTTGCTTATATCTTGCTTAATGATGAACTGTAATGCACACATGTGACATGCTTGGAATGTAAATGATGAACTTTTCCCTAAATTGCCAATCATGCTTTTAAAGACATCAATAATCACCCTAACTTGAAGAACTAGGATTTTAGGTATAAGAATGACAATACATTATTTGTTGGCCTAGAAACCCATCCAAGATTTACTCATTAGGAGTAAATCTTGGATAGTCCCCGGTTTGGGACTGTTCTTGAACACCTAATCTCGCTTAGGATGTAAGTGTATAATGTGTATTGGGTTTTCAAGAAAATTTTGGCAGCATTTCCCCGTTTGTTCTCTAAGTACATATGTACTTGGAGAACAGCGGGGAAATGCTGCCGAAATTTTCTTGAAAACCCAATACACATTATACACTTACTAGTGAGATTAGAAGTTTAAGAATGGATAGGTGGTACACATTTATTATATATAATAATGACATCACATGTATTTGTTAACCCTAGACCCTAATCTTGTCCTAATATATACTTGTTTTCTCTTTGATCATAGAATGGATAGATCATGGATGTCCATTCGCAATCGCTGCACCCCAGAGTTTATTTCTAGTCTTCACCAGTTCATTAAATTTGCCGAGGAACATAGGAAACAACCTGGAGATAGGTTCTACTGTCCATGTAGACATTGCGGTAACAGCTTGAAAGTCAACACTGGTGACGAAATCAAAACTCATGTCATGTGCAATGGGATTATACAAGGCTATACAGAATCGCACTGGCATGGAGAGATTTCAAACCCGAAACTAGTGGATGTCGATAGCAGTGCTTGTGTGGAAGAAGAAATTGCCTACGATGACGTAGATGTGAATGAACCAGTTCCAGTAGACATCGTTGATGCGATGCTGGATAGTTGTGGGGTAGAGCACACCGATCCACCTCTCATTTTTAGAAACATTGTGCATGATGCTGAGATGCCATTATACACATGTTGTACTAAGTTTACGAAGCTTAACGCTGTGTTGAGATTGTATAAGTTGAAAGCTAACAATAGATGGAGCGACAAAAGCTTCACGTCATTGCTGTCTTTGTTGAAAGAAATGCTTCCTGAAGGAAATGAGCTGCCAATCTCAACATACCAGGTAAAGAAATTTTTGTGCCCAATGGGAATGGATGCCAAGAAGATACACACATGCCCTAATGATTGTGTATTATTTCAAAAGGACTATGCAGATTTGAAAGATTGTCCAAAATGTGGTGCGTCACGGTATAAATTGACGACTTCGGGGGAGTCCAAAACTGGTTCTCCTGCCAAGGTGATGTGGTATCTACCTATAATATCACGGTTTCAACGCTTGTTTGCCAATCCGATAGATGCGAAGAATTTGAGGTGGCATGCAGATGTTAAGAAAAATAATGATGGGATCCTACGACATGCGTCTGATTCCCCACAGTGGAAGAAGATTGATGTATTGTACCCTGAATTTGGTGAAGAAGTCAGGAATCTAAGACTTGGGCTTTGTACAGATGGGATGAATCCGTACGGGACATTGAGCAGCCAACATAGCACTTGGCTAGTCATGCTTGTTATATACAATCTTCCTCCCTGGCTGTGTATGAAAAATAAGTATGTAATGCTGTCGTTGTTGATATCGGGCCCTAAACAACCTGGAAATGACATCGATGTTTATCTTGAACCTCTGATTGATGACTTAAAGAAACTCTGGGGTGAAGGTGTGATGACCTATGATGCTTCATGAAGAGATACATTTCGTTTGCATGCTATGTTGTTTTGCACTATTAATGACTTTCCACCATATGGGAATTTGTCTGGATATAGTGTCAAAGGAGCTAAAGCGTGTCCTATATGTGAAGAGAACACTGATTCAACAAGACTAAAACATGACGGTAAGAATGTATATCTCGGTCATCGAAGGTTTCTTCCAAAATTCCATCTGTATCATAGGAAGCGCAAAGCATTCAATGGATTGAATGAGGAACGCAGTGCACCTAAACCTATACCAGGGGAGGTTGTTTATGAAAGAATAAAAGACTTTGTCAATGAATTTGGTAAGAGATCACAATGTACTACACAGAGTGACAATTATTCATTCAAGAAGAAGTCAATATTTTGGGATCTTCCTTATTGGAGTTCTTTGACAGTCAGACATTGTATCGATGTAATGCACGTTGAGAAAAATGTCTGTGATAGCATCATTGGTACTCTGTTAAATATACCAGGTAAGACTAAAGATGGGATAAAATCCAGACTGGACCTACGTGAAATGGGAATAAGGTCAGAATTAACAAAAATACGTGAAATGGGTAGTAAAAGAACATACTTACCTCCCGCATGTTACACGTTGTCTAGAAAAGAGAAGAAAGCTTTTTGTGAATGCTTGATAAATGTTAAGGTGCCACATGGTTACTCATCCAACATCCGTAGATTGGTATCAATGAAAGATCTGAAGTTGATAGGACTTAAATCTCATGATTGTCACACTCTAATGCAACAAATATTGCCCGTGGCAATTCGATCTATATTGCCGAAGCATGTAAGGTTTGCAATCACCAGACTTTGTTTCTTTTTCAACAGTCTCTGCAGTAAAGTTATTGACCCTGAGACTCTCGATAATTTTCAAAGAGAAGTGGTTGTTACCCTATGTCATCTTGAGATGTATTTCCCTCCTTCGTTCTTTGATATCATGGTACATCTTGTTGTCCACTTGACTAGGGAAGTGAAAATCTTGGGCCCAGTTTTCTTGCATTGGATGTATCCCTTTGAACGATACATGAGCGTTTTTAAAGTTGATGTTCGAAACCGTTATCGGCCTGAAGGGAGTATTATTGAAGGTTATGTGGCGAGAGAGGTTATGGATTTCTGCAATGACTTTCTCATTGGTAATGACACTCCTGATAATGACAAGAATATTGACGAGCTATTTGGCAAAGGAATTTTGGGATCACGTGTGAAAGTAATCAGCCGTGAGCAGTTGGAACAAGGTCATTTGTATATTTTACACAACATGGACGAAGTGAACGTTTATATCGAGGAACATACCAATTTCATCAAAAGACAATATCCTCGAGCCAATACAATGTGGCTTGCTAGAGAGCATAACAAGACTTTTATTAAGTGGTTTGAAGATAAAGTCTTACATCAACTATCTCAAACACTAGATGATATTACTGAAACTATCAAATGCCTCGCCTTTAAACCAAAGTTGACTGTTATGTCTTATGAAGGGTATGACATTAATGGATTCACATATTACACAAAGCGCCAAGATGATAAGAGTGTCGTCCAAAACAGTGGGGTCACCCTTCAAGCATCGACTATGTTTTTTGCAAGTACAAAGGATAAGAGTCCACGTGAAGCTAAAATGTCATATTACGGTGTCATTGAAGAGATATGGGAATTTGACTACATAGATTTCAGAATTCCGCTCTTCAAATGTAATTGGGTTGATAACACCAAAGGAGTTATAGTGGATGAATTGGGTTTCACTTTAGTGAACTTTGAAAAGATTGGCGAGAAGGCTGAACCATTCATATTGGCATCACAGGTGAAACAAGTATTTTATATCGATGATCCAGCAAATGATAAATGGTCAGTTTTTCTTCATGGTAAAAGACAGTTCATTGAAGATCCTATAGATGAAGAAGAGTACTATGATAAATATGATGACTCCAATCCATTCTCAGTTGGGTTGCCAACTCCAGAAAATATTGAAGCTAATGATGACTTATATGTGCGCGGAGATCACAATGAAGGATTGTTAATTGATAAAAGATCACAATTTTAGAGGCATGCATGTTTATATTTTTTTATTGAAGCTAAATGTTTACTTTTTTAATATCAATATCATTTTATGATTTGATGTTTCATTATCTTCTAGTTAATACAAATGCTAAACATTGTGGGAGGGTGCTAAAGAACTATAGGACCAATCTCACCCGAGATTACATACGCGATGCTGAGAGTAGGTTCTTGATCTATTGCAATTCTAGACATTGATCAGTATTTCACTAACTCTACACTAATAATTTTTGTTTGTATTCTCTTTGAAAAATAAATATAGGAAGAAGGCTATGCAGGACGGACATGACATAGCTATGCAGGATATGCAGGATATGCAGGAAGAAGCCCCAATGAAGAGAAGCAGGATACAAATACAATACATAAAGTGCAGCACACACAAGTGGTTCAGATTCATATAACAACATGACAAACTAACACATATATAGTGCATAACAACAGCAGCGCCGAATTTACATACAACACCAACTTAGTACATATATATTGGGACTAAGGTGATGATACCACCTGCTAAAATAGGTTACCGACTACATGTTACGACTGGGAGGTCGTGATTCAGCAACGTATGCATTAGCAGGAGGACAAACAGATCACCATATGAGGACAAACATATGGTGATCTGTTTGTCCTCCAGCTAATGCATACTGTTGCTGAATCACGACCTCCCAGTCGTAACATGTAGTTGTCGGTAACCTGTTTTACCAGGTGGGATCGTCACCTTATAAGTCCCACTATATATGTACTAAGCTAGTGTTGTATGTAAATTCGACGCTGCTGTTGTTATGTACTATATATGTGTTAGTCTGTCATGTTGTATGGACATCGATTGTATTGCTCAGGTATTATATAGTCTCATTAGATAATATGAAATATATCAATCTTATTTATAGCTCATTAATTATATATATACATCATTCTCTTTACAGGTGTTTAAAGCTGACCCCACTACAGGAACGGACTTACCAGATGTACATGCTCCCTATACGATGGGAGAATTAAATGAAGTAAGAGAAGAATGGGCAACAACCATACAAATAGTGGGGATTTTGTAAATGAATTTCTGAATTATAATATGTGTGAATGTTTCTACATGTCTAGATGTTTCTACATGTGTCTGAGTGAAAATGAATGAAAGTGTTGGTTACTATATGAATGTTTCTACATGTGTGAATGTGAATGAATGGAACTACAGATTGCTAGCTACATGAATGTTTCTAAATGTGTGAAAATAAAATGGAACTGCAGGTTGTATTGCTAAATGCATGTGTGAATATTTTTGTTGTTAAATTTGCAGGTTTGTGGCCTGTTGTTGGCTGATATCAATGGATGTCGTAAAACCTGCAGTTCAGTTAACTGAACTGCAGGTTTCTCATCCTGTGACCAGCCACAGCAGGTCTGCAGACTGACAAAAAAAAACAATAGGCGTCGGTTATTTGTAAAAAACCGACACACAATGATATAATGTCGGTTTTTTAGATATAACCGGTGCCTATTTCCTGTTGCGCGAACATATATGGTGTCGGTTTCTTACTAAAAACAGACACTGATAGTGCCCAAGATGGCGCCAATAACAGGCGTCGGTAATTGTAAACCACCGACACATATCGTTACAATGTCGGTTATTTAAATGTAACCGACACATATTCTTTTGGCGCGAAGACATATTGCGTCGGTTTTTGGCTTATAACCGACACTGATAGCGCCCAAGATGGCACCCTTTCTGTGGTGTGAAGGGTTTGGGCGTCGGTTTCTTATCTAATAACCGATGCCTATAGTCCCCTGATAGCACGTTTTCGGTCGCGCGCGAAGAGTTTGGGTGTCGGTTCTGGAACCGACGCGTAATGGGTGACCTTTTAGTGTCGCCCACATAGGCGTCGCTCAGAAACTGACACTAAAGGCCTTAAATAACCGAAACTAAAGGTAGGTTATGTAGTAGTGTATTCTGATTCTACTTGTTCATATTGGGCCATGTGTCAATTTTCAATAAATTTGGAGCTTGTTTGCACTCTAAATGGAGGAGAGAGAAAAAGATAAATAAATACACCCACACTTTATTCCAATTCAATTTAGGAAATCATTTCATGTCACGTGGCCAAATTTTATTTATTTGGATTTTATACGGAATGAGGATCGTTGGATGGCGGATCGGACAACTCACATTCGTCTTCTACCTCAGGTCAAATTGGGAAACTGGTTCCCTTCACTTGCAATTTTCAAATCTCCATAACTTCCTCATTTCTTGCTCTTTTTCCAAGATTTCTTCACCAACAATTTGAAAATAAGATCACACATATTTTGATCCAAAACTTATTCTAATTCATCAAGTTTTCATGAAATGCCCAAATCTTGGGCCACAAGCTTCTCAGACCCCCTTGGCTTTTACTCATATACATCCTCTCACCTATAAATAGGGGTGCTTCTACCCTCGTTAGTACCTAAGAGATTTCTCTCTCACACCAATATGCTCACAGCCTCCTCACATAACCAACATGATTGAGTCCTTTGTCCTGACCTAGCTCCAATTGGTTCTTCATCTACTCGCCACCTCTGACCAATCAAAGCTAGTAGTGAGTTTGTTTTCTTCTCCTCTTTCTTTCCAAGCTCTCACTTGATCAAATTATCACCTCCCATGGATTTTCCCAAATCTCGACCAAGCTGCTCGAGCAGTGATGGCGTGAGCATGAGAGGGAAGAATCCCCTCAATAAATTTACTTCTCTACCCCTTTTCGTCCCTTCTTTCCTTGTTTTCTCGCACATGGACACTATAATCTAATTTCCCTATTTTGTTTCTTGCCTGACCGAAGCCACACCAGCATTGACCCATGACCTGGCTGCCTGTTATTGGGCAAATTCACGTGGGCTTGGATTTTCCCCCTCTCTCAAGCCTTTCTTTTCTTACGTGGAGTTTTCTAGTTTTGTGATTGGCTGATTTTATAAAATTCATAACTTTTAATCCTCTTATCCAAAATTAACAAATAAATATGTTTTGAAATCAGAATTAAGCTATATCTAATAAAAATAATATTGACATCTGATTTCAAGGTTTATTGAAAGGTGATTTTAGGAAAATGATTTTAATGCAACAAATATAAAAATTACAACTTAATCATATTAAATCCAAAATTAACATAAACATATATTTTCTTGATCATGAGATCCTAATATGTCGATTGGTGAGATTTTCAGAGTCATAATATGAGTTTTGCTAGAAAGGTCCAAAAATTAGGGTTTCTCTACATTAAGGTGCGTTGTGTTCTCTAATACATGTTAATAAATTGAAATAGGAAAAGTTGAACTTGAAATCTTCTAAAAGTGGTGAAGATTGGTAATTGAACTCAATAAGAGAGGCATGTTCATCCTTACACCCTAAGTTGGGATATTTGCAAACAAAGCCCTATATTCCGTATTGAGGTACTATATGAACCCTATTCTCTCTATTAATATTTCTTTTGCTATATTTGCCTTGAAATCAATATTGATATTCTATTTATTGAGTCTTGTATGCCACTTGCATGTTTCAAATATATGATGCTTCTACTTTCCATAGTTTCTCTTTAGCATGTTGATTTTATTACACTATTTAGCTAATGTACTAGTACGTACTTTTGTACAACCACCCATAGATAGGGCATGCCTTATTTCACCCTGGGGAATGAGTTCACTCTCCCACTTGTAAAATTGTTGTAGGTGATTGGGAATGTGTTACTCTCCCCTCACCTTTAGATTGAGGTCCGGTAGGTGCCCCAACCCTACTTAGTTTACATAGTCAATATTAATCATGCATTCAATCTTTTACTATTTTCTTGTTATGGCAAGCATCTATTTGATTATGTCTCATACTCTTGATCTCGTCATCTTATAATGAAATCTTAGCCTTTATTACCATGTTATTTCTTTATCTTTTGTTCTTGTTTACTATTTTGACACATACCTTGTTTCTTTTTCTTACTGGGTGATTTCCCAACCACCCAAGTTTTGAACAAGGTGATGAACAAGATCAAGGAAACCAGAACCAAGAGTAGATTCAAGTCTTGATTAAAGGATTTCTAGGTTACTACGGCTAGATCCTATTAGTCTCCTTTGTAGTTTATGTTTCATGAAACTCATGTAATGAACAATGATGAAAGTCATGTAATATCTCTAGTTTCTTTTCCTTTCTACTGCAATTGACATAAACATGTATATGGTGCATGCTTATTTACTTGGAATATTATACATGCATTCCTCAATATCTATTATCTTTGTGAAAGGATGGATGTTTTGTATTTCCTTTAAGTTTTAGTAAGGAGGAGATCTCGCCTCTTTACCGCATGGTATCATAGCTTGTTAGTAAACTACTTGGGTATAAGTTGAAAGCAAGGATGTCAAGAAAGGATCAGAGTTCTGGACTGGTAAGATTCTCATCTGCACCACTAGCTTGGTTTACGAGGACTCATGGATCGATATGACACCTGCCTAGTCTGAGATGATACTGACTGTCTAAAATAGCATGCCCAAAAGCAATAGTAGCCATAGATATCTCTATTATCTACTCTTGGAAATCTTATGTTATACCTTTCTCTTTCAGGAGGGATGATTTGTTTGGGGACATGAACAACTTGTACAAGGGTTATTTTTCTAGAAACATTGATAACCGAGACACCCCGATGATTCCCCAAAACAATGGGAGACCTCTGCTTCTATAGGAACATCCATTTTGACCCATGAACAAGAGATAACCATGTTGTGCCAGATACTCTCTACTACCCTGGGGGGACAACTCTCCAATGTTGCATCCTTTGCAAGCATGCGTAAGGAGTTTGCTCTGACAAACTTCATAAAGATGCAACCACCATGCTTTAAGGGAGAGAGTGAGATAAACATGGTGGATAAGGTTGATGATTGGATGTTGGCCCTACAACATACTTTCAAGGGCATGACATGTCCTCCGCATTAGAAGGTTCACTTTGCAACTTATGTGTTGGATGGGCTAGTACGGGTCTAGTGGAATGGTATGTCTCATACCTGCGACACCTTGAACATAACCTAGGAGTAGTTCCTCAAGCTGTTCTGTGAGAAGTACATCTACCCCACTTATCTAAAAAGGAAGGAAGAAGGTAACTATAGCATGTGATAGGGAAGCATGAGTGTTTCTAAGTACGTTCAATGTTTCCTTCTTCTGGAACATTATGTCGTAGATTTTGGAGTTGAATGAAGATAAACCCTTTTACTATAAGGACTTAGATACAATGTTGGATGCAACCTTGTTCCCCATCTACCTATTACTTTTCAACAAATGGTGGACATGACACTTGTGATAGAATCTTATCCTGGATTTCAGTCTTCTGGGCACAACAACACCAACAAGAGGAAGAACTTTGGTGGAAACCAAGGATGTGACAAGTGCAACTGTTGTTCCCGTTCTCATACTCCTGGGAGGTGCCCAGTTGGCAATGTCCTACCTCATAGAGATGATTGACCTACACCTATATGGCCATGAGTGCAGCGAAGCTGGACATATTGAACCTAATTGTCCTAAGTTTCAATGTGGACAAGCCCCAATTCAGCAACCTTCTCAACAACTTCAACAACAACAAAATCCTCCTCCAAGGAACAACAACAACAATCAGAACTAGTAGGGCCATCAACTGCCTGTGGAAAGGCGGAATGGTAGAGTGTTCACTCTGAATGTTGAAGAAGATGGATAATATAGTGAAGTTATTGAAGGTACTTTACATCTTAATACTCATCCTATCAAAACACTTTTTGATTCTAGTTTGTCAAATACCTTCATATCAACTCACCTTGCTTCAATGTTAGAAATAGAATCATAATACATGGATCATGTGTTAGATGTTAAAACCCCTAGTGGTTGAATCCACTTCTCTTATGTCAAACACCTAACCTTTGACCTTTGTATCTCTAGGAAGATGTTTCCTTTCGATTTCATCCTGCTTGACATGACCTCTTTTGATGTTTTCCTGGGGATGGATTGGTTGAAGAGGTTTATGGTATTTTTGTTTTGTTAAGAATTTAAAGTTAGTTTGTACATCCTAATGAAGGAAGGATGTGAATCAAGGGTAGGAAGTGAGAGGATCGACATCATCTCCTCTATCAAAGATGAAAAGCTTGTTTCGTAAGGGTGTAGAGCATATTTATGATCCATAGTTCTAGATGCCACACCCCCTGCTCTAGATCATATATATGTGGTGAAGGACATTCCTAATGTATTTACTGAGGATTTTCCTAGTTTGCCTCCAACACGTGAGGTGGAGTTTTCCATAAATCTCACACCCCAAACTTCACCTATCTCAAAGATACCTTATTGCTTGGCCCCTACTGAACTCTCCGAGCTAAAGAAGTAGTTTTAGGAGCTTCTTGACATGAGTTTTCTTCACCCTAGTGCTTCACCCTAGGGAGCCCCTGTCTTGTTTGTAAAAAAGAAAAATAGTTCATTGCAGATGTGCATGGATTATTGTATGCTTTATCAAGTGATGATAAAGAATCATTATCCTTTGTTGTGCATAGATGACCTGTTGGATCAGTTGAAGTCAGCCACTATGTTCCAGAAGATAGATCTATGAAGTGGCTACTACTAGATGTGTGTGTAGGATGAGGATGTTCTAAAGATAGTTTTTAGAACTCTATATGGGATTTTTAGTTCCTGGTCATGCCTTTTGGCTTGACTAATGCCCCTACTTCTTTCATGGACGTTATGAATCCAGTGTTTCTTCCTTATCTCTATTGTTTCATGATGGTGTTCATCAATGATGTTTCAGTCTACTCTAAGTTTGAGGAACAACATTGTGAACATCTACAAATTGTGTTGAACACAATGAGAGAAAATAAACTCTATGCTAAATTCTCAAAGTTTGAGTTCTGGATAAAGGAAGTGATGTTTTTGGGTCATGTGATTTCTATCAGACATATTGTTGTTGATCCTGCCAAGGTAGAAGACGTGACCAAGTGAAAAGATCCAAAGACTCCATCTAAGATACGTAGTTTCCTCAATTTAGTAGGTTACTACCAGAGGTTTATCAAAAGCTTCTCCGATTTAGCTCTCCCTCTAACAAAGTTGACATGGAATGAAGTCAAGTTTGTGTGGACATCAAAATTTGAGGAAAATTTTTATAATATGAAAGAATGTTTGACATATGATCCTATTTTGGCAATACCCATTGAAGGAAAATCCTATATCATTTACACTGATGCTTCTATGCAAGGATTAGGGTGTGTTTTGATGTAAGAAGACCGAGTGATCACCTATGGTTCACTCCAATTGAAACCTAATGAAGAGAATTGTCCTACACATGATTTAGAGCTAGCCACTATCATGCATGCCCTAAAGATCTGGAGTCACTATCTGTATGGAGTTATATTTGAAGTCTTCTCTGATCAAAAAAGTATGAAGTATCTTCTGACTCAGAAGGATCTGAATCTGAGACAGTAAAGATGGATGGAATACCTTAAGGGATATGGTTTTACCATCACTTATCATCCTGGTAAAGCGAACATTGTTTTTGATGCTTTGAGTCAGAAGAAAGATGCAGTCTGTGGTGCTATGAATTTGGAGTATGTTTCTTATTGGCAAACACAACCTACTGATGAAGATGATGTTGAGAAGTTGTGTGTTCACATGGCTAGTTTCTCCACTACACCATCTTGGATCTCAGAAGTTGTTGCTGCCCAATTAGACAATCCTGTTCTTGATGAGATGAAGGCTTTAGTTGTGAAACCACAATCTGACTTTTCAATTAGAGTGGACAGTACTGCCTGCTTCCAACAAAGGTTATGGATTTCTAAAGTTTTGATATGCAATAGAAAGTTCTGAGCAAAGCCCATGGGTCTAAGTACACTATTCATCCTGGTACGACCAAGATGTACAAGGACCTACAACGAAGTTTCTGGTGGAAGAACATAAAGAAGGATATCGCTCTGTTTGTTGCAAAGTCTTTGACCTGCCAACAAGTCAATATAGAGCACCAATGACCTGGTGGTATTTTTCACCCATTTAAGATTCTGGAATGGAAATGGGAGACGATTACTATGGACTTTGTCACTAGTTTCCCAAAGGCCAGGAAAGGTTATGATGTAGTGTGGGTAGTGATTGATTGACTTACTAAGTCTACCCACTTTTTTCCGTTCAAATCCACTTACAAGGTTGATGAGATGGCTCAGTTGTATGTGGATTGGGTCATTCATATGCATGGTGTTCAAAAAGTGATAGTATTTGATCATGACCCAATGTTTACCTCTCATTTATGGAGTCATATTTAGGAAGAAATGGGATCTGACTTACGTTTCAGTACAACTTATCATCCACAAATAGACTGTCATTCAGAGAGAACAATGCAAATTGTAGAAGATTTGCTTCGTGCTTGTGTTAAGGATTGGGGAGGTGCATGAGATAAGTATATTCTATCAGAATAATTTACTTACAAAAATAGCTACCAATCTAGTATTGGTATGCCACCTTATGAAGCTCTATATGGAAGACCTTGTCATTTTCCATTACACTGGGATGATGTGGGAGAACATGCTCTAGTGAAGACCGATGACATGCAAATGATGATAGAGAAGGTTTTGTTGATTAACAAGCGTATGAAAGCTACACAAGATCAACAGAAGATGTATGCAGACAAGAAAATGGTTGACGTTAGTTTCTTAGTGAGTGACTATGTATTCCTAAAGATCAAGCCTATCCGCTCTATTGCATGATCTAAAGTTAAAGACAAGCTTAGTCTCTGCTATGTTGGACTATTTGAGATCTCAGATAAGGTTGGAGATTGTGCATACCATTTATCTCTTCCTCCTTCATATGACAAGATTCATAATATCTTTCATGTTTTTGTGCTAAGGAAGTATGTGAAAGATCCTTTTCACGTGCTTACCAGGGAATCTCTAAAGATTCATGAGAACCTAAACTATGAAGAGTTACTTGTTTAGATTCTTAACTCCCAAGTTAAGTAGTTGAAGAACAATGAGATTGAGCTAGTGAAAGTTTTGTGGTAGTATCATGGTTTCGAAGAAACTACTTGGGAGCTTAGAGATGAGATGTTACGTACTCACCCTTCTCTTTTTTTTTGAGATTTCGGGGACAAAATATTTTTTAAGGAGTGGAGTGTTGTAACCTACTGCAACCTATGTGTAATCTTAATTTATCCCTTTTCCTAAGTTTCTCATTTCATTTGTGTCCCTTTAGTCCTTGATGCTGTTTATGACAATACTTGAGTTTATGCACAAATACCTCAATGAATGTTTCAATTAGAGTCTAAAATGCAAATTTGCCTTTTTAGTGAGATAATGATAAAATAAATTCATTCTAGAATTTTATATAACCTTTTGGAACAAGGAAGAGATAAAAATATAAATAATAACTCTTTAAGAAAAATAAGGTGATATTGAATAGTTAATATAGGAAATTATGGTAATAATGAATAATAGGACAAAATTCATTAAAGGAAGATTGAATGGTTTAAATAACTTTAGATTTGTTTTCTTTGGGTTTCAATTGGCTTGGAGGCCAAGTTTAATTAAATTTGGGTTAATATTAACCATGTCTATTATATTTTGAAAAGAAAAGGTGATTGTCCTCCAAAATATAAAATTACTCATTTAATGACCCAAAAGATAAAATCAATCTTAGATTCATGATCTACACATTAAAAGTATCCTTTGGGTAAATTTTAATGCAAGTTAAATAATCTTTAGTGTTCATGTGTAGATTAAGAGAGAGAAAGTGTAAATAAAGTCAAAAATATTAAATAATGAGCAAAATAATCCCAAAGGGTAAAACTAATGGCCAGTTAGTGTTCCATATGGATTAGTTTGCTTGAGGGTGAAGTTTCACCAAATTTGGGTAATTCTAGAAGTCTCTAATGTGATAAGAAAGGGAATATATGAATTACTTTAAAAAACTTAAATAAAATATCTAGAGTCTTCAAAAGAGAAAATAATGCCATATTTGGATTCTACATGTTCATATTAGGCTATGTGTCCGATTTCAATTAATTTGTAGCTTGTTTCCACCCTCAATGGAGGAGAGAGAAAAAGATAAATAATACATCCACATTTTATTCCAATTCAATTTTAGAAATCATTGAATGTCACATGGTCCATTTTTCTTTATTTTGATTTCATCTACAATGAGGACCATTAGATGGCGGATCGGACGGCTCACGCTCGTCTTCAACCTCACACCGAATCGGGAAATTGGTTCCCTTCATAATGATTTTCAAATCTCCATAACTTCCTCATTTCTTGCTCTTTTTCCAAGTTTGTTATGCCAACATCTTCCAAATAAAATCACACATCTTTTTATCGTAAACTTGCACCGAATCATCAAGTTTTTAAAAAATTCTTAAATCTTGAGCCACAAGCTTCTCGCCCCCCTGGCTTTTGCTCGTATACACCCTCTTACCTATAAATAGGGGTGCTTCTACCCCCGTTAGCACCTAAGAAATTTCTCCCTCCCGCCAATTTGCTCAGAGTTTCCTTGTATAGCCACCATGATCAAGTTCTTCATCCAGACCTTGTGGTGGCTGGTTCTTCATCTACTCGTCACCTCCGACCAATCAAACCTAGCTGTGGGTTTGCCTTCTTCTCCTCTTTCTTTATGCTCTCGCTTCGTCGAATTATCACCTTCAGTGGATTTGCCCAAATCTTGGCCAAGTTGCTCGAGCGGCCATGGTGCAAGCCAAAGAGGGACAAATCCCCTTAGTAAATTTACTTCTCTATCCCTTCTCGTTCCTTCTTTCCTTGTTTTCTTATGCACGGGAAATATAGTCATTTTGCCCTATTTTATTTCTTATCAGACCAAAGCCACGCGAATGATGATCTATGACCTATCCGCTTGTTGTTGGGCCTAGTCTCGTGAGCCTAACTTTTCTTTCCCTCTCTCGAGCCTTTCTTTTCTTACATGGATTTTTTCTATTTTTCAAATTGGCTGGTTTTCTAAAATTCATAACTTTCAATCCAATTATCTAGAATTAACAAATAAATATGTTTAAGAATAGGAAAATTAAGCTCTATCTAATAAAATTAGTTTAAATGTCTAATGTAAGGTTTATTGAGCGTGATATTTGGAAAATGAATTTACTACATAAAATCCATATAAGTTACAACTTAATCATGTTAACTCCAAAATTAACATAAATATATGTTTCTTGATCAGGAGACCCTAATAAGTTGATTGGTGAGATTTTCAGAGTCAGAATCTGAGTTTTGCTAAAAAGTTCCAAAAAATAGGGTTTCTCTACATTAAGGTACATTATGTGCTGTATACATGTTAATAAATTGAAATAGGCAAGTTGAACTTGGGATCATCTAAAAGTGGTGAAAGTGGGTAAATGAACTCAGTAAGAGAGGTATGTGCATCCTTACACCTAAAGTTGGGATATTCACAAACCAAACCTTATATTCCCTAATGAGGCACTATATGAACCCTATTCTCTCTATTAATATTTCTTTTGCTATATTTGCCTCAAAATTAGTATTGATATTCTATTTCTTGGGCCTTGTACCCAACTTCCATGTTTCAAAAATATCACACTTCTACTTTCGATAGTTTCTCATTAGCATGTTGATTTAAATAGACTATTTAGCTAATGTAGTGGTACTTTTGTACAACCACCCATAGATAGGGCATGCACCATTTTTCCCTAGGGAATGTGTTTATTCTCCCCCTTATAAAATTTTTGTAGGTGACTCAAAATGTTTTACTCTCCCCTCACCTATAGGTTGTGGTCCATTAGGTGATAGTCCTCAAAAGCGTGTCCAAAAAGGGAAACCAGTTCTTAGGGAATCAATCTTTTACCATTTATAATTCTCAAAAGTTTTATTAACGCACACAACTAGTACGGGGTCGAAATAGCAATTCGGGATCAAACGCAAGGACGAGGAGAGTAAACGTCTTGAAAACCAAGCTTAGTTTGTCAAAGTCATCAGAAACTTGATATGGGGTGAAGCATACACAAGTTAGTAAATGAATAAAGAATGAAACAAAAGCTAACTCCAAGAAGGAGTTTACTAATAGAAAGATTAGGTCTTTTGGGGTTTTGATGATTTTTAGGAGAGATTTAGATTTATAGAAAATGGAACTAACAAATTAATTCTTAGGTGTCAAGTATAACATGAAGAAGGATAACGTTCTTACAACCTTTTGATGATTCATTTCTCACACCATTTTCTCTCAAAAATGGTGTTTTAAAACCAAATCATAGAATTCTCTCTCAAGGAAACTTAAACAAAGGTTTCACACAAAAGAAAAATGGAAGAAAGATCTAACTTTGACTATTCTCATACACCAGGGTTATACCAAGCTCTGTTTGTTTGTGACTTTCTTCTCTCAAAGACGGTCAGGTCAGGAATCACATTTTTGGTAGCTAGTCAAACACACAAAGAAAAAGAGGACACAAAACTCAGATGCAAGAGATGCCAATCAACTGAAAAGAGTCATACGAAAGAACATGGTGAAAAATAATCACTAAAATGCACTAATACATAAATGTAATGATTTAATTACAATGCATTGCTGAATGAAAGACAAAAGATGAAAAAAGGAAGATAGGTATCCATTTTCGTGATTTAGGAAACTGATATGCACAGTAGATGACACCTGAGACTGAGTTGGACTGGTAAAAACCCAGATCATGTCAGGTCATGACTTATGTCGGGTAATGACCGTGTCAGGCCGTGATAGTGTCAGGTTATGACCATGTTGAGAAATTGCCGTGTCAGGTTGCGACCGTGTCGGTGTAACACCGTCCTGATTCTTGTCATCCCTGTGTCGGTCCGTTCTATCTGGACCACCCTCTCAGGTTTAGAGGTTGATAGGAAGCCTGACACATACCGGGAAGCTTTGAGGCCAAGAGCTAACATATCTCTCAAGGTCAATTCTATTTCTTCCTGCTATTATGGGAGTGATCCTTAGGCCAAGCTCCTTTGTCCTACAACCCCCTTCTCCATGAACTCTGCGAGCTATTTATAGACCGCATGAACTTTTTTAGGCCCCATCTGATTGGTCCACATGTCCTGAGAATCTGTTATAGTGACCGTGGTGGGCGGTGGTCTTGGTTTTCTACTCCTCACGCTCTTTGGCTGTATCAGACTATGACTGTGTCAGTTTGAATCTCTTCTCGATTCTTCACTTGTTGTCATGTGTCGAGTGGAGACCGTGTCAGGCTCTAGTCGTCCTGAGTTATGATCAACAGCCGATGCGTCCGTTCTCTACTTGTATATTGGGGTGGTCATACTGGTGCCAACCTACTTTCTTCCAGTCTCACTTTGGAGTATTGGGTTGCTGGTAATGAACTCGATATATTTTCCTGTATATAAAATAATCATCAACCTTATTCCTCACTCTTTAAGAACAACTCAAAATGTTTTTCAATGAAATGCGACCCGCCATCGTTGATCACCATTCTAGGAACTCCATACCTTGGAAAGATAATTTTTGTGAAGAGTTTTATTACTGACTTAGCATCACAGGTGGTCGTGGCTACAACCTTGACTGATTTTGACACATAATCTACTACTACTAGAATATAGTGAAATCCATAAGAGGATGGGAATGGATCCATATAGTCGATCCCCCATACGCTAAAAACTTCCACCTCAATCCAATCAGACATTGGTAATTCATTTATTTTCAAAATATTTCCAGTGCGTTGGCACTCACAACATGCTTTGACAAAGGTATTGACATCCTTGAATAAAGAAGGCTAGTAGAAACCTGATTGGAGAACTTTAGCTGTAGTTCTTTCTTCTCTAAGATGTCCTCCATAGAGGGAGGAGTGGCATTCATAAAATATTTTTGGGGCTTCATCTTCAAGGATACATCTTCTATAAAGATTATCAGTGCAACATATGAATAGTAAAGGGTCATCCCAATAGTAGTTCTTCAAGTCTGAGAAAAATTTCTTCTTCTAATTGAAAGTGATCACCGGTAGTAGTTGTTTGCAGGCAACATAGTTGTAGAAATCTGCAAACCACAGTCCTTTAGGTTCAACATCTTATGCAGAATAGATGGCTCCATCAGCATAACTTTTGTTTATGGGTAAAGGGCGATCTTCCTCCACCCTGATTCTTGATAAATGATCCGCAACCACATTCTCTGTGCCTCTTTTGTCAATAATTTTTTGGTCAAATTCTTGTAATAACAACGCCCAACGTAGTAACCTAGACTTGGCGTCCTTTTTCTGCATCAGATATTTGATTGCTTCGTGGTCTGTATATACTATTACTTTGGAACCAACTAAATAAGAACACAACTTGTGGAAGGTGTATTTAATGGCTAACATCTCTTTCTCTATAGTGGTGTAATTTATTTGAGCCCCATCCAACATTTTACTGGCGTAATAAATCACATGATGTCGTTTGTCTTTCTTTTATCCTAATACTTCTCCTATTGTGAAATCGCTGGCGTTGCACATTAACTCAAAAGGAAGGTTCCAATCAAGTGACTAGATGATGGGGGACGAAATTAAAGCTTCCTTTAGAGTTGTGAATGCTTCGTAGAATTCTTTAGAGAAATTGAATTTGACGTCCTTCATTAGAAGATTCGATAGTGGCTTTGATATCTTAGAAAAATCTTTGATAAACCTCCTGTAATTTCCTAGATTCCCCAAAAAATTTCAAACTCCTATCACTGATGTAGGTGGGTGGATCTTTGAGATTGATTTGATTTTTGATTGATCGACCTCAATTACTTTATCTAATATTTTGTGCCCGAGCACAATGCCTTTCTGAAGCATGAAGTGACATTTTCCCTTGTTTAAAACTAGACTTTTATTTTCACATCATTTCATACCAGAGATATATTTTTTAGACAATCATCAAAGGAGCTACAATAGATGCTAAAATCATCCGTGAAAACTTCCATCTTGTCTTCAAGAAAGTCTACAAAAATTGAGATCACACACCTCTGAAAAGTTGTAGGCACATTACATATTCTGAAGGGCATTCTTATAAAACCAAAAGTTCTGTAGATACAAGTGAAATTTGTCTTCTCTTGGTCGTCTGGGTGGATGGGGATTTGGTAGAACCCTAAATACCCATACAACCAGTAAAAGTACGAGTGGTGGGCTAGGCATTCAAGCATCTGATCTATGAATAGGAGTGGAAAATGGTCTTTGTGGGTGGCAATGTTTAACTTTCTGTAGTCTATGTACATGTGCACCACCCCATTACTGTTCTTGTTGTGACTTCATTCCCATTCTCCTCTCTAAAAATAGTCATGCCTCCTTTCTTTGGGACCACATGTATAGGGATAACCCATGTGCTATCATTGATGGAATAGATGATCCCAAAATCACAGAGTTTTATAATTTATTTATTGGTCACTTCTTATGGCTTCTCATTGAGTTTTCATTGCACCTGTGCATAAGGTTTGGTGCTCTCCTCGAGATGTATTCTATGCATACAGACGGAAGGGCTCACTCCTTTCAGATCTTCAATAGAATAACCTAATGCTTTGCGTCGCAATGTTAATTCATCAATCAACTACTCCTTTTGGACTTTTGTTAGCTTAGAGTTTATAGTAACATGGTTCATCTTCTTAGCATCCAGAAATTGGTACTCTGATCCTCATGGAAGAACTTTTAATTTAGGGGGTGGCCCCGCTCCAGGTCCTGGGATGTGATCTTGCATGAGCAAGGCATATTTCACCACTTCGAATGGTATGTCTGATTCTAATGATTATTCTTGGTTGAGAAGTCTTAGGAGACCCTCCTCTTCATGATATTCTATTATGTTTGCGTTGTTGTCAAAGCATGCATCAGAGGATCAACAATGGCTATTTCGTCTTTCACCTCTTCATAGAACTGTTGGTAGCTTTTGACAAAATGAGATGGTTCAAAGAAAGAAGGAACTTTCATACTATCGCAAATGTTAAAATCAATATGGTCTTCTCCGAACCTCATAGTTATCATTCCTACTTCTACATTGATGAGAGCCCTTCCTGTTGCAAGAAAAGGACACCCAAAGATCATCAGGCAATTAACATCCTCTAGTTGTATCAATAAGAAAAATGTCACAAGGGATGAAGAAGCACCCACTCTTATCGGTACATCTTCCACTACACCCATATGTTTTGTGAAAGTGTGATCAGCTAACTGGATCCTCATATTGGTGTTTACAATGTCGGTGAGACCCAACTATTTGGCAAGAGAGAGCGGCATCAGATTAATGCTTGCTCCCAGATCTACTAATCCTCTTCGAATCGCATTGTCGCTGACTTGAAAAGGAATCACAAAGGCACCAGGGTCATTTTTCTTTGTAGACATGCTTGCCTTCACAAAAGAACTGGACATCTAGGCCAACTTCATAGTTTCAACGTCTTCTCCTCTATTCTTTTTCGAGATCAAGTCTTTAAAGAATTTTTCATAGGTGGGCATTTCTTCTATTGCGTCAAGAAAAGGGATGTCAAGATGAAGCTTCTTCAAGTATTCTAAGAACTTCTCGTATCTCTTCTTCAGTTGAGCTTTCACCAGTTTGGGGGAGAAGGGTATGTGTGGTTCATACTTGTCAGGATTCATTTATGTAATCATATCACTACTCTTTTTCTATGCAATCCTCTTTTTCTTAACAACAACCTTAGTAGATTCTTTTGTCACCTGGCTTCTTTCTACCTCAGCTTCTTTTTCAATCGTAGTTCTCTGGTCAACATCAGGGTGCAACACTGTTCCTGACCTTAGAGTGGCCATCATTGCAGTTTTATTTCCTCACGTATTTGCCTCAGTGTTGGATGGAAGTTGCCCCATTGGGTTTCTTATACTTTGGGCTAAACTTTCCAACTACTGGTCAATCAATTTATTGTGTTGTTGAATTTCTCCAATCTGGTTTGAGAAGTTCCCCATCTGTTGCTGCATTAAAGTAAGAAGATTTGTGCTATGTACTGAGCTCTTGTGTAGTCGCTCGTTCATCTCATTCTATTTCTTTGTGAATGGCATAAGCTCAGACATCATAGAAGGCCTTTGTTGACTTCTTTGAGTGTTCTGGAAGTTTCTCCCTGGTTGGAAGTTTGTCGAGTGATGTTGAATTTGTGGGATTCTAGACGAGTTCCCACTGACTAGATGATGGGCATTCTCTACAACACTATGTTCCCATAGGAGAAACTAGGGTGGTTGGGACATTTGTATTGGACATGCATCACGTTCTCTGTCCCTTCTCTCTCAGTCCCACCTTGCTCAGAAGTGTATGGGAAATATTCTATAGGGTGGCTTGTTTCACCACATGTGACACAGCTCCAGACTGCTTCCTGTTGCATTTTGTTCTTGTGATTTTGCTCCTTCAAAGATTGAATGTCAGTCACTATCTTGTCTAGTTTGGATGAAAGGGCCTCCATAATTTTTGAATCTTCTAGAGGTGTTACTTTATGAAGCGTAATTTTCCAGACCTCTGTCGTACTCCCCATCTTGCTGGTTGGCCACCATGTTGTCAATTATCTACTGGCGCGTTGATCACTGACTCCTAGAAAATCACTGCCTACTATGGCATTCACATATTTTCTCTCTCTGACTGATAGACCATTGTAGAAGGTGGTGATCAGACATGGTTCAGAATAGCCATGGTGTGGGCATTCACATTGGTAGCCCTGGAAACGCTCCCAAGTTTTGTGTAAATTTTCAAAAACTTTTTAAGAGAACCGACTAATCTAGTTATCACACTTAATAGTTCTTTAAATAGGGAAGAACTTTGTGATAAAAGTGTTGGCAAGATTTTCCCAGTTCAGAATACTTCCATCTTGAAGGATGGAGTACCATTCTAGCACCTTATCTTTCAGAGAGAAGGGAAAGCACTACTTGTAGATGTATGTTATTGACACTCGGCTGGTTTTGAAAGTTTTGTAGGTTCTTTTGAAAGACACAAGGTGGCTGTAGGGATTTTCTTCAACATTATTTCCCCCAAACCTATTGTGTTGCAATAGTTGGAGAAACCCGGGCTTCAGCTCAAAGTTAGTCATGTTGAGTGGTTGTTCCACAATAAGATTTCTCTCTTCATTTGCTATGACTTCAATGAATCATCAGAGAGACCTAGCTTCGGGATCTTCGTTGGCCATGAGTAATGATGTACTTGAAATTCAATAATGCAAAATGTAAGTTTCATAGTTAGACACGTTTTCAAGTGTGAGAATAAGTTTTCATGTATCTTTGTTAAAGTGACTAAGTGCAAGCAAACTTGGGTTTGTGAAATGGTACTTGGTTGCCTCGTTGCCGGCAACGGTGCCAAAAAGTTGATCATCCTCAAAAGAATGTCTAAAAAGGGAAAACGGTTCTTAGGGAATCAATCTTTTACAATTTATAATTACCGAAAGTTTTAATGATGCCCACATCTAGTACGAGGTTGAAATAGTAGTTTGGGGTCAAACGCAAGGATGAGGAGAGTGACGTCTCAAAAACCAAGCTTAGTTTGTCAATGTCCTCGGAAACTTGATATGGGGTGAAGCATACACAGGTTACTAAAAGATTAAAGAATGAAACAAAAGCTAACTCCAAGAAGGAGTTTACTATTAGAAAGATTAGGGAACTTTTGGGGTTTTGACGATTTTTAGGAGAGTTTTAAATTTTTATAAAATAGAACTAACAAATTAATTCTCAAGTGTCAAGTATAACATGAAGAAGGATTATGTTTTTACAACCTTTCGACGATTCATTTCTCACACCATTTTCTCTCAAAAATGGTGTTTTCAAACCAAATCATAGAATCCACTCTCAAGGAAACTTGAACAAAGGTTTCACACAAAAGAAAAATTGAAGAAATATCTAACTCCAGGTATTCTCATACACTAGGGTTATACCAAGCTCTGTTTGTACGTGACTTTCTTCTCTCAAAGACGGTCAAGTCAGGAATCACATTTTTGGTAGCTAGTCAAACACGTGAAGAGAAAGAGGATACATAATTCAGATGCAAGAGATACCAATCAACTGAAAATAGTAATACTAAATGACATGGCGATAAATAATCACTAAAATGCACTAATACAGAAATGTAATGGTTTAATTACAATGCATTGCTGAATGAAAAACAAAAGATGAAAAAGGAAAGATAGTTATCAGTTTTCCTGATTTAGGAAACTGATATGCACATTAGATGACACCCGTGACTGAGTTAGATCGGTATTGGGGACTGGAAAAATTCTGGATTGTGTCGGGTCATGACTTATGTCAGAAAATGACTGTGTTGGGTCATGACAGTGTTGGGTTACGACTGTGTCAGGAAATCGCCATGTTGGGTTGCTACTGTGTCGGTCTAACACCATCTTGGATCTTGTCATCCCCGTGTCTGGCCATTCTATCTAGACCACCCTCTTGGGTTTAGAGGTTGATAGGAAGCCCGACACGTACTAGGAAGCTTTGAGGCCAAGAACTGACATCTCTCTCAAGGAAAATTCCATTTCTGCCTGCTACTATGGGAGTGATCCATAAATGTGCCCTCCATCCTTCTCAAAATAAGAGCAAGCTCACCTAAATGATCACTAGGTAGACCCTCAGAACCTTACTGGAAAGCATTTCTACTCTTAGGCCAAGCTCCTCCGACCTCCAACCCCATTCTCCGTGCATTATGTGAGTTATTTATAGGTCACATGAACTTTTAGAGGCCCAATCTGATTTGTCCATGTGTCTGGGACTCCGTTCTGGTGCCTATGGTGGGTGGTGGTCTCGATTTTCTGGTCTCATGGCCTTTGACTGTATCAGACTATGACCATGTTGGTTTATTTCTCTTTCCATTTTTTCACTTGTTGTAATGTGCCGGGTTGTGGCCGTGTGGGGCTTTGGTCATCCCGGGTTACGATCAAAAACTGATGCGGTCGTTCTCTGCTTGTATATTGGGGGTGGTCATACTGGTGCCGACCTACTTTCTACCGGTCTCACTTAGGACGTATCGGGTTGTTGGTAATGAACCCGATATATTTGCATGTACATAAAACCATCAGTTAGATGGGCATCCTTTTTGTCATAATGTGTCAAAAAGTCTTCAAAAGATAAGAAAAGTGATTAGAAGGTACACAAAACATGTTTGGTCTAAAATTTGAGAAAAAATAAGGAGGAAGTGAAAGTTTGAGATAGTTTTTTATATTAAGAATATGTTCTCTCATCCATAAAATTGATGTTATCAGTAGGTTCCCCAACCCTACTTAGTTAATGTAGTCAATATTAATCATGCATGCAATCTTTTACTATTTTCTTATTATGGAAAGCATCTATTTGATTACCCCTCATACTCTTGATTTCATCATTTTATGATGCAATTTTAGCCTTTATTTTCATGTCATTTCTTTATCATTTGTCCTTGTTCACTATTTTGACACATACCTTGTTTATTTCTCTTGTTGGGTGATTTCCCAACCACCCATGTTTCGAATAAGGTGCTGAACAAGATCAAGGAAACATGAACCAGGAGTAGATTCAAGTCGTGCTCAAAGGATGTATACGTTACTACTACTAGATCCTATTAGTCTCCTTTCTAGTTTATATTTCATGAAACTCGTGTAGTGAACAATGATGAAATACATGTAGTAGGTTTATTTTGTTTTCCTTTCTGTTGCTAATGACATTTTACATGTATTTGGTGCATGCTTATTTACTTGGAATATTATACATGCATCTCTCAATATCTATTATCTTTGTGAAATGATGGATGTTTTGTATTTTGTTTAAATTTTAGTAAGGAGGTGATCTTGTCTCTTTACAGACACACGCTTTTATCACTCAAGAGGTGATTGTACACTGTAAGCTACTTGTCTACCATTGACCTGGACCTATTTTCTTGGTACCCCTATCGTTGGGTTTGAAATTGTGTGTGAGGTGTGCTAATCCTATGTTCTCATTTTCTCTAAGAACATCATCCAAGTGAATCTGATGCCACTTGAGATGCATGGTTTTGAAAAGATCCTTGGGATGGACACATAAGAGAAGTATAGGGTGGAATTGGATTGTAGGTCCCAAGTTTTTGAGTTTGTTGAGGAAGATGTCTCTTGGACTTTACAAGGGTACCAAAAGAGTGTATGAGACACTGATGAGGTGGGGCTTCAAGGTTTTTCTTGTCCAAGTGGTAGATAATAAGGTAGAGAGTCCTATTATCTATAATTTACTTGTAGTTAAAGAGTATAAAGATATTTTCACGGATGACTTTCCTAGCATTATATCTCCTTAATAGATTGATTCTCAAACCAATCTTCTTCTTGGAACATGGCTCACAACTGAAGCATCATATAAAATGGCACCGGTATAAATGAAGGAATTAAAGAAACAATTGTTGAAGTTACTAGATAGTGGTTTCTTCTAGCCTAGCACATGGTCATGGGGTGCACCTATTTTGTTATTCAAGAAGAAAAATGGCGTAATGAGGCTATATATAGATATTGATAGTTGAAAAAAGTCACTATGAAGAGCAAATATCCCTTGTGTAGAATTAATGATTTGTTTGAACAATTGAAGGGACCTACTATGGGCTTTCGAAGATAGATTTTTGGTTAGAATATCATCAACTAAGGATTAAGGTTGAAAACATAACTAAGACATGCTTTAGAACGAGGTACATGCATTACAAGTTCGTGGTTATGTCATTTAAGTGAACCAATGCACCTACAACTTTCACGGATGTAATGAACTTAGTGTTCAGCAAGTTTCTGGACCAGTTAGTGATAGTCTTCACAGACAATCGTCTTATGTATTCCATGTGCTAGGAATAATGTATGACCTTGGAACTCTTGAGGAGATATCAATTGTATGCTAAGTTAAGAAAATGTGAGTTTTGGCTAACAAACGTGTCTTTTCTGGCCCGTGTCATATCTAGTCAGGGGATTTGTGTAGATCCCTAGAAAGTGGAGTCATTCTTGATGTGGAAATAACAAAAAATTCCAACATATGTGCTTAGATTCCTTGGGTTGGTAGGGTACTGTAGGCGTTCATCAAAGACTTCAATGCAATATCTTCACCATTGACCAAGTTGACCAAGAAAGATGTGCCCTCTAAATGGACCAAGAAATTTTGATAGAGTTTCCATATAATGAAAGAGAAACTAACATCCACACCGGTCCTCATGTTTCTAGGGCCTGGGAAGCACTATATAGTTTTATGTGATGCCTCAAAAGAAGGCCTTAGTGTCTGATGTTGCAGGACAAACATGTGATTTGATTCGCTTCGAGGCAGATGAAGAAACACAAGGATAACTACCCTACTCATGATCTAGAGTTAGCGACGGTATTTTGACACTAAAGTCTTGAGACATTGTTTATATGGGAAGAAATGTTAGATTTCTGTAGACCAAAAATATCTCTAATATCCTATCTTGAAGAAAGAGTTGAACATGAGACAACAAAGGTGTCTAGAGATGATAAACTATTTTGACTACACAATAGAGTGCCATGTAAGAAAGGAAAATGTGGTGGCATCGATTTGATTAGGATATTGTCATTGTCATCTACAATGCAAACTGCATAGTTATATTCACTGCCATGTGGAGGAAGGAATACATTACTATCCTTACAAAAAATGAACATGCAGATGGAGATCTCCTTGCTAAGTGGACTACCGACTCAATTAAAAATCAAGACTACAATGATACAACATATCAGGGACACACATCAGATTATACCGGGATTCAAAAGATTAGGGTGGAGCTTGGAGGCATTAAATATGAAGCATTTTATGAGTCATACCAAGGTTCTCTATGTTACATTAAAAGGGTGGTAGTTCTTGATAAAATGGGTTGAGAAAGACTATGTTAGAAGAAGCACATAACTTTGTGTATGTGATGCATACATGTAGTACCAATATGTATCATAACCTCAAGGATATGTACTGGTGGAAAAGGTTGAAGAAGGATGTGATAGAATTTGTGATTTTATGGCTTGTTTGTCAACATGTCAAGGCATAGAATCAAAAACCCACCATAATTATACACCTCTACCAATCCCAGAATGGAAGTGGGACCACATTACTATGAACGTTTTGGTTGGTCAACCCAGATAATCAAGGGGACATGAGTCCATATAGGTTGTCATGGATAGTTAACTAATGTAGTTCACAATTTGCTGGTAAATACAACCTTTCAAGTTGAGAAGTTGGCACAAGTCTACATAGATTAGACTACAAGGCTGCATGGAGTGCCAATGATGATGAAATCTGATAGAGGATCACAATTCACTAATAGGTTTTGGGACCTTATGCATACAACTTTAGGTACACAACTAAAGCTCAGCACAACTTTCCATTACTAGATATTTTGTCAATCAAACAGGACAACATAAACTCTAGAGGACTCGACGAGGTTTTGTGTTTTATAATTCTAGGGGAGTTGGGATGATCATCTCAGTTTAATAGTGTTTTATTACAACAAAAACTATCATAGATGCCTAGACATGGAAACATATGAAGCCTTATATAAGATGCATTGTAAATCTCCCTTATGTTGGTACGAAGTAGGAAAATATAAATTTTGGGCATAAAATTGGTGTAGCAAACAATAAAGAAAATATAGACAACCAAGAAACAACTAAAGGAAGCTCAAGATAGATAAAAGAAATTAGATAACAACCATAAACCCTTGGAGTTCCAAGTGGGAAACAAGGTTTATATCAAGGTGTCACCATGTAAGGGGGTCTTATGATTTGGTAAATAGGGTAAGATGGCACTGTGAGAACCCATTACACTAAATGAGATTACTCAAAACATAAAACACAATCAATAACTAATTAATCACATACCCAAATATATGGGTAAATTAAAACCGATTCAACAACAACACCCTCTCAGAAACATTTGCATAAGAGTCCAACATCTTTCTTATATCCATACTTTGCCAAGAATTTGATACAAATTGTTCTATTACCTTAGCCACAACATATATACACAGGAGAGTGATATTCCTATATGCCACACAAATAAGCATTAATATGCTAACAAAAGCCTGATTCGTTTGAAACACCATATACAAACTTTTCCTACCCGGACATGAGAGTATAGGGATGACTCTAGGACATACTAGACATCTAATCAACTTTCTCAAAGATTCATTACTATTGCTCCTCTTTGCTGCCACATGTTTGTTTTTGTCACTTCTGATTACCTAAAAAAAATATGGCGAACCACAAGGGTGAGACCCATGTCCCAACAAGAGATATAACCTCCAAAAATGCTTATTGATTACAACATTTTAAGTAATTAAATAGTTTAAGAAGTTTAATCAGATATAACAAATAAGATAAGTAGTACTGATGATTAACAAAAGACATAAAGGAGCAGATAATAACTATCATCATTATCCAAACTATCATCCTTTATCTTGTCGACAATATAAGCAATTTAGTAGCATATGCATATCTAGCATCATGAGCAAGTCTAGTAACATAGCATAGCTAACGACATGAGCATGTCTAACTGGTTGAACATATCAACATCATAAGAAGAGATAACAACATAAGCACAACTATCTGGATAAGCATGATTAGTAGTATATGCATATCTAGTTACAAAGGCATGGCTAGCATGCTAAACATAACTAACAACATGATATAGCTAGCATCATGATTATAATTAGTAGTAGCAATATAGTTATCAACATAAACATAGCTACTATATGTATTAATCTATAATCTTAAGCATATCCACAACCTAAGTATATCTACTATCTCTTAATTTCACTAAGCATCATCTTTATGTAAAGATAACAAACAAGGGTTATCATCCAATGTGAAACGTTGTGTATAACCCTAAACAAATATGATACACAGTTGTATTACATCTTTTATTACACCCTAGGGAATCTGAATCATACCATTCAAAGTCCAACTGACCCTTGCGAAGGGCTATTCAGTTCCGTACAAGATCTAGGAGTGTCGGTATCCTAAGATCTCTCCCCCTCAGTCAGTACAAGTAAAAAGGCAGTGACATATCAGTCAAAGCTACCACCACAGTGACATATAGTCAAGATACTAACCACTAGTCCGCCCTTGGTACAGGTCATGACACTAGAAATCAGGGTATTCAAACCCAATCACTGAGGTACAACTGCAGTTGTCCTCTAATCACATTATGTTATAATCACTGAGATACGACCGCAACCGTTCTCAATCACATCAAATGTATCAGGCATGACCATAGCCAACCTCCACATTCTACATTGTGGATGACAAGGATATATCCTAAACCTACCACCCTCACATACTCAACAGTATGGGATCTGAGTTTCCCTTAGGAATACTCATTTCACCATCCAACAAGTTCTAACACTGAAGATGGCTCTACGACACAGGGCACTACATGATCAGAGTTGCACTTGATTAGTTATGCCAATTGGGTTAATTAAGGCTGCATCAAACAAGTGGACATACAAACCCTAATTCACTTCTAGTAAGAATATAAATATTAAAACATGAAAAGATATAAAATGTATGAAACATAATTTCTCATCTCATTATCACATAGTACTATTCACTTTCCATTAATGAGACTATACTAGTCATCATATTATCAAAAGACATAAATCCTTTTCACAATATCACATGGTATCAACCCTTATCAACACAAGAGGATTACACCACATTCAGGGCTCAACCATGCCCAAAGGTCATTAAGACCATCATACTATTCCCTATAAGATCATCATTATCTTTCCATGCCTTATAACAAGGCTCAACAACATCACTTAATATAATACACCATATCAACACAATATTGCATTAATGAGCTAGGAGATATTCATAAACAATCATAGTAAGGTTATATTAACATTAAGAACATTCCTTTATTACATCAACATGAAAGGAATCTAGATATGATTAACACTCATCATATTCATAATGCACATGTTTAGCATAAGAAAGTATCAACCATGTGGCTATGATAACCACCAATTAACACGTTAAGGTTATGATCATGTTAAGGAGGTTATTCCATCATCATTACATCATATAAGAATGTTAAACATGAATACTCGTCTTTATCTATTTGCATTAAAGTTAGGTTCAACATGATAAATTATATCAATGTTACTAATCAACACTTATACCCAAACCCTAAGTCACATCATCCCCATTGGATCATGGATGCATAAGCTAAAGCATCAACATCACATTCCATACTATTCTCAAGTATGAACCCACACATAAATCAAGGTGTAACCATCAGGTTATAGCATACTAGGGTTTCAAAAACAATAAGAGAGTACTCCATGATTGTATTAGTCATTCAAGGGCTATTCATACCCAATTACCATCATTTAGTTATATTAAAGCTAGGTATAACAAGATATACCTCATTAGGGTTACATATCAACACAATCTGATTACCATCCCTTATATTCATATGAGTGAATAGGTAAGACTACCTTATTAAGGGTAACCCTCCATTTGTTCCATCATCATTCAACCCATATCACCATACCACAATATCACCCAGAACCATTGGATGCTTAAAAGGTAAGACCATTGGTTGTTTACATAAGTAAACACCTTGGATAAACCACTTATGAAGTCCTTGATTTGTTCTCTAGAAAGAGTCACCATTTAACCCTAGACATCCCTTAATTAACAACACAAAAATTTCCATTGAGAATAGGGTAAAACCCACAATCGATTGTTCATTTAAAAAAAGCCATCCATTGTCAACAAGTAAGCTCCTTAAGTTGATCATATAAATGAACCCATATAAATCAAATTATTAGGACCAACATATTACATTAGCCATCATTCCACTTTATTGGAGGAATAAATAGTAGATCTTGACCATTGAGTCAAGTTCATATGTTAAAACCATCAATTACAATATAGGTCCGACCATTGCATCAAGTAACCCAAGAAACCATTGGTATAAGGCTTAATTTATGCTACAAATACAATGCTTAACTCAACATAGGTTGTAGAGACCTGATACACTATCATTAGTGACCATTAAATCACCATAGGTTGTTAGATCAACACTATATTCATTAATCAGCATCAAATATTAAGCTAATGTCATCATTGATTGATAACATCAGTAGGGTACTTAATGGTTGATCATTAAACTTCTAATTGATCCAAAACCTGACCGAAGGGGGTGACCATAGGTTATCACCATCATCTGACACCTTTGATCCCGACCATCAGTTGTCATAAAGACAACACCATAGGGTTATTGCAATGGTACCATCATCGGGTCATGGGTTTATAGAAGAAATCAACTTTAAACCCTAAAATTGACCATTGGTTGATAGGTGCTTAGCACAATAGGTTATCAAAACAACCTGATCCAAGTAATATTATACCCTAGGAATAACATACACATGATCACAGGTTCATCTAGAACTGAAATCAGAATAGGGAACATTATAGAAATCGAAATCCAAGTCAAGCATAGCTTTTTAGTGCATGAATCATCATTTTCAAGCAATAACATGAGCTAGAAATCTTATGGTAAGAAATAAACATGGAGAAAGTTATATAAATTGCCTCTAATGAGAATATGAAATCCCACACAAAATAAATCTCGAGCAGGTAGGGTAGAAAATCCAAGCATAAGCTATGAACTCGTCCATCTAGCACCTTTCTTCATCAAATGAGCAAACCCTAAGCATAAGGAGCAAGAAAGGTAGGGTTTTAGAGAGCAATTTGTACCATGGAACAACAAGTTTCTGACTTGTAGAAAGGTAAGAGGAAGGATAAAAATAAATAAATGGAGGAAAGAAGGGGATTTTACTCTTTAAGGTCAAGATCACTAGAAGGAAGCTTTTAAAGCCCAAAAAGGAAATCAATTACAACCCTAGATTCTTTTTCGAAGAAGATCTCCTCTATCTTCTTCCATAGACAGGAAATTCACAACATCACAGAGGGAGGACAAGGTTTTTAGAAGGAGGGAAGTGTTGGAGAGAAAATGGATCATTTTGGTGCTTGGGGATAAGTATATGAAACTTTAAGATTAAGAAAAAGAAAAAGTTGAAGTTCTAGTATCTATCCAAGTGTCCATGGCCTTAATTTATTAAGAATATACAAGAAAACACACAAGTAGATCCCCCAAAATCTATATATACCTGCTTATATTTCCTTTGTCGAATTCCAGCCAATCAAATAATTCATTAGTTGATAGCTACTAAAGGTAGCTCATCCATGAAGGGGTAAACCCTAAAATACCCTTGGATAAAACACCTTCAAAACAAGGATTAAATAGGTCCCACATGGCTCAAAGAGCTCAAGAATGATGAGATAATATCCATGGAACATAATGCAAGTGATAAATTGCAAAGAAAACCTATCAATTGGGTAAATTGTAGAAAAGTCCAAAATGTGCGTAAAATTGCATAACTTGCTCAAACAGTGTCCAAATTAGACCAAATTTGAAACTTAATCTTGTCTTATGATTTCAACGTATATCACAAGGTTATATTAGGGTTATAAGAATTAAATTATGATAATTAAGCTTATTCAACTTGTTAATCAAGTTTAGGGGCCTTACAACTATAAACCCCTAACATGGATTTTGCCCTCGAAATCCAGGTAAACAAAGATGGGTACTTCCTTTGCACCTCATCCTATTACCTTCACATGGTTACTTAAATATCATGGTGATTTCACATAATTCATACATATATCATCTTGGGTTAACACAAAAACCCCCACCTAAGAAGACATTCTCAATATGGAATGTAGAAATTTATTATGTCATTTGTACAACTCTAGTAGTAATGTTCAACTTTAAATTCTAGCTATCATCCTAAAATTATATCTATTGTATCAATACATTACTCAAAATTCATACTTGCTAGCTTTTTACCAATCATGCCATGTGTCCTATACCATTCCTTGAAGCATAAAAAAAGGCAATGTATCCATCCTTTTTTTTCTTCTAGATACACTGACACTCGAACACTTGTCAGTTCTTTTTCAGCATCAAAAGAAATGTTGATGTTGGCACCTGTCATTCCATACAAGGAAACATCATTCCTAGTCAACCTTGTTAGGGGTGAAACAACAACACTATCTTCACCTTACTAGGATTTACACAACCTACTTAGAAGACATATCATGATCCCATAAAGAAATTTAATCAACCCCATCTCACTCTTGTTCAAATTATCTCATAGCTATTTATACTTCGGCAACCCTAAGGTTTTTGAAGAAATATTGATCATATTTTTGACCATATTTGAAATACTTTGACATGTCATCATTCAAAGCTTGAAATAACTTGTATGACATGACTAGAACACTCTGTTCCTCCTATTCATAAATTCTATTTTTACATTGGTTAGTCTAAAGGACATAACTCTAAACTCATGATGGTCATGTGAATTATGTCATCCAATCTAACTCTTACGCATTGATATTTGATCATAGGTTTATCTTAAAGGAACACGGTATCACATATCTATTAACCAACAAACCATCTATCCTTGATAGTGGTCTTGCCCAGCTATCACTGAACCATACACAACATTATAGAATAGTTTTTTTTCTTCCAAACAACATTTAGAGGGTCATAATCAACTCTCTTTCTCTCTCTAAGGGAGAGAAACACTTGGAATGTTCATTTAATAAACATCTCCAACCTTCACATATTTCCCATACTATTGATACATCTTGGATATTAGGATTCATTACCTTGGTATCCACCTCATGTGCTATAAGGAACTCACATCCTTATCTCATCTACTTTTACCAACATAACAAATTTCAAAACATATAAGAGGAGTCTCCCAAATTATTGGAAGGCTCAAAAGCAAACTCACCACAAACTGTATGATCTAGACACCATAGTCCAAACTACCTTATGCTATAATAAGCTATCCACCCTCATGTTTACAAAGAATCAACACATACCAAGTGACAATGATCTACTTGAAAGTTGTGCCCTAGAAAGGAAAGACACAAAGGGAAACACACTTCCCACATCATAGCAACATTGTTCAAGGGTCAGTAGAAAAAAGGTAACCAATTCTATTTTCATTATGCAGGTTACAACTTCTAATGTATCATTTTATCTTTTTCATTTTGGGTTACTTGCCATTAGCATATGAATCCTCATGATTAACATATCTCATTACTCCTTCCTTGATGACTATTTATCACACTTGGGTATGTTCTCTTATTTTATTATGTTTTTCAGCCACTTATCAAGAGGTAAATCATCATATTCCACATTTTCTTCATTAAACATGGATTAATTTCTTTCAAATTCCATGCTTATTTTACATTAACACTTCCTTATACACATAGGTTGGTCTAAAATTAACTCAGGTTCCACCTTATTCCTTTGTCATTGTTCTCATTTATCTTCTCATTTTATACTTATCATTGGAGTTCTCTCCATCTTATGTAGATTTCATACCTTGAATCACTTTATAAGCATGGACTTATCTGTCTTTTACTTTATTCTCTTCTTGAATCACATCTTTAATAACTCCTCTTATTTTAATTTGTATTCGGATTTAGACTTCATGGTGTTATATCTTTCTCTTATAGTTACCAAGCATTCAAGTTTTGATAGATTATGATGTAATCCTCATCTTCTCTTGAGGTAATATTAAGTTATTTGCACCATGATTTCTGCTTCATTATGCTCTTTAGATTATTTCAAAATGACTACTTGATCAGAGTAATCAGAAACATAACAATCTAAGAGTTCCGTACTTACCTTTTATTCAATAATTGAATACCTGGCTAGGGAATCCAAGTACTGAGATTAGGCAGTATGCACCATGTTTTTGTGTCACATTCCTAACTTAGACATCATCCTAGTCTTAAGTCCTAGTGTACCTGTAGACTCAGTGAACCTAAAGCTCTGATACCAACTTGTGAGAACCCCTTACACTAAATGAGATTACTCAAAACATAAAACACAATCAATCATTAATTAATCACATACCCAAAAATATGGGTAAATTAAAACCAATTTGAACATCAGCACCCGCTCAGAAACATTTGCATAAGAGCCCAACATCTTTCTTATATCCATACTTTGCCAAGAATTTGATACAAAATTTTCTATTGCCTTAGCCACAACATATATACACAAGAGAACGATATTCATATATGCCACACAAACAAGCATTAATATGCTAACAAAAGTCTGATTCGTTTGAAACACCATATACAAACTTTTCCTGCCTGGACTTGAGAGTAAAGGGACGACTCTAGGACACACTAGACATCTAATCAACTTTCTCAAACATTCATTACTATAGCTCCTCTTTGTTTCCACATGTTTGTTTTTGTCTCTTTTGATTACCTAAAAAAATGTGGCGAACCACAAGGGTGAGACCCATGTCCCAGCAAGAGATATAACCTCCAACAACATTTATTGATTACAAAATTTTAAGTAATTAAATAGTTTAAGCAGTTTAATCAAATATAACAAATAAGAGCAGTAGTACTGATGATTAAAAAAATACATAAAAGAGTAGATAATAACTATCATCATTAGACAGACTATCATCCTTTATCTTGTTGAAAGTATAAGCAATTCAGTAGCATATGCATATCTATCATCATGAGCAAGTCTAGTAACATAGCATAACTAACAACATGAGCATGTCTAACTAGTTGAACATATCAACATCATAAGAAGAGATAACAAAATAAGCACAACTATTTGGATAAGCATGATTATCAGTATATGCATCTCTAGTTACAAAGGCATGGCTAACATGCTAAACATAACTAACAACATGAGATAGCTAGCATCATGATTATAATCAACAGTAGCAGTATAGTTATCAACACAATCATAGCTACTATATGTATGCATCTACAATATTAAGCTATCTACAACCTAAGTATATCTACTATCTCTTAATTGCACTAAGAATCATATTTATGTAAAGATAACAAACAAGGGTTATCATCCGATGTGAAACATTGTGTATAACCCTAAACAAATATGCTACACGGCTGTATCACATATTTTATTACGCCCTAGAGAATTTGAATCGTACCATTCAAAATAGAACGGACCCCTGCAAAGGGCTTTTCGGTTCCGTACAAGATCTAGGAGTGCTGGTATCCTAAGATCTCTTCCCCTCAGTCAGTACGAGTAAAAAGATAGTGACATATCAATCAAAGCTGCCACCACAGTGACATATAGTCAAGCTGCTAACCACTAGTCCACCCTTGGTATAGGTCACGATACTAGAAACTAGGGTATTCAAACACAATCACTGAGGTACAACCGCAGTTGTCCTCTAATCACATCATATTATAATCATTGAGAAATAACCACAACCATTCTCAATCACATCAGATGTATGAGGCATGACCATAGCCAACCTCCACAATCTGCATTGTGGATGACAAGGATATATGCTCAACCTGCCACCCCCACATACTCAATAGTATGCACTCTGAGTTTCCCTTAGGAATACTCATTTCACCAGCCAGCAAGTTCTGACACTGAAGATGGCTCTACGACACAGGGCACTACATGATTAGAGTTGCACTTGATTAGTTATGCCAATTGGGTGAATTAAGGCTGCATCAAACAAGTGGACATACAAACCCTAATTTACTTCTAGCAAGCATATAAATATTAAAACATGAAAAGATATAAAACGTTTGAAACATAATTTCTCATGTCATCATCACATGGTACTATTCACTTGCCATTCATGAGACTACACTAGTCATCATATTATAACAAGATATAAATCCTTTTAACAGTATCACAGGGTATCAACCCTTATCAACACAAGATGATTACACCTCATTCAGGTCTCAACCATGCCCTAAGGTCATTAAGACCATCATACTATTCCCTACAAGATCATCATTATCTTTCCATGCCTTATAACAAGGCTCAACAACATCACTTGCATATAATACACCATATCACCACAATATTGCATTAATGAGCTAGGAGATATTCATAAACAATCATAGTAGGGTTGTATTAACATTAAGAACATTCCTTTATTACATTAACATGCAAGGAATCCAGATATGAGTAACACTCATCATATTCATAACACACATGTTTAGCATTAGAAAGTATCAACCATGTGGCTATGATAACCACCAATGAACACATTAAGGTTATGATCATGTTAAGGATGTTATTCCATAATCATTCCATCATATAAAAATGTTAAACATGAATACTCATATTTATCTATTTGCATTAAAGGTACATTCAACATGATAAATTATATCAATGTTACTAATCAACACTTATACCCAAACTCTAACTCACAACATCCCCATTGGATCATGGATGCATAAGCTAAAGCATCACCATCACATTCCATACTATTCTCAAGTATTAACCCAAACATAAATCAAGGTGTAACCATTGAATTATGGCATACTAGGGTTTCAAAAACAATAAGAGAGTACTCCATGATTGTATTAGTCATTCAAGGGCTATTCATACCCAATTACCATCATTTAGTTATATTAAAGCTAGGTATAACAAGCTATACCTCATTAGGGTTACACATCAAAACAATATGATTATCATCCCTTCTATTCATATGAGTGAGTCAGTAAGACTACCTTATTAAGGGTAACCCTCCATTTGTTCCACCATCATTCAACCCATATCACCATACCACAATGTCACCCAGAACCATTGGATGTTTACAAGGTAATACCATTAGTTGTTTACATAAGTAAACACCTTGGATAAACCACCTATGAAGTCCTTTATTTGTGCTCTATAATGATTCACCATTTAACCCTAGATATCCGTTGATTAACAAAACAAAAAGTTCCATTGAGAATAGGGTAAAACCCGCAATTGATTGTTCCTTTAAAACAAGCCATCCATTGTCAACAAGTAAGCTCCTTAAGTTGATCATATAAATGAAACCATATAAATCACATTATTAGGACTAACATATTACATTAGCAATCATTCCACTTTATTATAGGAATAAATAGTAGATCTTGACCATTGGATCAAGTTCATATGTTAAAACCATCAATTACATCATAAGTCCGACCATTGCATCAAGTGACCCAAGAAACCATTGGTATAAGGCTTAATTGATGCTACAACTACAATTCTTAACTCAAAATAGGTTGTAGAGACCTGATCCACCATCATTAGTGACCATTAAATCACCATAGGTTGTTAGATCAATGCTATATTCATTAATCAACATCAAATATTAAGCTAATGTCATCATTGATTGATAACATCAGTAGGGTACTTAATGGTTGATCATTAAATTTCTAATTGATCCAAAACCTGACCTAAGGGGGTTACCATAGGTTGTCACCATCATATGACACCTTTGATCCCGACCACCAATTGTCATAAAGACAACACCATAGGGTTATCGCAATGGTACCATCATTGGGTCATGGGTTTATAGAAGAAATCAATTTTAAACACTAAAATTGACCATTGGTTGATAGGTGCTTAGCACCATAGGTTGTCAAACCAACATGATCAAAGTCAAATTATACCCTAGGAATAACATACACATGATCACATGTTCATCTAGAACTAAAATTAGAACATGGAACATTATAAAAATTGAAATCCAAGTCAAGCATAGCTTTTTAATGCATGAATCACCATTTTCAAGCAAGAACATGAGCTAGAAAGTTTATGGTAAGAAATAAGCGTGGTGCAAGTTATAAAACTTTCCTATAAGGAGAAAATGAAACCCCACACAGAAGAAATTTCGAGCAGGTAGGGTAGAAAATCCAAGCATAAGCTATGAACTCATCCATCTAGCACCTTTCTTCATCAAATGAGCAAACCCTAAGCATAAGGAGCAAGAAAGAGGGGTTTAGAGCGTTAGAGCAATTTCTACCATGGAAAATCAAGGTTCCAACCTAGAGAAAGGTAGGAGTAAGGATAACAAAGAAATAAATGGAGGAAAGAAGGGAATTCTTACTCTTTTAGGTCAAGATCACTAGAAGGAAGCTTTTTAAGCCCAAAAAGGAAATCAATTGCAACCCTAGATTCTCTTTCCAAGAAGATCTCCTCTTTCTTCTTACTTGGATAGGAAATTCACAGCAGCGCAGAGGGAGGACGAGGCTTGTAGAAGGAGAGAAGTGGTGGAGAGAAATGGCTCATTTTGGTGCTTGGGGATAAGTATATGAAACTTTAAGATAAAGAAAAAGAAAAAGTTGAAGTTCTAGTATCTATCCAAGTGTCCATGGCCTTAATTTATTAAGAATATACAAGCACACACACAAGAATCTCCCCCACCATTTGTATAAACCTGATTAGATTTCCTTTTTCGAATTTTCTAGCCAATCAAATAATTCATTAGTTGATAGCTACTAAAGGTAGCTCATCCATGAAGGGGTAAACCCTAAAATACCCTTGGAGAAAACACCTTCAAACCAAGGATTCAATAGGTCCCCCATGGATAAAAAAGATCAATAATGATGATAGAATATCCAAGGAACATAATTCAAGTGATAAATTGCAAAGAAAACCTCTTAATTGGGTAAATTGTAGAAAAGTCCAAAATGTGCATAAAATTGTATAACTTGCTCAAACAATGTCCAAATTGGACCAAATTTGAAACTTAAGCTTGTCTTATGATTTAAAATAATATCACAAGGTTAGATTAGGGTTATAAGAATTCAATTATGATAAGTAAGCTTATTCAACTCGTTAAGCAAGTTTAGGGACCTTAAAGGCACCCTGATTTATGGGGCCTTATCCCAATTTTGGCATGAGTAGGGAATATATCCTATAATATGGATCTAACACCTAAACTTCAAAGGTGAAAAATGTGTTTCATGTGTCTATGTTGATGAAATTCCATCCAAATACTAAGCAGATGATTTAGTTGGCGAAGGTGCAAATGATGACATATCATATGTAGAAGGTCCGATGTTGATCTTGGATAAATGAGTGTAGAAGTTGAGGAAGATAATAGTGATGGTGAAAGTTATATGGCATCATTAGGATGTTTAATAGGCTACATGGGAGATTGAGGAGGAGATGTGTAGGAAAACCCTAACCCTCTTCTCTAAGAATTTTAGGTGCAAAATCCCTATTAGAGTTTTTTAGCTATAAGACCCCTGACCTAGATTATTCCTTAATCCTTTTCTTCTACCTTCATCACCTATTTATCTTCTTGTATAGCATGTGCTTAGTTGGTGAGTGTTTTTCTTGTGGGCTCATGTACAAATAACAATCAATTGAGGGTCTCCTTGCTATTTTTGCATGTCATGTTGTTCACCTTCGTTTCTCCTTTTCTTGGTTGAAGGTTGATACACTTAGGTGAATTAACCTAGCCTCATCACCATTCCTTTGATAGAGACTAATGGGAGTGGTCTAGCCATCCCTTAAAAGAAGACTAATGGAAGTGTGCATGGCTTCTCCTCAGTTGATAACCAACGAAGCTGTTGACCCCTTCCATATGTTTGTGTGAGTGCCACCTTTTGTTGGTTGAAGACTGATGATGTTGTTTCCTCTTTCCATTAGTAGAGGACCAATGGAAGGGTCCAACTGTGTAAATTTCTATGTTTCCATCGGTTGTGTAATGATGAAAGGACTAGCTGGTTCGGTGGTAGGTTTCCACCAGTTGAATATCGATGGAGAGCCTACATTGTGTGTACCAATGGTTTTAAATGAGAACTCCAATGATGAAGTTTCAAGGTGTATCTTTTGATGGTTCTCTATGCAATTTGAACTATCATTTTCCGTACTTGCATCTATTGATGGGATGCCCAGCTATGAGCATGTGTCAATAGAAAGTTGGGGTTGATACCAAAAAAACTAACTAATAAAAGTACAACCTCTGACTGATGATATGACACTTTGACCACTTTTCTCTTTCCTCTCAGGCTATAAATACCCCTATCCTTGATTCTCATATAATTTGAGCAACCAAGCCTTGATGTGCTACTATAGAGCGATATGCCATGGGTTGATGATAGCTGATGAGATTAATGCCTCCAACTTTCCTTACTTCTGACGTTGTTTGGCCTTTGTCTGCTTCACTACTAATACATGACCATCCATAAGTGGCTTATGAGATTAGATTCCTGTAAGTCGAACCTTGATCTTGTGGTTCATTGGTGATATTTTGGCTTCTTGTTCTCCTTAGATGTTTTCTAGGAGGTTTTTCTCAATGGCTCAGTGTAGAGTCTTACACCTTGTTTCCACCTTTTCTTTATTTTCTTAGTTTCCTTTGGCTACAAATCAATAGTTGTAGAGCATGGTTGAATGGGAGAAGCTCAAATCTTGGAGACTTTGCCTCTAATATTAGAGTTTGTCATGAATTAGGGAGCTTCATTATTGCTCTTTGTGCACAAACTTGTTCTTCCCTTGTCAGGCAAGTGTTATAACCAGTAGTTTGTTTATTACATTCTATGCGTTTACATGTTGTAGATATTGTTGTTATATATCCTACAAATTCTATAGACGATATCCTTACGTTCCTTACATACCTTGCTCCTATACCGATGGGTTAAGGATACATAGCACAATTACACTTCTTATAGTAAAAGATGATCTTCTATTGTTTCTTAGCAAGAATATATCTTACAAAGGTAATAATAGCTTAAGATTTATTCCTTAATGTTGAAATATGATTTGCATGTCCAAAAGATGATTACTTGTAAGCTGATCTTGCTTGCTGTACACTTAAATTACATGACATGAAATTATTATACAATTTGTCTACCCTTAATTTTTTTACCCAACTCTCACATATATGATTGAATCATGAAAAAGGACTCAACTCATCTACTTAGGAGTAACACATCTTAGGACACATCATTTCACATATTTCTCATATTTTCATATATTATAGGGTAGGTCCTATGACCCTCTCCTCGTGGGTCTCACTCTCTCTGGAGTTCACCACATATCTTGTCCTAACACTGGAGGCCTTCCTTTGTAAAAGAGCATGAGGCTCATGCATATTCAACCTTATATTAACTTAGCTCGTCTTAGGTAAGGAAAGAGTATGTACTTTCATCATCTAGACTTAGCTCATACTTTGAAATCTGGGATCAAAACTCATATAGAACATAGATCTATACAAAGATACTTATATGAACAAATATCAACCTAGGATACAATCACCCATACTTATATCATTTAACATTCTATTCTCTATCGATCACATATCCCGATAAGGCTCTAGACATCTACTCTCGAACTACTCTCTCTTTTAGACTGATGTCACTCTCTTTCACTTAGGTAACATGATCACCTACTACTCTCTTGTGTGAGGGACACATTTTCATATCTACATATATAATAAAATATTGTATAGTTTTTCTTTGAGAAGGAAGACGTCAGAGAAAACTATCGAGGCTCGAGCCGATTGGAAAACAAAACCAAATCAACAAAATGAGTGTCCCACACACAGTACATAGTCCAATGCCATGTCACCTAGTGAAATGGTGAGAACAAGGTGTAGACTAGTGTAGCTACCCAATACATATGAGATCTATATGGAAAGGGTTTCACACACTTCTCTAAACCAAGTTCTCAAACATCTAGGTTCTAACCTAGAGGCTAAGTCTAACCTTACACCTATAGAACAACTTACTAAGTTTCTAGGGTTAAAGTAAAAGGTGAGATTTAATTTATATGTTTCATTGTGAGCAATTGTTCATGCTTTGAAACCAACTGTAACGTTCCCGGATTCTGCCGTCTCGAGACTTAGGAGGTCCGAGAGGACAAATCTAAAAACATTAGAAATTGTATCAGAGAGCAATGCGGAAGCAACATACACATACATGAACATACAACCATAACATTTCTCATCATCAACATGTAAATTATTATAAGATGACTTACTACAACATGAATTACAATTACATATTGAATGAAGATTTACAAGTCTATGAACATGTATGCTAACTAGGATCTAAACACAATAGGTAAACATGTACAACTGCTCACTGCCTGTCTTTTCTCCCATTCTAGCTCCGAACCTAAAAAATATGTGAAACAGACAAATCAACATAAAGTTGTATACATGGGTGAAATACTTGTATAGTAACTTGCATAATGAAAGATTTGAAGAAAGGAAGTAAAAGAAAACAATATTTAATGTGATAATCAAGTAAACACATATTTTAGGCATATCTTTAGATGCAGATGTACAACTATTTATATCAAAACTTTATCATACATTGAGCATGGGCAATTTATCATACATCCATACTAGGAGTGAGAGATTCTTCATACATCCAAGTTCATCTACTACTATGGTCATCACATGATTAATAACAATTAATGATCATTAATAGAAGGTTCACCATAATTAATGGTATTTAGGTCCAGTTTAGGGTTTTGGCCAAACCTAGGTTCAAATGAGGTTAAATGTGTCTATAGTATTTTTCTACTGATAATGATGTCATATTAAGATTCTGGCATAATTTTCATATTTTTCTGATGATTGGTCTATTTTCTAGAATTAAAATGATGTTAAGAGCATTACTTTACTCGTTAATGAGGAAAGACCTAATATTGGGTAGTGTTACTCAGATCAGAGTCCACATATGGTTTCTAAACATTCTTAAGGTTCTATATACATTTTTTAAGATTTTTATCTCAACATATGTCATTTATTATATTTCATACATCCTCAAATGAAGTGTTATCTTGTAAATTAAAAATCATCAAGAATACTATTTAAAGTATGATCTAATCATCTCATAATAAAGGGGGTATTTTTCTGAGTCCAGTGGTATTTTTGGGAGATTTTTTGGCTAAAGGATCTATTTACCATTAACTAAACAAGTTTTGCACATTATCTACTATTTTATAAGAGAAATATACCTAACTTCAAAAAATAAGAGAAATATACCTTTTATGAAGTTCCAGGGCTGTTGGGTCTAAATCCTAGGACTGAGATGCGGCCAGGGCATTCCTTTCTTGGCCAAGCCAGTCGGATCTTAATGGATATCTAATTAGGGTGGAGTCCAACTAACCCGATCAACCTTTTCTCCTTTGTCTCACGAGTCCAAGCCTCGCGTCGTGTTCTCCATCAGACGCTCCATTGTGGCTCCTTTCGTAGGAATCCTCTGGGCATCGTTGTGCCTGGCATCCCGATCAGAAGTAGCAGAGAAATTGCCACCTCCTGTGTGGATCCTTATCCACCATCTACTTTAGAGTTGACCGATCTCACCCTTCTGCAGGTCCAGGCGCCGTTGTAAGCGGCTGCTACGGCAGGGTGTGAGGGAAACTCGACGAGACCTCTCCAAAGGAACGGTTCTACTCACAAAGCCACCCTACTCTCCTCCTTGCTTCCTGCACTACAACCTCTCTAGGTTCCCCTATTCTGAGCCCTGCCGTGGCCTGAGAGGACCTCGACGTGGCCTTGCTCCTAACTAAGCCCTTCTTGTCACCGATCCGGAGTTCCATCACCACCACAGTGATGAAGGGATGCTGAGAAGCTAGATCCTGGGACAAGATGAGTCCCGCAATCCTCTAGTAGACCTGCTCCGATGGTGGTTGCTAAAGTACAATCACAGAAAAAGGGGAAGAGAGGTTTCTTGAATCACTGGCTACACACATCTCCTGCTATTCCATCATGATCACGATATATGGTAGAGACTAATAAAGCAGCGAGCTTGCCACTTGGGCTCTATCATGGTGAAGAAGAGACTCACACAGCCCAGGCTATTCTTGATGCTCAGCGTGAGCTGTAGGGACTCAACACCACCATCCCAAGTCAACAAGGAAACTCCAAGCTCCACCCCAAGCCCTTCTTGTTTGCCGGCCAACGTCGACTCCATCCATCACAGAAGCCCATTGAATCCTCAGTTTTTGATGTGTGGAACTATGGATAGGGTTGAGAAGAAATGGAGAAGAATTCCATTATCCCATTGGCCCACTCCCCTTGTGACGGGTCGATCTGTAGATCATAACATTGCTGAGTTGATTGCTTAACATCAACGCACCCATCCTCTCCAACATCAGTGGATCGGAACTTAGTTGGACTTGCTCTTATTGGAGGTTGGAAACAAGGTCTCTACCACCAGAACCAGACCTCACCAATGGAGGGCTATGGTAGGACCACAAATTGACGCTCCAAGCAGTAGTCTCTAAGGCTGTGACAAATAATTTGTCACAGACCTCGTTACATTATCCCTAAGACCAAGGTTTTATAACTCATTTAAATCAAACATTCACACCTTCTAATCTTAATAACTTCCATCAGGGACCCCTAATCATTACAACTTTTAAACACAGACCCCATTGTCTTATAATCTCTCATCCAAGAATGTTTGAGATCAATAATTTTATAATATTATCATGAGGATATATTTCCTCAAATAACCTTAGGAATAGGTGTAGAAATCATGAAATCACATCGATTAACAATTTAAATGTACTTAGATAAACCATTTTGCATCCCAAGGTTCATAGTGTAATCATTTTGAGCCAAGTATATCTCGTATTGATACTCTAAATCATAATTACTCAAAATTTTAACATTAAAAGGATATCAAACTTAAAATGTACATCCTAACCTCCAACATTAACAACATAAGTTGACTTGTTTAATTTGGATATATGAACCATAATTGTTTTTCTCCTAGTATGTCTTCAATACTATATCATATGGCAAATTCTTAAAAATAGGTTCATCACATAAGGTATGATATGGATGGTAGCATCTTGTTTATGAGGCAGCAAAACCTGTGTACCCAGGGCGAGCTTGAGGTTGGTGGATCCACTTTTAGCATATATCCATGGTAGACCAGCAAGAGGGCTCCCTACCTATTTGATACCTCATTTCAAACTAAGGATTGTGAGAGAGATCTAGGGAACCTAATTATCCTTAGATCTTGTACAAATTGCTAGGATGGGATTCTAGCATCTAGCTAGCTAATCAAGTGGTAAGCCTTGATCAACCCAGGTCATGTAAAATATACTAGAATCGAATAGCATATCCATTTAGGGTTGTTTGTAATTAAACATCATTGTACTCTTCTATTGATGATTTCATTATTTGTAGTATATATATGCTCTCTAACATCTTTGAAATTAACCTTGATGGAAGAGTGTATGGGAAAGTGTGTGCCTTTGAGTACAGTGATAGTTAACCTGTTAATTTTCTTAAATGTTACTTCCTCATTTTATGTCTTGGAAGTGATAGAGATTTTTATAAGTTATATCATATCGTTGGGACTTGTGTTCTCACTACCATGATTTTCCACAATTTTTAGGTGAGCAGTGAAACTATCTCAATAGTTTTGGAGAAGATCAACAAGGAGGGAACCATACCTAAGTATTGAGGTGGGTGATGTTTGTGTGAAGGTATTTCAAAGGTAGGTGACATTTGTGTGGATCCTCCAGAGATAAAGCATGTAGAGACAGAGTTTTAGTTGTCAGTATACACTTAGGTTTCAGTGGGGGAGTTTTTAAGTATCTTTTATGTGCATTGAGTTTTTGACATGTGGACATGACCTCTAGAGTTGGGTTATAAATGTTATAATAGTCTGCACACATGCCCTATAATAACACCACAAATTTAAAGCTTACACTAGTTTCTTTTGTTGTGATATTGTGAGTGTGGCTCCTGGACTCTTTCATGTTTAAAGGGTTGTCATCTAATGCAGGCATAACATGTCTTGTAAACTCCTACTTGAGTGAGATTTCTAACATAATTTTTTTTAATATCTAAATGTGTGTCTTATGTGTTGGATGATGTGTTTAGGCTTTAAATTGAGTTTTAGTTTTAGAGTATTCTCACTATTGTTGCATTAGATTATCACACATAGTTACTTAGAATCTTTGAGATTTTCTTCCATGTTCTAATATTTTTTATTGTTAACCAAGGAAATGTATCATTTTTATTTGATATAAACTTGATATATTGGATTCCATTTTTTGTACCTAGGACCTTTTTGTAAACCCAAGAAGAGTTCAATTCGGATTTATCTTGGATCCTTGGGCCCATGGTTTGAACCTACACCTTTAAATGAATTGACGAAATTTATTATTATCTTGATTAGAAAATTTGTGCTTTAACAATCATAATATCTTAATCGAAATCTCATTTTAATATACTTGTTCATTATTTCTTTTGTTACTTGAAAATCTAGGTATAAAGCTTAATTCTGTCAATATCAGTCACATTATGTTAATTATTCTTCCACTTCAATTCGCTCATACTATCGTTGAATTAGATATAAAACTTCCAAAGTTTGAGCTTGTTATGCTTTCCTTCTTGAATAACTAATTGAGATCACTGTCCTTCTTGAAAAAACTATACAAAGCATTTTAGGATCACATTTTCAGCCATTGGCCTGAGCATAAATGGTAGTACCGCTTCATGTGATTGGCATCAATTGAAATCAGGTGGATGTCATGACCCATGCCTTATATTTGCAGAGCACCTCTACTCTATATATCATAGACTATTGATAAATGCATATTTATCCATTTTAATGTATTCGTTTACATTTTTACTTGAGAGCATTTTGTTTATTATTCCCTAGTTTTAGAATTTGTTGTGTTAGCTTATCTTTTATCTCTTTAATTGGAATTTTATTAGAATATTTTTGATTTATTGAAAAATGGCCCCATCACTCTAAAGCCCAAAAAACCCAAGAATCAGATGCCTTAATTGCAAAATCAACCTCCTCGACTTTCAAGTTAAGCGAATGACATTCCAATTGATTGATTCGATTGCAAGAATTAGTCAAGTCTATAAACTCCAACCTATCTACTAATATCCCAATCATTCGACTTGCCAACTAGACTCAGTCAAACTCCAAATCAAGAAGGATCATTATTACATATGAAATGAATAATTGATCACCAATTGGTCAATTGACTTACCATCATATCCAAGCAAGCATTAAAGCCAACTGATAGAATAACATCCCAATTGATCAACTCACCAATGAGACTCAATCAAAGTCAGACCGAGAAGGCTCATTATAACAGTCAAAACTGTATTTGGGAAGAAGCATGCAACTAAGACAATCAATCAACTGCCATCCTAGTCGATTGACTCTCTAGTGAGACTCAATCAAAGTTAGAATTCATAAGGCTCATTATCACAACCAAACTTGCCTTTGGACCAAAGCATATATTGAAGCGAATCGATCAGATTTCTAGATGACTTAATGGCATTGCAAACCAAGTCTCCCCAACCACCACCGGGAGTAGTTTTTAGGGTTCAAGTCCCCATTTCCTCCTATAAAAGAAGGGGAAGTCCAAGCATAAGAATCATCTTTTACACTTCCTTCTCGGGTGTTTGAGAGACCCCCTCGGGTGTACTGAGCAAGGATGAGAGAAAAGGAGCCACCCTCAACCTCATGGAGATTGCTTTTTTGGTGCATTTTGATAACATGATTCCTTCTATCCCTTTCCTTGCTTCTATATTTGTATCTATTATATCTGAGTAGTTTCTCCATTAAGACATGGGGAGTTGCCCCATTAGCCCATAACTTGTTTTATGTAACATTGATTCCATTACTTAAATAAAAGATGTGTCTTCATTGTTTAAAATGTGGATTATGAACTGATCATTTGTTCTTCATGATTATTATGATGCATAACAATGAGACCCCATACATATGGACCTAAGCATGAAATGATACAAGTTCCCAAATTAGACCCCACACTAAAATTGTTTAATGATTGAACCATGACCCATAGATGCCTATACCCCAGGTCTACGGGTAACTTGATCCATGAGGTATGTTTCTTAAAGGAACAAATATACATGATCCTAATCCACTATTTATTTAAAAAGAAATGAAAATTTCTAAGATAACTACGAAGGTTTGTGGTGGTGAAACTTAGACTTTCAACAATCTTATTGATTGTACTTAATCCTAGATTAGTTGATTTCATTTTTGTAAGTTTACTTTCTTGTTCTAGTTTAAATATCTTGATAATTAGTTTACTTATGAAAATTCAATTTCTTGTTTTAGTTTGATCACTCTCTTCAAAACTAGATCATACATATTGTTCATTACAACCGGTGTGAACAAAACACTTACAAATGTTGTTTCTTGGTATTGATACCTTTATATATGAAAATTAACCTACTTTTTTACAAGTGAGTTGATAATCACTAGAAGGTTAAAATCTATGGATAATTTCCCTAGTGAATTTGTTGTGCCAACAACATGCATCAAATGTTGGCACCATTGATGGGGACAACAGAGTGGCTTTCGAAGCACCATTGCTTTGAATAATTAGGATTTCTTATTTCTATTTTTTCAATTTTGGTTTGTATCTATAACTTTTTGTTTGATTTATAATTTATTTCTTTTGTTTTGTATTTTAGCTTGATTTCATGAATTCTTTTATTCTAGATTTTTTCCCTTTCTATCTTAGATTTTTGTAAATCTTCATTTTCTTTCAGAAAAGAAAAATCATTAAAAAAATTCTCTTGAGCTTGGTAGTTATATTTTCTATTTTGTCAGGCAGTCATTTTGAATGGAGTGACTGGAACCACAAAATGTATGATGTGAGAGATGTGTCTCCTTCTATCATTGTGCATGGTAGTGACCTAAGATGTCTCCACACAAAGTAAACATGTGAGAGCTCTACCGCATGAATAATTAGACCCCCAAGGAGAGATATGAAGAAGATTGCATCCAACAAAATTGTGGATGCTATAAGACTCCATGCTTTGTAAGTAAGGAAGAGGTTAACCTTTAGATAGAACATGCCCTTTCCAAATAGAGAGAGGTCATAATGGTTGAGGCAAGAGAGGCTACAACCGTCGAATAGGGGACCTAATACAAAAGGGAGCAACTTGATGCCATAGAGATGATGGTAGTTAGATGGAAAGAGAAACTCTATCAGCCAGTCACATCCTTTTGAGGACAATTAAAAATATCTTTGAGGAAGTTGGAGTAGACACATATGATTTTAATTTATGAAAATGGTAATGATGATAATATCCTCATGTCATATATGTAGATACATCAAAATTTCTCAAGAGCCTAAAGCTCAATCTACCACCCCTATTGTAAACATTGATCCTTGCATTATCAACAATGGACCAAATTTGGATGAGCATACTATGGATAATGTACCATCACCCTCCTACAGTGAATTGGTGGATTCTTTTGAAGAAAGACTTTCTCATCAAGATCCCTACAGTTCACATCAACCACCCTTTATTTCAAATTAAGTTGAACCCGATGAGGCGATTCCACCTCCAAAAGAAGTTTACATGCCTCCTTTAGATTATGATGTGGTTCCTTCTAAGATTATTGAGTTAGGCACATGCTTCATGAAGGATTTCGATCCACATTTTGGCACTATAAATGACCATGATGCCTCCATTAACCTTAGTGTTGATGGGATGATAGACGAGTAGGACACACAGTGCATACAAAATTGTACCAGACTGATAAGAAAGTTTGTCCCATGCTAAAACCATGTCTACTACATGCATTTCCAAGTAACAAGGAGAAATACATGACAGATCCTCCACCAGACCCACCACAGTCAACACTACACAAAGTAAATACACCTTATACCACCTTCTCCCTTGGAAAAAGTGATCCACCATGGTTTTCCATGGAAAGGTTAACCCCAAAGACAACTAATGAGCACTGTCATGTCCCTGATCCACACACATCAACAACACTTCCTCCACTAATGAAGGAATATTTGTGGATCTATTGTAGGGAGTGTAAGAAAAATAGCAATATCATTTTAATCGTCCAAAAAACCCTTATGAGATTCTATGACCACCCAATCCTTTGGTGTACCATGAATCTCCTTTGTTCAAGACTCTAGCCCTCGTTAACATCCCCTTTAGCTGGACATTTTTTGAGGTACTAGGGCATCCTAGTGATTTCTATGAAATTCTTCCCTCCATTCAGTATTTAAGTTTTTCCTGGGATAAGAACAATTTTATGTTCGGGGTGAAGGAGGGTGGTATGTACCCATTCCACCCATTCTATCTTTTTTTCTCAAAAAAATTCATTATGTTATGTAGTTTAGATTAAATATTATAAAAAAAATCCTTTCTTATTTTAGTTGTGGCCTTGCTCCAGTCGGTCATTATGCATGTTAATCAAGAAATCCCCTTGAATAAGTGAATCTTTGTAACGACCCCCTCCCCTATTATCCCTTATTTACACAGACCGAGAGGCAAAGAGCCATTATCACTAATACATGATCACAAGTTTAGTACTTAACCAAAAAAATAATAATAAACTTTACCAGCAAAAAGGAATTTGGTACAAATCCGATGGAATATCTAAAGTCGAAACATAACTAAAATCTAACTAACTATAACCTCCATGTTTACATTATGTTTCTTCATTTCATTCCTTATTTTTGGACATATGGTTTCATATCATAATTGCAGAATGACAGATTATCCTAAAACACCGACAAACAAAATGTCGATCAATATAATGAATTATATTTGTATGTGGAGGAAACAAAGTATTACATCTAGTGTAACAGTATAATAACAACAATTATTGTTACAGAATTAAAATTATTGTTTTCTTCATAACTCCTCAACCCATTTTTACTCAACCTATAGGATACCCTTTTAGGGTCTTGTCCATGTAGTGGATGAAAAAAGGCCACCTTATTAGTTTGAAGCCCTTGTGCCTTGTTGGTTTTCCCAATGGGGAGCCTGACCTTAGATGACCTTCCCGATCTGGGTCCTGGTCTGATTTCATCTGACCTTCCCAATCTGGGGTCTGCTCTGACCTTATATGACCTTCCCAATCTAGGGCCTGGTATGACCTTCTCAATCTAAGGCCTGGTCTTTGGTCCTATCCTTGACTTCTCATTTCCTTCCATTCAAACCTATAGAGTTGGTATGCCGGGTTCAAGCAAGTTATAAGCATACTTTGTGATAGCCATAGTCAATTTATAGATTGCAAGAAATAAAATTAGCCATAGTCAATTTATAGATTGCAAGAAATAAAATTCATTCGAGCATTCAATTTCAAGCAATCATTAAAACCTCAGAAATCGTCAGGAAACTAGAGAGATTCTTCATAGGCATAACCACATACCTTGATTAGGATTTCTAGATGTCCAAGCAAGAGAAAGAAATCAATCAATGTAGAAAAGTTATCTTGAAAGTTAAAGCAATACACCCATGTATCATTATTTTACCAAAATCATCATTAAGACTGACTTGGGCCTTAAGTTAGGGTTTCTAGTTTAACATTAGGGTTTCATTAGGGTTATGTCTTCCCAAACCCTAGTTTCCACTTTTTATGCCCATTTGGTTCACAAGCCCTAATTCATCATTAATTACACCTTTTTATTTCAAGGAAACCCTAATATATTTAATTATGGGTTTCCAAACTCAAATAACATTCAAGTTGCTCTTATCATAAAAGATCATTCTTTTATCAATAACAACAATTGGACATATGAAGATCATCAATTCTTAAAAATAAGGGTTCTAGTTCATTTAACATATTAAAGATGCTATCTTTAGGTACTTTTTGAACTAGAAGTAAAACTAGGATCTGATTATTATTTTATTAGATTCTATGGATTTTTCTGAGCATAAACCATACATTATTTGTTCCCATTGGATAATCCTACAATTAGTTATGATTTTTCCAAATAAATCCTTTTTAGGCCAATAGAAAGCCGCCAACGAAACAAAGGGGCCATGAGACCTGTCCTGCCAATGTGGCTGAGCTGGCCAATTGTCTTACACCAACTAGGCCGCCCTCCTGTGTGACTTCTTGCTAGACTAAATGAAAAAAGGATGAAAGGGAAAAATACCCTTACCTGCCACAACGTGAGTGAGAGGGCAGTGTGGTCCTTTCCTTGGCTGCCTTCTTCAACCTCGGTCCCAACCTTCTCACTTGTAGGTTGCTGGGCATGAGTCAACCGAGGCATTGACTCTGGGGGTCTCGACTCCCTCAACCACCAATGAGGTTTCTATCGCATTCGATAGGTCCCGAAGAACTGGTTGGCGGTCTCAATTGCCTAGCCATAGGTTAGAGATGCTCTACCGACAAGGTCTTCTCTCGACAAGGTACAAGAGTAGACAAAGGGCAAGAACAGGAAGAAATGAGAAATTGAGGGGGAATTGATCAAAGAGGGATGCATGACCTTCGTGGTTTCTTGGGTGAGTTGTAGAGGGGCTCTACATCCCTATTTATAGGTCGGGGTTTGCCATGAATACTTGTAGATTGGGTGAATCTTCTAGAGATCCCCAAACTAGGTGAAATCTAGGGTAGGCCAATACACAATGATCTCTCAAATCCATTGATCATCTTTCAATATTTGCTCATATACAAGAACTCGAGGAAATTAGATGTAAAGTTACCTAGTTCGGGCCTCTGTTTCCATAGTCGAATGAAGTAGGTGTTGAGTGCATCATAGTCAGATCTCAGATCTAATGGATCACATCACACACGTTCCAACTAACATGCCAATTAATGAAATTCCAATATGAATAGAAATCTTGACATTTAATGATATTCCTCACACTTTAGGGATTTTAATAAAATCCATATATCTCAAGCCATGCATCCTTTTAATCCCAAATTTGATGGGTAAGTATTTAATGACTTAAGCTACTTGTGTGCAAAGATTGGAGCAAAAACTCAAAAAAAAAGAGACTTTTCTTCATATGCAAGTCATCCACTTATAAGGCACATATTATGCATTTAAATTAATCCTTTTCTCTTTTTTCTTTTTCTATTTTCCTTATTTTGATTCCTTTTCTTATTAGAAACCATTTGGAACAAAAAACTAATCAATATCAATAATCCATTCCACTTTCTAGAGAATTTTAAACAATTCTCATATATGACCATAATCATCTTCTATTTCGTTTTCCTTTTACTTATTATGGGATTTTCTTTAATCCTTTTCCCTTTTATCCATCATTGGATTATTAAAACAGTATAAACCACGAAATCATGCATCCAATGGAAATTTGAAATGGAATCCATTCTTCAAAAACAAAGCATACAAATTTTGATTCAAGTCTCTTTTACTTGCATAATTGCATTTCAAGTTATTTAAATACAAGAAAACATGGAGGTTATAACATCCTTTCCCTCTTATAAGAATTTTTCCCTCAGAATTCAACCAATCCAACAAACAACTCAGGGTAAGACTTTTCCATGTCCATCTTCAGCTCCCATGTGGCTTCATCCCTTCCATGGTGCTTCCAAAGAACCTTTACCATTTCTATCTTTTTAGTCCTGAGTTCTGCCACCTTGGTATCCAGTACCCTCATAGGTGACTCAGGGTATATAAGCCTCCCTTAGATTTTAATAGGTTCAATGCTCATCACATGGCTCATGTCCTTCACATAGCGCTTCACATTGGACACATGGAACACATCATGCATCATATTATACTGAGGAGAAAGGCCAAATGATAAGTTGCTTCACCAATCCGTTCAAAAACCTCAAATGGACCCACATATAAGGGAATCAACCTTCCTCTGTTCCTGGCTATAGCTCGGAGGGGTTATATTTTCAAAAACACATGTTCACCCACAATGAAGTTCAAGTCAGTCTACTTCGGATCAACATACAACTTCTGTCGATCTTGGGCTCTCTTTATCCTTTGCTTGATCAAGCAAATTTATTAGTATACAATTACAGTTTCTATGACCTCAACAAGATCCTCTCACCGGAATCATCCCCATGAAGCGGTGACTGAAATGGTCCCCCATAAGAGCTTCATATAGAGGCATCTTGATACTAGTTTGGTAACTATTATCATAAGAAAACTCAGCTAAGGGAAAGTATTGCTCCCATGAACCAACCCAATCGAGCATACATTCTCTCAACAGATCCTCTAAGGCATGGAATTCATGTTTTCCATTGTGGAATTCATGAGGTAAATGGACATCCATATATCTATCTGTTGATGTTGGGCATAAGGTAAATGGACATACTTGTAGACATCCTTGTATAGTTAGCTTAATATTCATCATTTGAACAATTGCCATAACTTTTGTGTAGCATCTTAAGGATAGGTTCATGAACCAAAATTTTCTTCACCATGAAGAATCTAATTTGCTAGAGTCTTCCCAATATGCCTCAAATTTCCTTCTTTGTAGAGGGAGGAGGTACATCAAGATTTATCGACCATTCCCATGATTGACACCAAGACCTCATTGGTTAAAGATGTGTCTAACAAGTTGCGAGAAGAAATGAAGAATGTGCATTTATTAAGACTTCGTTAGAGAAAAAAAATCGTAGTTGTTGAATAACTTTTCCAAATAGGATATTTCATCTTATGTTCTTTAAGTTTTATATCATATCTGCTGACCTAACAATTATACATTTTCCATATTTTGATAATGACTTAATCATTCCATTCATAGGTATCTAATATGTCTATTTGAGATTGATTTCAGTTATTAGGTACATGAAAAAGATCAATTCAATCAAGCCCTAGCTTGATCCAATACAAGCCAAAGTCAATTCAAATGCACTTTTGTGGAAATAGCCCTAAACAACTTAGGACAATTTTTGTAATCATTTGGATTGATGTTATGACCTGTAATTAAACACAAGAAAAAAAATCAAGAGCACTTAATTTGAATTTTAACAAAGTTTAATAACAATTTCCAAAATGCATCACAAGTTGTTTGGTTGATCGAGTTTCCCTCTCAGAAACTCGACCAACGCCTAGGAAGGGTCTTGGCAGATGTCCATGTTCAGCCACATTTACCTCAGGATAAACTCGACTGAAACCCTACACATGAAAACTAATTTTAGACCATCAGTCAAGTTTCATCTAGGATAAACTCATTCGACAACTCAAAATTAGATTTTCACATAGTGTTATCGACCAAGTCACCTTTATGGAACCGAATCCATTGCAAAGAATGTGTAAAAAAAAGTGTTTCTAGTCATTGGAGTGTTGCAAACATCAAAAATAGATCTGTTGCAACACCCCAAATGACTAGAATTCACACCCAAGTGCTTCTAGTGTGTAGTGGACAACCCCAACTATAAATAGGACCCCTTGGGCTTCATCTCAAGTTTTCTCCTTCATGCTATTCATGCTCCTAGCTAAAGTTGAGTGATCTTTGTCCACATAGAGACCCTTTTGTCTCTCTTGCTTACTAATAAAATGTCCATATGAGTGAGATGGGTTTCTATGTATGCTTAGTTGGACATAAAATTACATATTTGCAATTGCCTTTTTTGAAGTAACTTGAAGGTCTAATGAATTTTATTTAAGTGCTATTTAGCTGTATTCACCCTCCTCTAGAGCCCTTTTGACCCAACAAGTGGTATCAGTGCCATGGTCTACTTCGTCAAGATCTCCCACAAGACAAAAAGATAGGAGACAACATTCTAGGTTCTCTCAACTTGGAGGGTGGATTCTCCATGAGACCTCCAATCTTTGACGGTGCAAACTTCCTTTATTGGAAGTGATAGATGCAATTCTACTTGGAAGGAATGAGCTACGAGATGTGAAAAGTAGTCATCCTTCCCTACAAGGATCCGGTCAGAGATGTAGCCACTTGGCACGAAGCCTCATTGAAGAAGGCATGGCTTAATGGAAAGGCCATAAACATCATTTATACAACCCTCATTCCTTCTAAGTTCAACTAGATCTCTTCCTGGGATACAACCCATGAGATATGGAATAAAATTTTCATCACCTATGAAGGGACCAAGAAAGTCAAGGAGTCCAATATCTACATGCTCAAAGGTCTCCTTGAGAACTTCAAGATGGACAATAAGGAGAGAGTGGATGAGATATACTCAAGCCTCAATACCATCATCAACAGACTTGTTACTTCTTTGGGCCATTCTATGGTTCAAGGCACCATCAACTCCAAGATCCTTAGGTCTCTTCCCAAAAGGTGGGAATCCATGGTGACCTCTATTGAAGAAATAAGAAGCCTTGGGGACATTGCCACCAAAGAGCTTATCAGCAATCTTGAAACCTATGAGCCTAGACTTGATAAGAAAGAGGATGATGAGAAGTAGGAGGAGAAAGATTCAAAGAAGATCAAGGACAATGCGTTCAAAGCTCAAGCAGAGGCTATTGTTCTCCAAAAACAACTTGCTTGCCGGCCTACCCCTCCCTCCTCAAGTGAAGATGAAACCCCTAGTGATCATGAATCTAACTACTACAAGGGAAAGAACTTCAAGGGAGTGTCCTCCTCCTCCTCCTCCACTCTAAGGTTCTATGAATGTGGCCATAAAGGACACTACAAGAATGATTGCCCCAAGGAAAAGAAGTCCTACCACAAGAGGAACTCCAAGAAGAAGGAGGACTACAAGAAGGATGGAAAGCACAATAAGAAGGACAAGAAGGAAAGAAGAAGCAAAGATGCAACCCATTCTGCATTGGAGAAGTCTTCTTCCAGTGATTCCAGCTCCAATGAGGAAGAATGACACCTTCCTCTCATGGCCTCAACTAGTAATGACATATGTGAGGAAGTGAGGTAAGTTCAAATGAACTATCTAAAGAATCCCTCATTGATTTGCTTAATTCTTAATGCTTCCTGCTCATCTTATTGTAAATGCAAGTTGAAGAAGAAGAGGTTAGGGAAAATTATTGATGACTTGTATTCTAAGGTTGATTTTCTTGGGCAAAATGAGAATGTTCATATTGATAGTATTGATACTTTGCAAGGGCAATTTCTTGATCTTGAGTTATAATACAATGGAGTTGAAGTAGAGAATGATATTCATATTAAGAACATAAATAGTCTTAAAGATGAAAACCAAACTCGTGTTGATGAGCTTGTCTTAATTAGAACTGAAAATGATAGACTTATTACCAAGTTTAATGATCTTAGACATGCTTGTGATGCTATTAAAGATGAAAATGTGATTTATCTTGATGAGATTATCATGCTTAGAACTGAAAATGCTAAATTGCTTGCTCAAGTAAATGATATTTCTTATATACCTTTATTTACTACTAATGAAGTAGTTAGCATTACTCTTGAGAGAGATTCTTATCATACTAAAGCCCTCTATTTAGAGGCTGACCTACTTCATGCTCAATATTATTTTGCTAGTCTTTCTTTGAATGTCATTACTCTTAGTGATGATAGTCACAACCTTAGAGCTTCCTTGCAAAAGTTCCTCAAAGGAAAAATATCCCTCAATGAAATTCTAGATAACCCTACCAAAAAAAAGGTAAAAGTGGTTTGCGATATGAGGGAGATTCCAAGAGCAAGGGAAAGAGTAATATAAAGAGAAAGGGACCTTCTATATTCGAAGGAGATTCATACGACTCTAAGAACCCTATGGTTTGTGCACATTGCAAGAGTGATGGTCATTATTATTCTACTTATTGTCCTTATAGGAAAAAGGGGACCAACCCAAAGGTGAAATGGGTTCCCAAGATAATTTCAAACCCTAAGGTTTGAATAGGGCACCAACATCTTCCTTTCTTGTATGTAAAAGGAAAATGGATTGTTGATAGTGGTTGTTCCAAGCATATGACCGGTGAGATAAGCCACTTCAACAATTTCACAAAGAAGAAAGGAGGATCAGTGACTTTTGGTGATACTAAAAAAGGTAAAGTGATAGGTGAGGGTGATGTTAGTGATTCATTATGCAGAAAGAATTTACTTCTTGTAGATGGCCTACATCACAATTTAATTAGTGTTAGCCAATTATGTGATAATGGTTATCTTGTTTTATTTACCTTACTTAAATGCTTTCTTCTAGATTCCCTTTTCTACAATGTCATATATAACATAACTAGAAATGGAAATCTTTATGTTATTGTTCTTGATTCTCTTAAGCCTATTCTTGGTAGAAGCTTTTTTGTTGATAAGACTGATATATCTTTGTGGCACCATAGGCTTGGTCATGTAAATACACATTAGTTGAAGAAGATGAGCAAAAAGGAATTGGTAAAGGGACTTCCAAAATTGGATGTTGAGAAGGACGAGGAATGCCAACATTGTACACAAGGAAAGAAAACCAAATCATCCTTTAAATATAAAGGAGTCCTTAATACCAAAAGTGCTCTTGAACTTCTTCACATTGATCTATTTGAACCAGTAAGAACTAGATCAATTCGTGGTAGCAAGAATTGCCTCATGATTGTCGATGATTTTTCTCTCTTTACTTTGACTTTCTTATTAGTTTCAAAAAGTGATAATCGCAATGTTTTTTCTACTTTTTGCAAACGGGTTGAAAATGAAGCTTTTTGCCACATCGTCTCTATCTGTAGTGACCATAGGGGAGAGTTTGAAAATGTTTTGTATGAGACGTTTTGTAAGGATACATGTTATGCACATAACTTTTCTTCCCCTCATACATCTAAAAAATATGGGGTTGTAGAGAGAAAGAATAGATCTTTACATGAAATGGCTAGGACCATGCTTCTTGAGTATGATACTCTAAAGAATTTCTGGGCCAAAGCCGTTAGTACTTCATGTTTTGTGCAAATTTGAGTTTTCACCCATCCCTCTTTAAAGAAAATCCCCTATAAGTTGTGGCGTGGTATAAAGCCCTCCATTGATTTCTTTCATGTTTTTGGATGTCCTTGTTTTATTTTAAACACCAAGGATCTCTCGACAAGTTTGATGTGAAATTGTACAAGGCTTTCTTTCTTGGATTCAACTCTTATAGAAAACTTTATACAGTGCTTAACATTAAATTGTCTAAAGTAGAAGAATCTATAAATGTTAAATTTGTTGAAACTAACCCTTATATTTCCAAGAATATTGTAAATGATGATGTTGTAGATGAGGTAATTACTAGATTAAAAGATCTAAAAAACAATGAAAAAGGAAAAGAGGTGGTGGTGGATGAACAAGAGAAAGAAGAATAAAAGAAGGATCTGATTCCCCAATTTGCTATAGGGTATCCTAAAGATATCATTATAGGAAATCATTTTAAAAATGTGAAGATGTAGGATGCATTCAACAAAGAAAAAGCCGACAACAATTTCATCTCACAACTTGATCCCAAGAATGTGAAAGAAGCTGTCAAGGATGATGAATGGTTCCTATCTATGCAAGAGGAGCTAGAGAAATTTGAAAGGAACAAAGTGTGGACCTTATTGCCAAGACCAAATGATAGGAATATCATTGGCACCAAGTGGGTCTACCGCAACAAGCTAGATGAAAGAGAAAAAGTGATAAACAAAGCAAGGTTAGTTGCTTAAGGCTACAATTAAAAGGAAGGCATTGATTTTGATGAAACTTATGCACATGCTGCTAAACTTGAATCTATTATAATGTTACTTGACTTTGCTAGATATTAGAATTTCTTGCTTTCCCAAATGGATGTTAAAAGTGTCTTTATAAATGGTAGAATAGAGGAGGATTTCTATGTGGATCAACCTCCCAACTTTGATCATGATAATCTTCCTAACAAATTTTACTTGTTACAAAAAGCTCTCTATGGACTCAAACAAGTCCCTAGGGCTTGGTATGAGAAGTTAAAGAACTTTTTGCTAGACAATGGCTATATTATGGGAAAAATTTATTCTACCCTCTTTCTTAAACACACTTCTAGAAACTTTTTGATCACTCAAATATATGTTGATGACATCATATTTGGCAGAATGGATCTTGATCTTTATAAGGAGTTTAGTTCTCTTATGTAGCGTGATTTCAAGATGAGTATGATGGGGCAGATTACTTTCTTCCTTAGATTCCAAATCAAGCAAATGAAGGAAGGAAACTTCATCAACTAAGACAATTATACAAGTGAACTATTGAAGCACTTTGGGATGGAGAACACCAAACTAATGAATACTCCCATGTGAAACACCTCCAAACTTGATAGAGATGAAGAAGGTGAGAAGGTAGATGAGAAGGTCTATAAAGATATGATTAGTAGATTACTTTATTTAACTACCTCTAGACCCGATATTATATTTAGTGTTGGATTGTGTCCTAGATCTCAATCAAGTCCAATAAATTCCCATCTTATAGAGGTTAAGAGGATTTGAGGTATCTAGCAAAAACCCAAAATTTTGGACTATGATAATGATGGAGTTTTGCAACGCCACTAAAAATCCTAGAGATGATGAATCCCTAAGTTTAGCCTTGCTAGTACTATGGTAAGATCTCCACCCACGTATGCTAAGACACGCGTAAGTCTTATTGTAGTATAGTTAAGGGTCGAATCCTCGGGATAACAGTCTTGATGAAATCAAGATGGAAAACGTTTTAGTCGTACTTAACTACTTAACAGTTGATATTTAGATCGAAAGTTTGATTTGGTTTCAAGGTAAGTGCAAGGAAAGTAAAACAAGAAAGTAGAAATTAAGGTTGTAAACAATGGTTAAAAACCACTAGGGTGTTGTCGGGTTTCACACCACTACACATGGATCACAAACATGCAACATAATAAAAAGACCTGCAAAGAGAAACTAATCGGCTAGTATCTTTGTAGACTTAGCTTCCTTTCGGATAACCAACTACGAGGAGTGTGGAGTATTGCAATGCCAGCCATCCCCTAACGAATGGTCACTTACTTTGCATTACTCCTTCATGAAGTGTGTTCCTCGACCTTACCAAGGTTGCACTTCCATACGTTAACTGATTCCATTTCATAGTATGAAAGTGCAGCGATGGGAGTGAGTTTACTCCACTCGTGAAAGCACTCCTAGATACCGAAACAGACATATGGTGACTACATATATCTAGAACCAACATTCAATCGATATTCAGATCTAAAGGTATAAACATAGACAATTCATACCAAAAGATAATAAGTAACACAAGTTGGTGATCAAACAACAAACATTCATTAAACGATAGATGTTGAGCAAAAAAAGGAGAGTATCTCTATTGCAAGCGATTGAATTACATTGCATGAAATGAAAACATGGGTAGCGGGGCTACTCCCCGCACCCTAGTGAAAAGGACTACTCGCTCATCTCAAGAGCAAAGGAGGAGGTGAGAAGAGAGAGAAAGAACGACATCTCCACGGAGGAGGGAAGGTTGAACCCTTGGTGAAGAGAGCAATGATCTTCGCACTTCGTGGTTTCTTGATGATGAATCTTCTCCTCCCACCTTCTTTGTTGATGAGAGAGAAGGTAGCTTGATGATGAGATGTGGACCTCAAACCGGCAGCCTTAGGGCAATGGATGAAGGATGGAATTGCTCTGGAACTGGAGAGGCAGCCTTTGGGCGTCTAAGATTCGATCCCTTTGAAGTGACCCTTGAGGTCCTATTTATAGGCTCAAGTTGAGCCCAAACGGTCTTGAGACCGTTTGGTCTCAAACGGTCTTGGGACCGTTTGCCTTCTCGCGGTCTTAGGACCGTGACGCGAGGCCTTCTCTCGGTCTTGGGACCGCGAGGCCTTCTCGCGGTCTTGGGACCGCGAGGCCTTCTCTCGGTCTTGGGACCGTGAGGCCTTCTCGCGGTCTTGGGACCGCGAGGCCTTCTCGCGGTCTTGGGACCGTGAGGCCTTCTCGCGGTCTTGGGACCGTGAGGCCTTCTTGCGGTCTTGGGACTACGAGGCCTCCTCGCGGTCTTGGGACCGTGAGGAGTCTTTGTAATTTTTTTGTGTTTTCTGTAATGAAAAAGAAGAAAAGTTAGTTTATTGGTGTATCCGCAATAAAGTAAAAAAGTTTAATGATTCTATCTATTTTATCTAAGAAAGAGTATGGAAAATTAAAGATAACTAAATAAGATAACATCACAAAATGGGAGGTTATCACCCCCCCTAACTTAGAGTCTAGCTTGTCCTCAAGTTAGATAGAGCTAAGGCATGTAATGGCGAGGCGATTTTATTTGATTAGGGTTTCCATACTCTTGCTTCAATTTTAGGTCAGAGATCTAGCGAGGTCTTATTAGGGCTTCTGCTTACACTAACTCTTTCGGGTATCAAAAGTTGCATGGATCTCAGGTTCCTTTCATATCGTGAATCTCGCATTGGGACCACCTTTCTTATTATGTGCATGTCATCGACTCTAATCAGTTTTATACTTCTTTAGATAAACCTACCAGTAGCTAGAGTGGGTATGAGGGCTGGCTTAAAAGGTTTATTGTGTAACTCCCCCTTCAAGTGGGGAAGGGTTTGTCTATGCTTTTTAGAGACTCACTACCGGGCATGACACATCTGCCTTCATGAGGGCAGCTGAATGTACCGGCCGGGTGAGCTCTTTTATCAGCCTTTTCATATATTAGGAAACCTTAGGATCTCATTACCGGGCACGACACATCTGCCTTCATGAGGGCAGCTGTATGTACCGGCCGGGTGAGATCTTTGTTGGCTCTTCATATAGGTCCTTATGCGTGGCACAACTCTCATGTTTTTATTCAACACTCTGGCTTTTATTCGAATCTCACAGGCTTAGGAAGTGGGTTTTGTTAGGGTTTTTGATTGGGCGGCCAAGCCTCTTTTATTGAAAGAAGAAAACTGTTCTTAGGGTTCCTGACATGCACTTATTTTTAATTGGTGGTCCGCTCGCGAGATTTCTTGATTTTGGATTTCCCTGATTTCCCTCTTGACTTTGAGAGTTTTCGGTTCGCTTTGGCCCTGAAGTTGACCTGTGAAGAGTCTGAGATAGAATTGAAGTAAAAGTATAGAAACCAATAGTGAAAGAAATTTATGAATTCTCCATTTCATGCCTGTATGCTAATCTTATTATTTTTTTTTGAGGACTGCTTTATCTCTAACTTAGCTAAGGGTGATTCTTTCCAGGATGAAAGTTATACTTAAAAGTTATTTTATTGAAAAAATTACTGGAAAAAGTCTAAATATGGACAGAAAGTTTGAAAATTGATATGCGAAAAAAAATAGAAGGGTTGAAGCAGAATGATACCTCGCCCTTGTCCAATGCACTCCCCCCCTAACTTATCATGCATTCTGTCCACAGAGTGTCAAAGTGATAGGTTGAGAAATGCATGGACAAGGGCATTCAGGCTTCGGTTAATCCTTTATTTGCCCCATGTGTTCTGAGTAAGTTGGCTACGAACTTTCCCCGTAGTGCGTGGTAATCCACCTCTGTCATGTCCTCTACCTGCTTGTGAAGGGCCAGAATTGTATAAGTAGAGGACGTGGAAGCCGCAGTCATTTGATTCTCTGATTTGCTGGGGGCACCTGTGGCAGAAGGCTGGTGATTTGAAGTGATCTCTGTCATATGCCTGCGTGTGCTGACCCAAAAGATCGTGTAATTTGTCAGCACACTCCTTCGCCACCTCCTCCGTTGGTGTCTTTGGAGTTGTAGTGTATGCTTTCCGTTTTGGATCATACTGGCTGTCGGAACTGTTGTAGATTATTGTTGTTCCTTCATGAAGATTGGTTGCCAGTAACATCCAGTGCTCTTGATGAAGGAAAGGTAACATGATGAACTTCAGAGTTGTATGTTGGAGATAAGAGATGGTTGACTCCTTTGTTCCGAAGTTCTTCAGCCCGAGAAGATCATCCTTCATGTAAGCTGACACCATATAGACCGTGTTGTGATTCCGTGCAAGCAAGTATTGATAAGCAGTCATTACACTTACATACATGGAACCCTTGAACTGTAAGGTCTCACGGAGGGCATCTGCCATAACCAATATATCCCCGTCAATATATACCATCTCGTCTTTTTCGGCATATAGCCGTGACATTATTAGTCGGAGCTCGTTATCTGAAAGAGTTTTGCAAGCTTCCAGATCAAAATCGGGAAATGAAGGTTCAATGGCAGATTGGGGTACCATATGTGATGAAGATGTCTTGATGGCTACCCCTGATATCAGATCAATGTCACCTTTATCTGGAGCCAGATCGAAGATGGAAGGATTCCATTGGCTTTGCTTGGTGACATTGGATGGGTGTTTTTCTTTTGTCAACGCCGCTAGGGTTTGTCTGAAAGGTCTCCTATGCGGATGTTGAATAGATGAAAAGAGATAACGAGGGACGTCATCTGCCGCCATGGTAGGGTCATTGAAAAACCTTCTGTCGCAGATAAGCTCCATGGCGTAACATCCTCGCAGGGAGTGGAACTCATCATTAACGAGTTCAGTGAAAGGGACCTACTGGTTTAGCGCTAGGATGTGCCTTATGACGTAAAAAGCGCTGTCCCAAGAACCTTCAGCGGCTTGGACTTGTGGGTTAATTATTCTGAACCAGGGAGAGCTCCATTCCTGGCGGAGAGAAGGGCACGCGACCCATATGAGCTTTAGCAGCCGGAAAGGGATGCATCTTGCCTCACCGGCTTCAATTCCAACAAAATTGATTATCCCGGCCTTTAAGTCACTGGCACAGAAATTGTACACTTTGGCGTCGCGGGCGACAGTGTCCACAATCATGAGCAACTAGTGTTTACAAACTTGGAAAGGCACGGTTATGTATCTCGCTTTTCTTGTGATCCCCCTGTGCAACCTTGTAATGGATTTGTGCTATAACTCTTTGTACAGTAAGCACAATCCCAGTGTGGGTGAGGCGTTGAGAACCGGTTGCTGTCGCCGAGAGCTTTTGTAGATCTCGATAGAGTTGGCAAGGAGAGTACGAAACATTGCCATCTTCACCGGCGACTGGGATCGAAGTAAGGAACGGAAGTCTTCACACGTCAGATTGCGTTTGGTCTTCGTGTTTTGATATATGACATCCTGCCCTGCTTTGGCATCATCTACTATAGTGTTGAGGATGAAGATATCCTGTGCGTCTAAGGTAGAGATGGCCGCCATATCTAAATCGTGCATTTTGTTAGGTAGAGGTGGCGGTGGAGGTAGCTCTTGCGGTGTGGGGGAAGAAGTTTGTTCTATGCTGTCCATGTACTGCTGCAGATCGTAATCTTTATCCGAATCAGAAGGAGTGTCTAAATCTTCATCAGTGTCTAGGCATACTCTTTCTGATTCTTCAAGTTCAGGCACTGACGGTTCGGGTGCAGAGATTTGCTGGGCTGCTGTGGCTGGTATAGTGCTGCTGGTTCCCTGAATACATTTTTCGAACTCAGCAAAAGACACTTCTTTGGAAGCCTCCCCCAGAGATCCCGCAAAAAAGTTGAGAAATTGATCCCCGAAGTATATGTTGACGTTCTTTGTATGAGCAGGGGATTTGTGATCTTTATCACCAGTTTGGTGATCTTACTGGTGTTTTGGTTCTGCTCCTTGGCTAGGGCCTGCCCCAGCATCATATGGCTTGTCGGAGTCATCAGCTGAGGAGGTACTATTGTTTGAGTCAGCGGAGGAGTCAGAATCTTTCTCGTCAACAACATCATCGTCATCGTCATCAGTTGTTTTCTTTTGTGCTTTCTTCTTGCACAGATGATGGATGGATTGGAGCTCATCGTATGCCACTTGCACGTGCTCGTGTGTTTCGAGAAGTGCTTCGTGGGTTTCTTTTAAATCAGAGTAATGTTGTTCGGCGGAGAGGAGTCGTGCTGTGAGGTCGGTTACTTGAGCTCTTAGCTGAATAAGCTCATTATTTGACAACTCCTCCTGGCGATTATGTAGTTGCGTGAGGGTGGTGTTGATGTCGTCCAGGCGCGTGCTGAAAGCTTACTGTTGCTGCTTCATCTCGCGGAGGGTCTCTGGTAGAGGTAGAGTCTGCGTAGAGATCCTATCGACTTGCTTTTCCAACACTTCATGCTGGCATTATACTCCATAGATCCACTCGGGCAAGTTTTTACAGTGGTCGTCGACGTGGTCGACTTGCTTGGCCACTGAGTCTTGACGTTGCTGGATTCCTTGGAGGATGCCTGGCATGGCGCGGTTCTGCTCGCCAATCTGGGCAACCTGTTGTGTTAGGCCCTGCACACATGAAAAAATAGAATTCAAAATGTTAGATGGGTCGGTGAGGAGGTTTCGGATGGTGTCGAATTGATGTCCGAATTCCGCACCGACGTTAGTATAAGGGACCCCAGTAAATGAAGAGTGAGGTGGCTGGGGTTGGGGTGGAATGGTAGTATCATGCAGAAGAGATACTGTTGATGGACCCGTGAATTGCGTGGTGACTGTGGATGGGGTCACCAGCGATGTCGGGGTGGTGGTGGGTGGAAAAAGTGGTGGCATACCCGGAGAGAGAAATGGATCCGGGAATGTTGATGGAAAGTCGGTGGATGTGAAGGAGGAGAATTCGGGCATTGTGGTGGAGAATGGGGCGCCCGAAGTGAAGAAGGGTGGGGGTGGTGGTATGGTTGTGGAAAAGGGTGGTGTAGTGAAAAGTGGTGTGGAGGATGATTGAAGGGTGGTTGATGGTGGTGGGGTAGTAGATATTGGGGTGGTGGAAGGTGGAGAGGTGGTAGTGAGCTCAACATTTAGACTCATTATAAAAGAGTCTAGTGATGAGGATGTAATATGTTCTTCTGGGAGGGGGGGCTCAGGTTCGGGATGAGGTTTTGATGTTGGTGTCCCCGATAGCTCATGTGCCTTTACGAGCCTTCTGGAAGGTCGTTTGACTAGAAGTTTTGTTGTTTTGGCTGCTGGGGCATTTATACTGAGTTCTTCCTGCCCTGCCGTTGCTTTCTTTGCTTTGGCTTTGACTGAGGCTATGATTTTGGCGATCTCGTCTTCTGTGAATAGGAGCTTGTCCTTGTCATAGTCAGCAAGCTCTGGAAGTGGAAGCAGGGTTCTGGAAGATTTTGTGGGGCAGAACACGTAGTGCAGCTTTCCATCCTTATCTTTTAAGATATATGAGTTCTTTAGTGTCTGTTCATTGGTAAGGATGTCTCCCTTGATTGGGTTGCATTTGGGTAGAAGTCTATCCATCTTAAGATATTTGATGATAGATGTGATATGACCACCCGTGAAAATTTCTTTTCCGAGGGCGAAAGCTGATAGCTTGAGCAGCATATGTCGTCCAATGTTAACGGGTATTCCGTTTAGGACTGACCAGAGGATAAAAAGGTCAGATATAAGAACATTTCCTCCTTCAGATCTGGGGAAAAGTGCGCCATTGATGATTTTGTGGAGCGTGCGCACTAGGCCAGAATGAATGTTGGAGGCCTTGCTTGTCCTTGCATCAAAGGTTGGTAACCCCGTTAGTGTTTTCCAGAAGGTATGCTTGTTGAACTTGGGGTGTTCTGTACCAGTGGCTTTAGCTTTCTTCAGCTGGTCTTGATTATCAATAAAGATTTAATTTAGAAGATTTTCAGTGATGACCACCTCGTTTTGAAAGATTCTGGTGGTTATTCTGCGGTCACCACTGTCCCTTTCTTTATCCATGATGTCCACCGCTTCTTTGTGGAAGTAGGTGAAGAATTCTGTTGTTGGATCAATGTAGGAAATTTCGGATACGAAGCATAGCCGGGAGAGGTTTGAATTGTCAAGAAAAGTTAGGATTCTGTTATAGATCCCCATCTTCATAAGTATGCTGGGGCAGACATACTTGGTTGGTTTAAGGAGTTGGCTGATGGAGGGGATGTTATGGAGATGAAGGTTTTCGGGTGGTGGTGTTGTGGTGGTGATGGGAGGAAAAATAGGAATAGTTATTGTGGCAGGGGTGGTAGTGGTGGTGGTGGATGGTGGGATGTACCCTGCCAGGATTTGTTCCCTTGCAGAGGCGGGGTGAACCTGCTTCCTGGCTCTCTTCTTAGGTGCTGGCTCAGCTGTGGATTCTTGAGCCATTCTCTTCCCCTTAGATTTTGTAGTGGGTGATTCTTTCTCAGGGGAAGGCTGGTATTCTGAGGCCTCGTCGGATGAAATCTCTTCTACCTCCTCTTCAGAAGGTTCCTCATCTAAGCAGCGGTTGATTCACTTTATGTCTTTCATGACTTCAATCAGGTTCACTTGTGCTGGGACCTGTCTAGTCTTTTTGTACTGGTCAACTATGTTTTGGAGATTTGTTCGTTCAGCTAGTAATTCCTCTTTTGTCCAGAAAGGAGCATCTGTTGTTCCTTGCTTCACAGGTGAAGTCATTCTGAAATGATTGACAATAAAACAAAAGTTAGAAATCGTAAATTTTGAAATTATAACAAAGTAATAATATTTGAGTTTTGCAGGTTAATTGATTTCAAACGGTCCTGAGACCGTTTGGTCTCAAACGGTCGTGAGACCGTTTGGTCTCAAACGGTCTTGAGACCGTGTGCTCTCAAACGGTCTTGAGACCGTTTGGTCATTTTCATTTTTTTTACACGGTCTTGAGACCGCGAGGGACCTCACAGTCTGGAGACAGACCGCGAGGGACCTCACAGTCTGGAGACCGCGAGGAAGACGAACCGCGCGGGAGACGAACCGCGCGGTCGTTCGTCGGCAAAGAACCATGAAAACGACGACGGCGACAAGGGCAAAGAGGAGTTCGAACGCAGGCGATTGTTTATCGCTGGTGTGGAGTGGTGAACCGCCGGGTTGTTAACCTGTTGGCGCGGACAGCGAGGAGCCTGGGTGCGGCAAGCGTCAGAACGGGAGTGACGACGGAGCAGAGTAAGAGCGGTGAAGGTGTGAAGCAGCATCGCAGAGATGAAGCTCTGAGCGCAGAGAAGGAAAGCGTCCAGAGAAGGAAAGCGCAGAGACAGCGTCGGAGAAGGAAAGTGCAGAGAGGAATGAAACAGGAAGGCTCGGGAATTCGGGCTTCTGGAAGAGAAAACGTAGGCGAGGGGGGGTGTATTTATGGGTTTATAGGGGGGGGGCGCCTCATACCGAACGGTTTTGAGACCGCGAGAGCTCCAACGGTCTTGAGACCGCGAGGGCTCAAATGGTCTTGAGACCGCGAGGGCTCAAACGGTCTTGAGACCGAGAGAGCTCAAACGGTCTTGAGACCGCGAGAGCTCAAATGGTCTTGAGACCGAGAGAGCTCAATCGGTCTTGAGACCGCAAGAGCTCAAACGGTCTTGAGACCGAGAGAGCTCAAACGGTCTTGAGACCGTGAGGGCCCAAATGGTCTTGAGACCGCGAGGGCCCAAATGGTCTTGAGACCGTTTGGCCCCAAGATTATGTGGATTTTTATGTATTTTTAGATTTAAAGAAGAAAGAAAAACAAAAAATGAAGAAAGTAAAAAAAACAAAATAAAAGGCTAGAAAATTAGGGAAGGTGATACTCAGGTCTTGGGCTGCCTCCCAAGAAGCGCTTTGGTTTAACGTCACTGGCTCGACAAGATTTTTCTCCGGCTATGCTGACTTTATAGGATCATGGATCTCTATGGTTTTCCTTGATAATTTGTCTGCCGGAGTGTGGTATTTCTTCAATCTGTGACCATTTACGGTCCTTTCTCCTCCATTATCATCGAGAATAATGACAGCTCCTGTCGGGTATATGTGTTTGATTGTGAACGGCCCCGACCATTTAGTACGCAATTTTCCAGGAAACATTTTTAATCTGGAGTTGAATAGGAGGACTTTGTCTACGACGGTTATTTCCTTTCTTTTTATGTGGCCATCGTGCCACATCTTAGTTTGTTCTTTGTAAATTCTTGCGTTGTGGTAGGCTGTCATTCTTAATTCTTCTAGTTCTTGGAGTTGCAGTTGTCTGAATTCACCAGTGCCTTTGAGATCGAAGTTTAGTTGCTTAATGGACCACCAAGCCTTATGCTCTAATTCAACTGGCAAATGGCAAGACTTCCCATACACTAATCGAAACGGCGTTGTTCCGATTGGTGTTTTGAAAGCTGTACGGTAAGCCCATAGAGCGTCAGATAGTTTGGTGGACCAATCGGTGCGGTGCCGATTGACAGTCTTTTCCAGGATAGCTTTAATTTGCCTATTGGAGACTTCAACCTGTCCACATGTCTGTGGATGATACGGTGTAGAAACTTTGTGGTTGACTCCGTATTTTCTTAATAAGGCTTCAAAGCTCCGTTCCAAGAAATGTGATCCGCCGTCAGATATTATCGTTCTTGGGACGCCGAATCTGGGGAATATTATCTCTTTAAACATCTTGATTACCGGTTTTGAATCACAGGAGATGGTCGGTAGAGCTTCTACCCATTTTGACACGTAATCCACAACAACTAAGATGTACACGAATCCATAGGATGAGGGGAAAAGGCCCATGTAATCTATTCCCCATACATCGAAGAGTTCGATTTCTTGCCATATGTTCAATGGCATTTCATTTCTTCTGGTAATTCCCCCAGATAGTTGGCACTTGTCGCATGATCGCACGTATTCATATGCGTCTTTTGCGATGGTAGGCCAATAAAAGCCAGATTGCAGGACTTTAAGAGCTGTCTTTTTAGAACTCATGTGGCCCCCCAGTGGGGCCTGAGTGACAGTGCTCAAGAACCGAAGTGATTTCCGTCTCTGGAATGCATCTACGAAAGATTCCATCTGCGCATAAGCGAAAAAGACAGGGCTCGTCCCAGAAATATTGCTTAGCGTCGTGAATGAACTTCTTTTTGTCGTGATAGGATGCGGACGGGTGAATGATTACTGTTGCCAAATAATTAACAATGTCGGCATACCAGGGGAATCCATTAGCGACTTTCATTAGTTGGTCGTCCGGGAGGGAGTCTCAGATAGGTACTTTGTCTTCATCCTCGACTCTAATACGGCTGAGATGGTCAGCGACGACGTTTTCCACCCCGCTTTTGTCTTTGATTTCCAAATCGAATTCTTGAAGCATTAATACCCAGCGGATAAGTCTAGATTTTGCATCTTGCTTCTGAAATAGATACCGTATAGCGGAGTGGTCAGTGTAGACAATGACTTTAGCTCCAATCAGGTATGAGCGGAATTTCTCAAACGCGTAGATGACAACTAAGAATTCCTTTTCTGTAGTAGTGTAATTTTTCTGTGCTTCATCCAGCGTTTTAGATGCGTAGTATATAACATAGGGTTTCTTGTCGATTCTTTGCCCTAATACGGCCCCTATGGCATAATCGCTCGCGTCACACATGATTTCGAATGGTTGTGACCAATCTGGAGCTCTTAGAATGGGTGCGGAAATCAAGGCATTTTTTAGAGTTGTGAAACTTTGCAAACATTCTTGGTTAAAGTTAAATTCCATGTCCTTGGTCAGCAGTTCTGTCATGGGTTTTGCTATTTTTGAGAAGTCTTTGATAAATCTTCTGTAAAACCCAGCATGACCTAAGAAAGCACGTACCTCTTTTACATCTTTTGGTGGCATCAATTTCGAGATGACGTCAATTTTTGCTTGATCCACCTCGATCCCTCTGTCGCTCACTCTGTGTCCGAGGACAACACCTTCTGTTACCATAAAATGGCATTTTTCCCAATTTAAGATGAGGTTTGTGTCTTCGCATCTTTGTAAAACTTGAACCAGGTTGAGCAGACAGTTGTCGAAAGAGTTTCCATAAACTGAGAAATCATCCATGAATATCTCCATTATAGATTCTGTTAATCCTGCAAAGATAGCAGACATGCATCTCTGAAAAGTGGCTGGCGCGTTACAAAACCCGAATGGCATTCTTCTGAAAGCATATGTCCCAAAAGGACAGGTGAAAGTAGTTTTGTCTTGATCTTCCGGGTGTATAGGGATTTGGTAAAACCCGGAATAACCATCGAGGTAACAGAAGAATTTCTGATGAGCTAAGCACTCGAGGACCTCATCTAGGAAGGGCAAGGGGAAATGATCTTTCCTTGTTGCTTTATTAAGTTTTCTGTAATCTATGCACATTCTCCACCCAGTTACTGTTCTAGTAGGTACCAGTTCATTCTTATCATTAAGAACTACAGTAGTCCCCCCTTTTTTAGGGACCACCTGCACGGGGCTTACCCATTGAGAATACGAGATTGGGTAGATGATACCTGCCTTTAGGAGTTTGAGAACCTCGATGCGAACTACCTCCTTGAGATTAGGGTTCAACTTCCTTTGATGTTCCCTCGATGGTTTGAATTCTTCCACCATAGGCAATCTGTGCATGCATAAAGCTGGGTTTACACCAGTTAAGTCCGTCATTTTATACCCGATAGCTTTCTTGTGTCTCTTTAGCTCATCAAGAAGTCTGTTTTCTTGGTCTTCTTCCAGAGTAGAGCTGATAATCACTGGACAAAGTTTCTCTCTGTCAAGGAAGACATGTTTGAGTCCCTCGGGTAAGGCCTTAAATTCAGGGGCCTTAGGTGGTTCGGTAGTTTCTATAATGGTGACAGCCTTGAGTTCTTCAAAGGTGGTTGTTGGGGCTTCTTCAACTTTTTCTAAATATTGAAGGCATTGTTGCACTAGTTCATTTGCCGAAAATTCTACTTCCGGGTTTGTCAAGGCACTTTCCAACTCATCGGAGTGTTCAGACATTTCTAACTGGGACATTTGATATATAGCATATAGGAGAAAAACTTCTTCTTGAATGCTTGGTCCTTTCATGCTGTTAAGGACTCTGAATTGGAAAGCTTCCTTCCCAAGTCTTAGTATAATCGTTCCTGCTTCTACATCGATGAGTGCTCGGGCGGTAGCGAGGAAGGGTCTTCCGAAGATTATCGGGTATCGTAGATCTTCTTGTATGTCCATAATAACGAAATCGCACGGGACGTAAGAATTTGTTCCTATTCTGACAGGAATATCCTCAATAATTCCAAGGGGAGCAGTTATGGTAGAGTCGGCTAACTGAATTGTCATTGATGTAGGTAACAAATCAGTAAAGCCTAATCTTTTACACATAGAATAGGGCATGATGGATATACTTGCTCCTAGATCTGCTAATCCCTTTTTGCTAGAGCCATTTCCAATCGAACACTGAATACTGAAGGAACCTGGGTCCTTCTTTTTCTTTGGCATTTTGTTAAGCAGAATATCTGAAGTGGTCTGAGCTAGTTTCACCGTTTCATGCTTTTCTGTCATATATTTTCTCGACAGCAGGGTTTTCAGGTATTTGGCCCAAGCGGGCACTTCAGAAAGGGCATCTAGAAAGGGGATATCGATATACAGTTTCTTCATAGCTTCTTTGAATTTCTGGAACCTAGTATCCATTTTGGTTCCTTTCAGCCTGTTCGGGTAAGGAATTCTGAGCGGAGCTTCTGGCGTAGGTCCCTTTTCATTTTCCCTTTCAGTAGTTTTAGTGGATTTTTCCTTTTCATGAGTTGAGCTTTCTGTTGATGAAAGAATAGCTACATCATCATCATCATGGATGATTCTAATGGTATCAGGAAGGACACGACCAGACCTCGTGGTGACAGCATTCAGTTGCTCAGGTCTATTTTGGTCATGCCTTGGGTTTGCCTCTGGTTGCCCAGCGAAGGTACCTGCTGGTGGTTTCAACTGAGCAGCAATCTGTGCTAATTGGGCCTCCACCGCCTTTTGTTGAGCTTGTTGATTTGCAAGCATGGTCTGCTGAGATTGCAACATCTACCTAATCAAAGATATTTCATCAGATGGTTGGGAAGGAGCACTCCTCTGTTGATATTGAGTGACTTGTTGCCCCTGGGGTTGCTGCGGAGGTGCTGTCAACTGCGGTTGTTGTGGCTGCTGCAACTGAGGTTGTTGCAGCTGTGGGTGCAGTCCTGGGTATTGATAGGAAGGATTCCTAGGATAATTAGATCATTGGAACCCATTTCTATAATTCCCTTGGGCGAAGTTATTCTGAAATCCTGGTGGTTGTTTGCTGAAAGATCCACCTTGTATCTGTTGTTGAGGATTGGCAGTTCCTGCAGGATTTCCATATTGGAACCCTGGGTGATTTCTTGGTTTATCTGGATTGTAGTACACCTGGCTAGGTATTGAATGGATGGAGTTGACTTGCTCTGGCATTTGGTCCTCGGGATGCTCAATAATGGGCTCATATTGCGGCACGGGTGGTTGTAAATCCATCATGACATTGTACAACAGACCACATGATAATGTGGGATGGTCAGATGCATGACAGGCTTCACAAGTTCCAGTAGCTGCTTTTACTTGTTGAACTTGAGAGCTTTTCTTCTTGTCATATTCCCCGAAAGAAGTTTCGAGGGCTTGTTGCTTGCTAGAAATAGTCTTCAAGGCCTCTGCAATGGCCTTGAGTTCCATAGATTCTTCAGCTTTGTAGACTTTAAGAACTCCCTTGGGTTGGTTAGATGACCTTCCCCAATTGGATTGGTTCTCGGCCCCTAGCGTAACTATATTCCAAGCATCTTCATAGTTCTTTCTCATAAAATTTCCTCCAGATGAGGAATCTAGAAATTGCTTGATATCATCACTTACTCCTCTGTAGAATGTTTCTATTAGTTGATTTTGAGATATGCCATGGTGAGGACACTTTCTCAGGAGTTCCTTGAATCTTTCCCAAGCTTCCGCAAGTGTTTCTCCAGGTAGTTGGGCGAAGTGATTAATCTGTCCCCTAATCTCATAGGTTAGTGAAGGTGGAAAGAATTTCTCAAGAAACTTTTCTTCTAAAGGAGTCCAGGTAGTGATGATGGGGTGTCTATCTAAAGCATTGTACCAGCTTAGCGCTCTTCCAGATAAGGTGAAGTAGAAAAGGTGTAACATTATTGCTTCCAGGGCGATTCCTTCTTGAGGTACAAGTCGGCAGAGTGACTTGAATCTCTTAAGGTGATCCATGCAATCGTCTCCGGGTGCTCCAGAGAAAGAGATGCCTTGCATGATCTGGATCCATTGCATCCGGATTTCAAAGTTTGGTATGTTAATAATCAGTGGTCGGACTGGGTGATCATCTTCATAATTCTTTGGGACTGCGTAGTCTCAAAGTTGCTTGTTTCTTAGCGCAAGTTGAGCAGCAGCATGCTCTGCTTGGATGCGGGCTTGTTCCTCAGCTCGAATCTCAGCTTGCACTTGAGCACGAGTGTCTGCAATAAGTTGTGCTCGTTGTGCTGCTATGACGGCGTTAACTCTTTCTGCAACAAGGTGTTTCTCTTCAGCCATCTGTCTGGCTCTTTGGCGGTTAAGTCTAATCCTTCGGTGGAAACTTCTTTCTACCTCAGAGTCGTACTCTGGTTCAGGGGAGAATCCGATGCTATGCGGGGGTTGCATACACGTTTTCTACCTGAGTAGAAAGAAAATCACACGTTAAGATAATGGAAGGAAATGAAGAAATCAAGAAGATTTGGAGTAGTTATCAAGAAAAAGCGTAAAATCCTAATCAACCAAGAAGTTGTTAAGTAAAAACTAAAATGTTCCGTTGTCCCCGGCAACGGCGCCAATTTTTTGATGGAGTTTTGCAACGCCCCTAAAAATCCTAGAGATGATGAATCCCTAAGTTTAGCCTTGCTAGTACTATGGTAAGATCTCCACCCACGTATGCTAAGACACACAGAAGTCTTATCGTAGTATAGTTAAGGGTCGAATCCTCGGGACAACGGTCTTGATGAAATCAAGATGGAAAATGTTTTAGTCGTACTTAACTACTTAACAGTTGATATTTAGATCGAAAGTTTGATTTGGTTTCAAGCTAAGTGCAAGGAAAGTAAAACAAGAATGTAGAAATTAAGGTTGTAAACAATGGTTAAAAACCACTAGGGTGTTGCCGAGTTTCACACCACTACACATGGATCACAAACATGCAACATAATAAAAAGACCTGCAAAGAGAAACTAATCGGCTAGTATCTTTGTAGACTTAGCTTCCTTTTAGATAACCAACTACGAGGAGTGTGGAGTATTGCAATGCCAGCCATCCCCTAACGAATGGTCACTTACTTTGCATTACTCCTTCATGAAGTGTGTTCCTCGACCTTACCAAGGTTGCACTTCCATACGTCAACTGATTCCATTTCATAGTATGAAAGTGCAGCGATGGGAGTGAGTTTACTCCACTCGTGAAAGCACTCCTAGATACCGAAACAGACATATGGTGACTACATATATCTAGAACCAACATTCAATCGATATTCAGATCTAAAGGTATAAACGTAGACAATTCATACCAAAAGATAATAAGTAACACAAGTTGGTGATCAAACAACAAGCATTCATTAAACGATAGATGTTGAGCAAAAAAAGGAGAGTATCTCTATTGCAAGTGATTGAATTACATTGCATGAAATGAAAACATGGGTAGCGGGGCTACTCCCCGCACCCTAGTGAAAAGGACTACTCGCTCATCTCAAGAGCAAAGGAGGAGGTGAGAAGAGAGAGAAAGAACGACATCTCCACGGAGGAGGGAAGGTTGAACCCTTGGTGAAGAGAGCAATGATCTTCGCACTTCGTGGTTGCTTGATGATGGATCTTCTCCTCCCACCTTCTTTGTTGATGAGAGAGAAGGTAGCTTGATGATGAGATGTGGACCTCAAACCGGCAGCCTTAGGGCGATGGATGAAGGATGGAATTGCTCTGGAACTGGAGAGGCAACCTTTGGGCGTCTGAGATTCGATCCCTTTGAAGTGACCCTTGAGGTCCTATTTATAGGCTCAAGTTGATCCCAAACGGTCTTGAGACCGTTTGCCTTCTTGCGGTCTTGGGACCGTGAGGCCTTCTCGCGGTCTTGGGACCGCGAGGCCTTCTCTCGGTCTTGGGACCGTGAGGCCTTCTCGCGGTCTTGGGACCACGAGGCCTTCTCTCGGTCTTGGGACCGTGAGGTCTTCTCGCGGTCTTGGGACCGTGAGGCCTTTTCGCGGTCTTGGGACCACGAGGCCTTCTCGCGGTCTTGGGACCGGGAGGCCTTCTCGCGGTCTTGGGATCGGGAGGCCTTCTCGCGGTCTTAGGACCGCGAGGCCTGCTCGCGGTCTTGGGACCGCGAGGCCTCCTCACGGTCTTGGGACCGTGAGGAGTCTTTGTAATTTTTTTGTGTTTTCTATAATGAAAAAGAAGAAAAGTTAGTTTATTGGTGTATCCGCAATAAAGTAAAAAAGTTTAATGATTCTATCTAATTTATCTAAGAAAGAGTATGGAAAATTAAAGATAACTAAATAAGATAACGTCACAAAATGGGAGGTTATCAGATAACCCAAGTCAAGGGAGCTTACTCTTACTACTTATATTGATGCAGATTATGTAGGGTGCTTAATTCATAGAAAGTGAACAAGTGGTACATACTTACTCCTAGGACCATTCTTATTATCTTGGTTCTCTAAGAAATAAAGCATAGTGGCTATTTCAACTACCGAGGCTGAATGCATTCCAACTGGTAGTTTTTGTGCCCAAGTCCAATGGATGAAGCAAACAATCTAGGACTTTAATGTTCATTATGATGCTTCTCCCATATTTTGTGATAATACTAGTGTAATCAATATTTCTTAAAATCCTATATTTCATAGTATCACTAAACATACAAAGCTCTTCCATCACTTTATTTGTGACCACAATGCTGAGAAGGATATCTTTATCATGCATGTGGGCATGGAAAATAAACTTGTGAACATTTTCACAAAACCTCTAGCTAGAGAGCAATTTACCTTTTTTAGATCAAACTTGCTTATTATTGCTCTCGATGATAATGATATGCCTTCTAGATAGATGTTCACACACCTATATGCTCTTGCTCATAATTTGATCACCTTATGCTTGTTTGTGCTGTATTTTCCTTGTTTTTATTCCTTGTTTTGCTTTTTGGAGTTTTTATTACAAACGCTAGTTTTACAACAAAATATTAGCCAATGATGAGTAGAGAGTTCCTCAATATGTTCCAAATACATGATAGGGTATAAAAATATATTTATATAGCACTCTAGTGGCCTAGAATCAAATTTCTTATCTTTTGGACAGACTGACATGTCGATCGAGTTCAGATTTGGGAGAAACTCGACCTACAACAGGCCAAGGACTAAAGAAAGATATAGTGTCAGTTGAGTTTCCCAAACCTAAACTCGATTGAAAACACTGTTGGGTAGAAAATATATAGGCACTCGATCGACTTTACTCCCTCTTAACTAGAGAAAAGTTGACATATGGACCTTCTCCTTTGTTCACCCTTCAACCCTAGATCTACCCAAACCTCTCCCTTACCCTCTCTAGACCCATATCACCTACCCTTGCTCTCCCAACCTTGATCTAGCAGCCCACATCTCTTGCCATCTCTTTCATTTTGTTGTCATTTCATCTTCATTGTTCTCCATGGCTTCAAACAAACACAAACACATTGGACTAGCTACAATACCCACATCCTTCACTTCTCCTAGGCATGTTTTCTTTGATGGAACCTCATTCATCTCCTCTCCAGCATTCAATAGGGTATGAGGAGCTTCTTCCTAGAAATCCTTTTCCCTTTCATACATTGCTCTAATCACATAGTGGTTTGATGAAAGAAGTTGTTGATGTGTTCAAAGCTCAACATCTTAGTTCACTTTGTGTAGAGTGATTGTGCTATACCAACTCTCTTTCTAGCATAAAAGTTATTCATGAATTCTTAGCTAATCTTATGTAGAACTACACTACCCTTGTGCCACCCCTAACCAACAAGTAATCCTAACCTCCATGATTACGGGTACAAAGATTAACATCTCTGAGGATTCCTTTGATTCTTACTTCAATGGTACCAACATCACATATACATGGTTGACCTCCTATCACTAGTATCTTGACCTGCTTGACCCTGAGAAGTTCTACATAAGTTTTGAACTTGAGCTTACCCTACATGACATCCAAAACTTTTTAAAGAAACTTAATGTTCCCTATGTGAAGAAATCAATCCTTCCTTCTTCCCTTGACATCAAGACTCATCTCATTGCATTAGTAGTTCATTGTAATATCCAACAAAAGAAAAACCAAACTGATATTGAAGATAACACTGATGTCCTAATGTACTATCTCCTGAATGATGTCAAAGTCAAATGGGCCCATTACATTCTTCACCACATGACCCATTTTGACTCTGGGAAGAACTCCAGTGGAACCCACCTACCCTATCCCAGCTTGATATGTGGTTTGTTTGCTCACCATACTGAGAAGTCTCTTTCCATGAGATTTGCTACAAAGCAAGTAGGAAAGGTGTTCACATTAGTGAAACCACTATCAAGAAGTCTTTTCATACTACCTCCTCTACCACACCTGGTGCTTCCACCTCTACCCAGCCCCCCACCTTCTCCTAGACCTGATCATGCATATTTCTTAGTGTCCAATGAAACCTTGATGGGCAACATGATAACCAAAAGCATACAACCACTAGGTTCAGGACCACATCCACTAGGATCTAGTTCAAATAATGTCAAACATGAAGTTATTCTGCACTCATCTCTACCCCACCTACAAGCTCTACCCAAGTGTTTGTTGGTATGTATGCCCTGAGAGCCAATCATGGGATGATTGATGGGATACATTAAGATTGATTTGATAAGCATTAAAGGCAAGCTTCCAATTCTTTCTGGTTCAGTCATATGAGATAGTGATAGAACAGATTGAATGTCTAGAGAATGATAGTACTCAATGACATATGCCTTCAGGTTGAGGACCTGGACGATGAGATCATACAGATGCTAAGAGTTTGTACATTCTTGTTATGTCCCTAGTCGGATGTCATTGTGGAAGGTATATAGACAGCAATGACACACAAGACTAGATTGTGGTGTTGGTTGATGACAGAATCTCATTAGTCATGATATAGAGATATCAAACCAAACACATAGGTACTTGTTAGAGAACAAGTGTACCGGACAGACCCACCGTGAGTTTGACACATGAAACCATGACATGGTAGTCACAGTCAGTACTCACAGTGATGGTGGTGAGTGTGATTCTTAGACCTGAAATCACTGCACTCAACACATGTCGTTGGGCACTTTTTGACATCATCAAACACAGTCCTGAAACATGGGTTGTTATAAAGGTGATGATTGGGTGGCTTTGACACATGGGGCTTTTGAGGGGTGAGTGATAGATATGGGATTTGTCCCTCCCGAGGGAGTTTGATATCCTTGGCCACTTGATGAGTAGGATTGAGAAAGGCGTGCATGCATTTGTGAGTCAGTATGTGATACTGATGTCATAACATATCTCTTCCAATCTACTCTGAGATCAAGAAAGTGAATGAACATTGACAGGATGACTGTTCCATGCCTCGAGTTCATTTGGGATATCAGTGACAAAGGAATTATACATTCACTGTAACACCATTCACAGATTGTAGGATTGAAAGTTGTTCTCCAACTTTCTACTTTCACTTGGGTAGCACTGATGTGTGACTAGGCACCGCTCTTTGCTTGTGAAGTCATAAGTGTTATGGACTTTCACTGCCAACGTGAAATGGACCTGCAGGGTCACACACATAGGATTTAATCTGGAAGAGGAGTTTTGTCCACAAACAATGTTTAGATTGATTACTAAAGGAGTTTAGTAGTTCAATTAAACACTCAATTGATTGATAGATCAAAAGCAAAGTGTTTCAAGGTGTTGGACAGATTGATTAGAGTATGAGATTGATTGAAATCGCAATTGACTGATTCTGCACAATCTGCACTCCCAACCGATCTGCTCATATGTTGAACCGATCGGCTGAGCTGGGTGAACCGATCAGCTCAAGTGTTGATTCGATCGACTCATGTACAAGGTGAAATGATTGCTTCAAGTGTTGAAACGATCGATTCAACTGGTGCAACCGAGCAATTTGGGAAAGTAGGATTGGTGAGAATTTTCATTGTGTTTCACTTGCCCAATTTGATTGGAACAAGGATTGATATTCGATACCAATTAGAAACAAAAGAAGGAAAGTCAATCGGGAACCGACCAGGACCACCAACCGACCGGTTCACTTGTGAACCGACCGGTTGAGGTGTCCCAACTGACCAGTTCACTTGTGAACCGACCGGTTCAGGTCCCCAACCGACTGTTTTAGTTGTGAAATGATCGGTTCAGGTTGCGAGTTGGTTGTTTTGTGGAAAATCTCGAACCCTTCTACTCCTGCTTTTAGTCCCGCATTGCCCGGGATGGAGAACCCTGTCCCATGACCCTCCTATATATGGGTATTGGGGGCTTCTCAAAGTACAACTCAGTGCAACCAGTTGCTCTGGAAAGTTGTCGTTCTCTCTTGTTTTGGTAATCGAGAGAGAGCCTGAGCAAGTGCTACCCGCAAAGGGAGGCGCAGCAAGGGAAAGACAACTATAGTTACAATTGGAGGCAGGAGAGTGTGTTGGCGACTAGTACATCAACAGGAGGGTGCGACTCCTTCCAATTCCTTATGGGACAAGGACATTGGAGTTCCAGGTGGTCCGTGTGGACTACTTCAGAGGCGGGAGGTTTCTCCCACTAGGAGGACAGCCTTCAATCCTGTCAGTCCCGGTGCGACCAGGAGCTGCACAGACACCGTCCAAGACCGGAGGTGAAGACCACGCAAGACACAAGGTATTGTCGCCGAGCAAGCCTCAGGACAAGGTATGATTCCACAAACCATCATTTCCTATTGTATAGACGTTGACGCGTTTCCTTGTTCTGGGATTGGGGGAGAAATTTTTTTGTTTCCGCTGCCTTCTCTGCCTCCCCTAAAACCAAACAGAGGTATCAGAGCCACGTCAACTGCTCTATATTTTAGGAATATCGATATGATTGATTTTCATTTGTCGCCTTTATTTATTACATACGATGCGAATAAAATTGGCTTTATGCATGTCCAATCCTAAATCTACAAATCCCAATTTACATATATGATACGTATTATTAATGCACTCGATACACATCACCCTTAAACGAGTTTTGTGGTGGATGTATAGCGTGGTTATGGCCAATAAACCCTATCTGTGTATGGTTGTATGTGGTTGCTTGCATCTCTGTCTGCGCACCGATCTTCCTTCTCCTATTCCTGATGTAACTCGAAATGTTTCGAGATTTCTTTCCTACCTTTTCTCCCCTCGAATGTAACTCGAGGTTTCTCCTTTTACAATGTAAACTAGGATAGATTTTTATTTCCTGTTATGTCGAAGAATGGGGGACATCTTGACGACAGTTGAGACGATCGGTTCAAGGCGTGAACCGAACGGTTGATGTTCCAGACGATCGGTTCAAGGAGTGAACCGATCGGTTGATGATCAGTTCGAGGAGTGAAATGAGCGGGTGGCGGCCATGAAGAGATGTACGATGACCAGGCGAACCGATCAGTTGGAGGAGCCAAGTGATCGGTTGGTGGCACCCAGACGACCGGGCCAGAACGGACAAGTCATTCATGTGATGAGTTGATCTACTCGGATGGCAAGGCACAGAGTTCATCTTGTACAGGTTGCATGTGATGTAGACCTAGATGACCGTGATTCCTCTTGGCTTGAGGAATCACATTAGGATGGCCATAATCATCGCTTTTATCGTTTGTGCATGTTTTCTGTGGGATATAGCATGTATATGATACGTACTATGTATTGTGGTGATTGGATATGTATATGTACATAAAAACCAAATCCCTCATTAAAACATTAAGTTTTAGATGCCTTCCAAATGCGACACATGTGAAAAGCTTGATCGACCAAGTGTGGGCATGCCCTAGCGCGATGCACCGTCTATCTTGTGGAAGCGTGAAGGATGAATGTGTGGGTCTACCCTAGCAGGGTGCATATTCATCGTGTTTGCTTTTGGTCAAACTTAACAAGGTGATCTAGATGGGATCTAGTACCTTGAGGCATGGAGATGATCATGGCAAGGAGTTGCATATGACATCTTATCAAGAGTTGCATATGATGCAATTGGCAAAAGTTGCCTACCTGAGAGATCTATGTTGTGGGTGACAGCCCTAGCTGGTCCATGGCTTAGAGGATTTCAGGATCTTGCCCACTAGAAGGTTGTACACTGCAATCTTCCAAATTGACGGTGAGGGCTATCAATGAAGTAAAATAGTGGGAGCGATAATTAATTAAAGGCCTAATTTTATCGACACTTTTCAAATCAATCAAATAAGTCAAAAATGAGTTTTTGAACTAAAATTGCATATTTCCTTTGTAGTGAAAATGACAACAAACAACAATCACTTCTCTTTGCGATCGGTCCTTGAAAAGGACAAACTAAATGGGACAAACTTCCACGACTGGTATAGGACATTGAGAATTGTTCTCACTCAAGAGCGAAAGCTCTATGTCCTGGATACTCCAATTCCAGAGGAACCGACTCCTAATGCACCAAAGACAGAAAGGGATGCTTACAAGAAGCATTCTGATGATGCCATTAATGCAAAGTGCTTGATGTTGTGCTCCATGAACCATGAGTTGTAGAGACAACATGAGAATATGGGTGTCATTGAGATGATTCAGCATCTCAGGAACCTGTATGAAGATTAGGCACGACAAGAGAGATGCGATGTCTCAAGGGCACTATTCAAGTGTGTCATGACAGAAGGAGATCCAGTTGGGTAGCACTGATGTGTGACTAGGCACCACTCTTTGCTTGTGAAGTCATAAGTGTTATGGACTTTCACTACCAACGTGAAATGGACCTGTAGGGTCACACACATAGGATTTAACCTGGAAGAGGAGTTTTGTCCACAAAAAATGTTTAGATTGATTACTAAAGGAGTTTAGTAGTTCAATTAAACACTCAATTGATTGATAGCTCAAAATCTTAGTGTTCAAGGTGTTGGACAGATTCATTAGAGTATCAGATTGATTGAAATCGCAATTGACTGATTCTACACAATCTGCACTCCCAACCGATCGGCTCATATGATGAACCGATCGGCTGAGCTGGGTGAACTGATCGGCTCAAGTGTTGAGTCAATCGGCTCATGCACAGGGTGAAACAATTGCTTCAAGTGTTGAAACGATCGATTCAACTGGTGCAACTGAGCAAGTTGGGAAAGTAGGATTGGTGAGAATTTTCCTTGTGTTTCACTTGCCCAATTTGATTGGAACAAGGATTGGTATTCGATACCAATTAGAAACAAAAGAAGGAAAGTCAATCGGGAACTGACCAGGACCACCAACCGACCGGTTCACTTGTGAACCGACCGGTTGAGGTGTCCCAACCGACCGGTTCAGGTCCCCAACCGACCGTTTCAGTTGTGAAATGATCGGTTCAGGTTGCGAGTTGGTTGTTTTGTGGAAAATCTCGAACCCTTCTACTCCTGCTTTTAGTCCCGCATTGCCCGGGATGGAGAACCCTGTCCCATGACCCTCCTATATATAGGGGTATTGGGGGCTTCTCAAAGTACAACTCAGTGCAACCAGTTGCTCTGGAAAGTTGTCGTTCTCTCTGGTTTTGGTATCCGAGAGAGAGCCCGAGCAAGTGCTACCCGCAAAGGGAGGCGCAACAAGGGAAAGACAACTGCAATTGCAATTGGAGGTAGGAGAGTGTGTTGGTGACTAGTACATCAACAGGAGGGTGTGACTCCTTCCAATTCCTTGTGGGACAAGGACATTGGAGTTCCAGGTGGTCCGTGTGGACTACTTCAGAGGCGGGAGGTTTCTTCCGCTAGGAGGACAGCCTTCAATCCTGTCAGTCCCAGTGCGACCACGAGCTGCACAGACACCGTCCAAGATAGGAGGTGAAGACCGTGCAAGACGTGAGGTATTGTCGCCGAGCAAGCCTCGGGACAAGGTATGATTCCACAAACCATCCTTTCCTATTGTATAGACGTTGACACGTTTCCTTGTTCCGGGTTTGGGGGAGAAAAGTTTTTGTTTCCGCTGCCTTCTCTGCCTCCCCTAAAACCCAACAATGTTAACTATGCTTCCTATGGATATGGTTAGTTCTACCCACACCACCACCCTCGTACTTCTACTATACCCCCTACCTTTGATGGTAGACCTACCCCTGTTGCCTCCTCTCAGCTACTTGCTCTTCCTACGGGACCTGCTTCAACATTTCTTGTTGGCTTTGATGGGGTCTCTACACCCAATTTTGAGCAAGAAAATGCTTTGTTTGCATGTGGTATGTTTTGGGCCGGGAAACATGCCAAGTGGCCCTCTACTCGCTCCTTTTGGACCTCCTAAGGATTATGAGATGAATGATGAGGATGTTGAGGATGATGTTTATGGTTGTGATGAGGATGATGATGATGATGATGATGGTGATGATGGATTTTGTGAGATGGAGATGATGGTGAGGGTACATCTTCTTCCCTTGACGTGCCTTCAAATGGACATGAAGACTACCGTCCAGATGATGATGAAGATGTTGTTGACATAGATTCCATAGATGTTTAGTTCTTATTCTATAGGGTGCTCACATATATCATTTTTTCTAGACTATCATGTACTGAATATTTTGGCACTATATCTGAGGGATACTATTTTCTTATCTCGTTGTTTTTTTTTGTTTTGTAGTTTTTATCTAGAGAGGACATATCTATTATTGTAATTTGATTATATGTACCTTATCTCTATGCTTGTCTTTATCTTATGAGTTCTTTGTGTGTGCTTCCATATTTTTTATTATGACTCTAGAATGCTTGTTCTCTCTGAGTTTATTTATTTAAATGCTTTCTTGGTGGTCGCTTATGCGGTTTGCGCATGTGGATAAGACATGTGTGTATAGATCTTCTGCCCCCTACCTTTTTGATATGACAAAGGGGAAGAAAAGTGAGCTCTTTTTTTTTGATACCTACCGGAAGACCGGTTACAAGAAACGACTAAGCAAGTTCTAAGATATTGAAGAAAAACTCCTTGTCCTTGGAAAGGGTTGCAGCAGCTAGTTCTGGACACGAGCTCCATTCAGCCGACATGTCTGGTTGCTTTAGACAATGCTTCGCAAGCATGTCTGTTAGTTTGTTCTGGTCCCTCTTCAGGTGTATTAGCCTGTGCAGCATCGGCTGCTGGAGAAGCTCCCTTATCTTCCGTACTAGAAGGAGGTACTTCTGCGGTGGCTTGATTGCATCTTCTACCCACATAGCAGCGTTCCGTGAGTCTGTGATGATGGTCGTCGTATGCAGAGAACTCTGTATAGCCAGCTGGGCTCCTTGGATAATAGCTTCCAATTCGCCTTCCATCACATCAATGCCTGGGCATTTCTTGGCTACTCTAGTAATCCAGTCCCCTTCTACACTCCTAGCGATCACACATGTACATGACTGGTTGATGGCAGCCGATATGGCCACATCAACATGTATGACCGTAGATTCCTTAGGAAATGTAAGTGACAACCTGTCTCCACCCACATCCTCTTTGGAAGAGCAGGGTGGAGTGAAAGCTTTTTGTATGATTTCCGCTTCAGCTCTGCATATCAGCGCCTGGATCCGGTGAGGGATTGTTTTGTTCTCGAAAATGGCTGCATTTCTGTTCTTCCACAAACTCCAACAGGTGACAGCAAAGGTCATTTTCCAGCTTGCCGTTCCTTGATACGAGAGATTATAGGTCATCCAGCTGACAATGTCAGAGCTGATGTAGAATTGGGTGGCTTCAGGAGGAAGCAAAACATTCCAAACCAGTTTAGCTCCCTTACAGTCTCTCATGATGTGCAGGTTATCCTCAACTTGAGCGTCACATCTAGTGCACTTGGTGTCCTCGGTCATTTTCTTCTGTTTCCTGAGTGCGTTTGTGAGAAGATGATCATGTCCCAGCAGCCATAGGTGGGTTTTGATACGGTGCGGAAGCGTCTGCTCCCAAATGGTCCGGAAGAGAGGTTGGGTTGTGATCTGCAGGCTTTGATTAAGAATCGCATAAGCTGAGTGGACAGTGAAGTTCCCGTGTGTATCAAGTCACCAGATGCGAGTATCCTCACCATAACATATCCTCGGTGTGTGCATTGCCTCAATTGCAATCGTCGACTCCGCATCAAGCCAGTAATTGATGAAGTCCATGTCCCAGGACCCATCCTCCTTGATGAGGCTAGAGACCTTAAGGTCCAGCAGGTCTTCCGGTGGAGCTAGACCCAGCTTAAGAAGGGGACGGTGCCCCCCAGAGACCCACTCGTCACTCCATACCAAGGTATCTTGTCCAGAGATAGCAGTTCGGTAGGACTGCTGTAATAAGAACGGAATATGACCCCTTATGCTTCTCCAAAGGTGGGAACCGGTGGCTTTAACTTGGTCCCTGAACTGATATTTCCCATACATGACCTCTACCCAGGGTATGTCGCGTCGCTGTAAGAAATCCCATGCGAGCTTCATTATTAGAGCAGAATTAAAATGGTGTGTTTTCTTCAACCGCAGCCCTCCTTGCTGTTTTGGTAAAGTGATGCGCTTCCAGGACACCAGATTCAGCCGGCGGGAAGTGTTGTTTCCATTCCAGATGAAGTTCCTGATTACTTGATCGATCCTGTCGCAAGTAGCTATCAGGAGTTGGATTGCTTGCATGATGTAGCTTGCCTGTGCTTGTAGAACTAATCGTGCTAAGGTGATCCGACCAGCTAAAGAGAGCTGATTGTTTTGCCAGGAGTTGATGTGTTTGTGAAACGTTTCCACAAGGGATGTGAATAGCTCTTTGCTTTTCCTCTTGTGAATGATAGGCACACCCAGGTTCCGACCCAGGTTGCTAGTCTCAGCTATCCCCAGCTTCCTTAGAATATGGTTCTGGGTCCTTCTATTTGTGTTCTGAGAGAAGAACACCGTGGACCTCTCGTGAGAGAGAAACAGGCCTGATGCGTCACTAAACTTCCTGAAGCATCGGTTTATTGTCCTAGCCTGATGAACAGAAGCCTCTCCAAAAAGAATGATGTCATCCGCAAAGCTTGCGTGTGTGATCGGCACCTTCGCTTTGGATATAATGATCGGTTTCCAGTGTCCTTCTTCGACCTCTTGGGCTATGGATTGGCTAAATCGCTCTAGGCACAAAACAAAGATGTAAGGGGACAACGAGTCTCCTTGTTTTACCCCACAAGAAGGATAGAAGGAGCCAGCTATCTCACCGTTCCAAAGAATAGAGGATTTGCCTGAACTGATGATCTGCATGATGATATGAATGATAGTTCTTGGAATTGAAGTTCTGAGCAGCGTGTCGTAGATGAAGTGCCAACTTAGCTTGTCAAAAGCTTTAACAAGATCGAGCTTAAGGGCAAGGTACCTCTTGGAACCCAAGAAAGATTCCATAGAATAGATGACTTCCTGCATAAGGGCGATATTATCCCCAATCCTCCTACCGGGGACAAAGCTGGATTGGAAAGGAGAGATCCAATCGTCCAGGTATGGTTTGATGCGAGCAACAATCACTTTGGAGAGGAGTTTTGTGCAAACATTATTTAGAGAAATCGGTCTGAACTGAGAACATCGCTCTGGTGTGACTGTCTTTGGGATGAGGACGATAGTTGTGTTAGTCGAAGAAGCAGGTAAAGGGGATCCCTTGAACGGTTCCTGGATGAAGGTACAGAGTTGAGATTTGATGCACTTCCAGTTTGTTTGGTAGAACCCTGCATCTACCCCATCAGGTCCCGGTGCCTTGACCGGAGACATGGCGGAAAGAGCTTGTTTTATTTCGTCGTCTTCAGGAGGTGTTGCCATCCTTGCCGATTGCTCAGAAGATAGAGGGTTGAATACCCCGACAAAAGTAGCAGTTCTAGCTTGTCGCACAACAACATTAGATTCCAGATAAACATTAGCAAAGAAATTTACAATGAGGGACCTGATCTCTTGCTCATCGTCATGCCAAACGCCATCTTCGTCCTTCAAACATGAAACTTTGTTACGCCATCTTTGAGCTTTCGTCAGAGAGTGGAAGTATCTGGTATTGTTGTCCCCGGGTTTTATCCAGTTGCAACGAGCTTTCTGCTGGCTTTCAGCCTCCTCTCTTCTAAGGATGGAGTCTAGAGTCGCTTGTAAGGCAATAGTTTCTTGCACCATCTCTTGATTGAATCGTAATGCCAGGTTCATCTGATTCCACCTGATTTTGTTCGTGATCTGGTCTTTATTTCTTCTATCAGCTTTCCGCCTAGCAGCATCCCACGCGATCGCCCCTTTCAGAAATGAGAAATTGGCTTCCATGAGCTTCTGTCCACGCGGCCATGAGGACGAGAAGAAGCTATCGTACCCAGGTGTCAAGTACCATCTAGCAGATGTTTGCAGGGTATGCCTCCCTCCCTGCTTGTGGTATGACCCCGACGATACCATGATCGGTGCGTGGTCCAAGTGGTTTTTCTCCAGGACCCGTACCTTGCTGTGATCAGCCTGATCGATCCATTGACGATTCCCCAACGCCCTGTCTAATTTATCGTGAAGGAGGCCCCTCCGGAAGGTCGTTCTGGCACCGCTGGCTCCCAGATCATAGAGTGAGTAGGCTTCGATGGCGTCGAGGAAGTCCTGGCTGTTTGCCCTGTCAAAAGAGTTGCTTCCGAATTTTTTAGAGGCGAACATGACGACGTTAAAATCTCCCATCACGACCCAAGGCTCACTGATGGAACAAGACAGGTCGGTGAGCTACTTCCGTAGAAGTTTCCTTCCGCTTCTCATGGTACTAACATAGACGAAAGTGTAGAAAGAGTTCTGAATCTTACAATGCACAAATTGTTTATGAGACAAAATGATCTCTAGATCAATGTCGCGCTTCTAGAGGATCCATATCCCCCCTGAGAACCCCACCGCTTCGACTCTATGGGATTGGGCAAAGCCCAGTTTCTTGATGATTTTCATGGCTCTTTCACCACTACATCTTGTTTCAACAAGACAGAAGACCGAGATGCCGTATTTCGCAGACAGATCCTTGACAGTGTTTTGGGTGTCTTTGTCGCAGACCCCTTGCACATTCTAGGTGATAACGTTCATTAACAAGATTCGTTTAGGGTGGAACTCCCCATCTCCCGCGCCTCCTTCTCCAGGTCATGTAGCAGGGAGGTTTTCCCGCGTTTTCGGCTAGCCGATTTACCAGCTTCCCCTGCGTTAACAATCTTGCGATTGCGTAGGTGGATCCCCACTGAAATCCGACCAGGACTTCTGTAGGGCGATGGTGGACCGGTGGTTCTTGCCGAGCCACCAAAGGTGAAAGGGGTTGTAATGAAAGGGTGGCTGGGGTTCTGCCTGCCAAGGACAGTAGAGTCTCCGATAGGGTTTACTACTGAGTGGGCGGGATTTTGAGGTGGTGTTTCAGTGGTAGTCTACGAGTCTTTGCTCCGGACTTGCGGGAGCGTCTCGTTGGGCGCTTTGGTGGCCTCATTGCTTTTCTTGCGATTCTCCTTGTTCTGCTTATAGGATTGCTTCTGCTGACTCCATTCGATTCCATTTACTACTCTGTCGGCAACTCCGTCAATGTTAACGACCTCCCAAACCTCGCCTTCTTCTTCCAGAGCATCTAGTGTTTGGAATTTATTGGCACGCCGCGATGGGGCACTGAGATTGCTGGTTTGGGATGTCCCGTTCCTTCTTTGAATCAGCTTTGCATAGATGTGTTCTGTGAAACCTTCTGCGTGGGATTGCTGAGGAGGTGGGTTTGCGCCGTCTGTTGAGGCGTGCTTCCTTGCCTCGTTCTCTGCAGTGATTCGTTTTGAGCAGTCCTTGTCTAGATGCCCCGCTCGACCACAAAACATGCATATGAAAGGGATGTTCTCATATTCTATGAGGTAGCGGTTTCCTTCGATCATAACCTGGGGTGTGAGCGGTTTGGCCATGTCCAGCTCCACGACGATTCTAGCGAAATGACCCCGTCTTTGACTTAATGTATTGAGATCAACCTTGATCGTCTTCCCTATGTAGTCCCCAATTTCTGCAAGCAAAGCTTCTCTGTACAGATGTAACAGGAGATTTGGAATACGCAGCCAAGCCACCACCTTTGGCACGGATGATGCCTCCGGCGAGAAATCGGGTTGCCACCGCTGCACCGTCAGATAGGATCCGAACAGTGGCCAGGGGCCCCCGGTGAGCGCATGCATGAAGTCTTCTTCTCGCTGGAGTTGAACGACGTAAAAATTGTTAGCCAGGTCTATCAGGTTAAACCCTCCGGTAGGTTTCCACATAAGTTTAAGTCTGTCCCTTAGGGTCAGATATCCAATCCCCTTGGAAAGAAGCTTCACGATAACCGTGTATTGCCAAGGTTTGAGCAAACTATCCCTCGCTTCCTGCTTTAGGTCGAAGGCTGGCAGGCCCCCCTCGGACGAGACTATGATGTCCACCCGAGTCAGATTTATGCCGCAATCATCTGCATCAATACGGATATAACCATGATCTTCAGTAGACGCCTTTCCCACTGTGTCTCTGTAGGATGGTCTCGCAGCTTGAGACGTTCCTTGGCCCGACCCCGCCGTAGATCCCGTCAAGGGAGGGAATTGCGATGATGGTGCTTCTCCTGCATCAACTTCCATATCATGGGTTGGGTTGCCTGCACCGTTCCCCTTGTTCTTCCGGTAACTAGCATAGTTTAGATTGAAGCCCGTGTTGCCCAACGGAACCGGCTGATGAGAAGTCGGCTGTCCCCCATCTCCATCATCGTCCAACAACACATCGCCCTGCGCGTCGCCCCTGTTGCCGCCCGCAGCGCTAGGGTTCCCCATCTATAAATGGTAGAGTAAAAGTGAGCTCTTTACATATTGAATTATTTTATTGTGATCCTTTTCTAGTCAATTTATCTGAAATTTCATGTGACTTGTAAGAGGACTCAATATTATATATGTACTATGGTTTCTTTTTGGAGATACTAACCATATAGGCAAAGGAAAGCATAAATTGAGGGGGAGAAATTGCTATTGTTCATTCATGTATCCCTTTACAATTCACAAGGTAAACATTTAAATTCTAAGTCCTTTTCAATATGTTGAGGAATAGTTTGTCATTGTGAAAAAGGAGGAGAATGTTGACCTAATAGTTATACATTGTCCATATTTTGATAATGTCTTAATCATCCCATTCATATGTATCAAATATGTCTATTTGAGATTTATTCTAGGTATTAGGTACATGAAAAGGATCAATTCAATCAAGCCCTAGCTCGATCTAGTACAAGCCAAAGTCAATGTAAATGCACTTTTGTGGAAATAGCCCTAAATGACTTAGGATTTTTTTTGTAATCATTTGTATTGATGTTATGACTTGTAATTAAGATGAGAAAAAAATCAGGAGCACTTAATTTGAATGTTTGATCACTTTAATGACACTTTTCAAAATACATCATTGGTTGTTTGATCGGTCGAGTTTCCCTCTTAGAAACTCGATCAACGCCTAGGATGGGTCTTGGCAAATGTCCAGATTCAGATGAGTTTACCTCAGGATAAACTTGACTGACACCCTACACTTGTAAACTAATTTTAACCATCGGTCAAATTTCATCCAGGATAAACTCGACTGACAACTCAAAATTAGCTTGTCGCATAGTATTGTCGGCCGAGTTACCTTTATGGAAACTCGACCGATTGCACTGTACAAAATGTGTAGATAAAGTGTTTCTAGCCATTGGAGTGTTGCAAACATAAAAAATAGATGTGGATAAAGCACCCCTAACGACTAGAATTCGTTCCCAAGTGCTTATAGTGGCTAGTAGACATACATAACTATAAATAGGACCCCTTGGGCTTCATCTCGAGTTTTCTCCTTCATGCTATTCATGCTCCTAGCTACAGTTGAGTGATCTTTGTCCACATAGAGCCCCTTTTATCGCTCTTTCTTACTAATCAAAATGTCCATATGTGTGAGATAGGTTATTTTGAGAGAGCTACTTCATTTTAATTTTGTAAAGCTCTCAATCTTCTCTTTCTAGACACCTTTCTTCAAGCAATGTTGGTGAAAGCTTCTCCAAGTTGAAGGAGAAGGTGAAGGCTAAAGATCCTTGAGAAGAGTGGGTAATTCCTTTAAGGTGGAAGACTTGTTGCAAGAAGGGGAGGTCCTTGGCGAAGGTGTCCAACTCCTTGGAAAAGTAAGTAAGCCCTTGTAGAGGTTGAAAACTCTTTCTCCAAGTATAGGTAAGACCTTATAAGGTTTATTGGATCCTTTTGGTCCTTCGAAAGGAAGGGTAGGTATTGTTTCCCTGCAAAAGGAAGGTCTTATTATATGTATTATAATGGAATACAAGTATGAAATGGTTACAAAATCCTAGGGCTTCACCTATCTTTGTAGTGGACTGACTTTCTCCTAGTTTGTAGATCAGAACCATCCTACATGGGTTGTTCTTGATCTCATTCAATATCTCTCATCCTTGCTATGTATGCTTAGTTGGACATCAAATTACATATTTGCAATTACCATTTTTGAAGTAACTTGAAGGTCTAATGAATTTTGTTTAAGTGATTTTTAGCTCGATTCACCCCCTCTAGAGCCCTTTTTATCCAATAATGTCATCTAAATACACTTTGATATCTATATACATGAGATTGTGTAAGAGCGTAATCATTGTCCATTGGTGTGATGAACCTACATTTAGTAGTCCAAATGACATGACCTTGCAATAGAAGACTCCCCATTCAGTATAGAATGTGATCTTATCCCTATATGAAGATACCATCTTGATCTTCGTTTATCTTGAGAATCCATATTGCTAAGGAGTCCCTATCCATATGTATTTTCTGCACATCTTTAGTGTAGGGAAACATGAAAATTCTTTTGGGTTGTCCTTATTAAGGTTGTGATAGTCAAAACACATGTGGACAAATCTATGTTTCTCCAGTACTAGCATAATGTTGTTTATCTATGTTATATATAACAAAGGACGCATGGATCTTACATTATATTTCTTTTAGACTTCTTTCAATATCTTCATACACTGCTTAGGTCGTATGTGTGACACCTTTTTCTTTATGGAGCAGACGATAACCATTTTTTGAAGATTACAATTGGTATAGACTCATCCATCCCATGCATGTTCTCGAATTTCTATGTGAAATATATACAAACTAATAAATAAGGATCAATTTTCGACAAGTGGTAGCGCGGAACCAAATTTCATGTGAAGCATGGGTGGCCCCATGCCAATGTCAATAGTCTTGTCATCCCTGATGATAACTGAGTGTTTGAAGTGGGCATGCCTTCTATGTTTTTATTATGATTTATAGCAAAGTCATGTAGTATTTGATCTTAGTTCACCTTCTATGTTGGGATACTACCAACGTGACGTTGGTGGGGGATTTATTGAATATGATACAAGTACTTAATGAGTTCATTGTAGGATTCAAGGAGTATCCTGGAGAAATAGCCAAAATGGAACCTCCTTGTCGATCATTTTCCATATGTTTTTAATTTGTATTCATTGGGTGGTGCGGTCCTTCTCACAGTTCTGATATATTTTTTGAGGGTTTCTCAAGGCCACAATTCCATGATAATGTCATTGATTTCATTAAACTTTATTTCATCCACAGAGGTACCCATGATATGTAGGATAAATGATATCATCACTATCATGGTCTCCATGACCCCTTCTAGTAGCTGCGATTGAGGACCTTTGTTGACTTCTTGATGAAGATTGTGATTGAAATGAGTGTATTCGTGACAACTACAACATTTGAAAGATATCATGGACAATATCCAAGAGCCATGCCGACAGTGACAGTCCAAATACTAATTTGTTGGCCATGCCATGGCTGGATTCCTGAACATAGGCTAATCTACTGTTCTATCATTCTAAACACCACCACTCGTTTCCGTCATCCACTTTATCAGAAACATTGGACTTCCGGTTTTTTTCTCTCCTCTCCGCTACATGAAGCCGCTGGACTCTTGTTACTCGTTGATTATATCCAAACTATTTAATCACTTATATGTCTTACACTTCCAAAAATAGCGAGATTCTTGAATGTGGCACTGGAGCAGCCACCACAACAGGTAAACTAGGCAAGGACTCTTGTTTCGCTGAACCTTGTCTTTCCGTTATGGCGCTCGTCTCCGCCGTCGGACTTTTGCAACTCGCGAGTGGTCTGTCACATGAAAGAATCTAAAGATATCTAACTTCGGATGTCCATTTTGCCCAAGCAGCAGTTGCAGGATGGGTTGCTACGGATGCAGTGTGGCACGCCGTCTTAGGTCACGCCTCAGGTGCCTAGAAATTAAGAAAGGCTATGACGGAGTCAATGCGGAATTGTGATCATACGGATTCATACTCTATGCTCTTTCGTTTCCAGGAGAAAAATTTCCACCCACCATTCTTTCTTCGATTTGGATGGATTTCTATTAAACAAATGATGTGGTTTGATCATCCATGACGTTTCATGATGGAGTCCTTGTAGTGGCTTTAGTTTGGAGCCCTTGATACCGTGACCAACCGTGCATGATTCGTTATAATGTGGAGGAAGGTAGAGAGTTATTGACAGCAGAATCGACAATTCCATCCATCGTATAGCATAATTGGCCAATAAGAACTCTACTTGCTGCTTCTAGGGAGTTGGTTGTTGTCTCATGGAGATTTTTCCTTGCAGCCACGGTGCCCTGCAATTGATTCTGTACCGTGTTTAATGTCAACTGAATAAAGATGTGAACTTTACATTTAATTAGACTCCACGGTTGAGGGGTTGAAGTTTGTTGTCACTCGCCGAGGAGGAACAGATGATCCATACGTGCTTGTTTTGGAGATCCTAGTTCCTATTAGCAGTTTATCACCGCCGGGTCAGGTGGTGTTAACACATCTGTATTGTGTTAGTAGATGCATGCTGGACAATCTGTATGTGGTGGCATCCCCGTTTTAGTGGATGACCCACATGCTTTCTAGATCTGGCTAAGAACAACTTGCTAGCGATGAATTGGCCAAGTACAATGACAGTATAGTGATACGTGAAGAATCATGTTAGGAGTTTCCAGATGCGATCTTTAGCGGGCTACCTTTTTTAATCAAATGACGATTGACAGCCCTCTAACATGGGTATGGTGACTATAAATTTCCTCGAGGACAAAGATAATGCAATTAGTAGTTCCTTAGAAAAGATTAAAACACGGGGGAAATACAAAATTCTAGAGGGGAGAGACGATCTATTCTTCTTTGAGTTTTTCGTTAATGTCTTGGCGGGTGTGGATAATAACATACAAGTCAGCACGGCCGTAGAAATGGTGAGATCATTACAAGCTCAAGTAAGTTTATAGTTTGCATATGCATGATTCACTACATATCATTTTTCTTTCAGGTATATTTTCAATATCTATTAACTAGCGATGCAACAGACAAGAATATTTCTTGTCTAAATATGTCAATTCCAACGACAATTTTCAAATAAATGATCAACTTGTGGGATTTTTTTCTGTTCCTTTTTCGAGTTCTCAGTCATTATCACAACTACTATAGATTTGTAAATTTACAACCACACAAGGAAACCTGAAAAGAAGATACATAGTACTCATTCTACACCACTTACAGAACAAAAAATATACAAAAATTGTGTTCTACGCATTTTATACTTGCACAGTACACTATATACACAAACACACAATTAATACATAACAATATGCAAACAAACTTTGACGGTTACAAACTGTTAGAAGCTGTTATTAGATGGTTGGCTTCCATTTTAATATAGTCTTCATACTATACATTTATATAAAAGACAGTAGATAAAATATATATAGCTGGTACAGAACTGATCACACAACAATACACAAAAAATTTGGTCATTATTGACCTGCTTGTTGGTAATTGATATTTTTATAGTATATATTTATACTAAAAGTAGTAGAAAAAATAAACATGTGAATCACAAAATACAAACCGTCAATACATAAAAAAGCGGGCCATGACTAACTTACATAGTTGTGAATGAGATATATTTTAAATTTTGATTTAGAGTATGTGTACCAACACCCACTTTTTCTTTCTCATCCAAAGATAGTCTGGTCGTCTTCCCGCTAACATTCTTTTACCTCAATTTAAACTACCTTAATCGATAAGAAGATATGCCAGCTATATAGGATGACATGAGAATGACTCTCAACAAAAATTTATCAATAAATAGGACACAACATAGTGTTATGCGGACCTATATATGAGGGGACATGAGAATAGATCCAACCATAACAGGTGGTTTGAAATGAGACAACATCCATGTAGAGACGTAGAAGCATAAATTGTATTGATGTAAGAGTGACAAAGTCACATAGTTGGATCCCTCTTAATTAGACTTATTAAATTTTGACACTCTCCCTCCTTATTACTCTATTAAATATTATCTTTCACCCCTAAGTATTGTACACTAACACATGTAATCTAGGTTTGAGTTTGGAATATGATCACACATCTAATATCTAACATCTAACTTGAGTATGGTGTGACACAACCCACTTATTCGAGCATTGTAGGTTGAACTATGTGCATCCAAGTGTGAGCCATCTCATGAAAATAAGCTTTATCTTGTCATGTGTTTAATATAATAACATTCACATAAATGCATAGTATCTATGATGTCTTATTTGATAATATTTTACGTTAACAAAAGCAATATAAAACCATTACTTTTTTGTTTTACTTTAATTAGTAGAAAGTATGTGATATTTTGCGTTATTTTTACATTTACAGTGATTAAGCCCTACATTATATGTTTTTAAGTCAAAATATCTAGATTATGACTTGTTCTTATTTCTAGAATAAGATTAGGGATTATTGATGGTTACATGTGACTTTCTTATTTAGAAAAATGATATATGATATATCATACTTATTGTGCACCCATGGGTTGATCCATGACCCAAAACTCATTCGTTTATCTCGAGTGAGTGTTAGGGGACCCATGGGTTGATGCATGATTGATAGCCCAGTGGGTTCAGATTGGGGAGTTTTTCACCACATATTAACAATGGGTCTTTCAAAACCGTACTTGTGACACCTATTTATGAAATCAACAAAATCAAATTCAAATCCACCCACCCATTCTAGAGGTCTACTCGTGACATATTTTTCCTAATAATGCTTCTACATTAAGCGATGAGTGTTGAGTCAAGTCATATTGAGTTTTGTTTGGCTTTAACCAAAGATGTTAAACAGACCACATGGGAGATCTAGGGGACCACGCCATATAAAAATGGTCTCCCACATTTTGTATGATCAATAAATTTGGGTTTATCCAGTGGGATATTTTAAAAAGTGCATAACATCAAACCTTAATATACATATATATTTATTTATAGTGGGAAACCAATTGATATGTTATCATACACATGTGTAATAATATGTCATAGAGTCCCTATCAACATCCTTATCCACCTTATCAATAGCATCCTAGATACTAAGAATGTTGAAAATTTCTCCTTCGATTTACACCAAGAATGACATGTCAGGACTAAATGAAAAACTATTTTTAGTATAGATGTATGTTAGGTGTTGAGACACATGTAAGAAAACATTAGAGAACACACTACTCAACATAGAGGAATTGTAACTTGAGGTGATAGATACTTCATGAGTTTAATCAGAAAAACAATGCAAACAATAGAATAGATCCAATGAGACGAGGATGTGAAGTGGTGGAACTTAATTCTTAGTTTTTTTGTTTCTTTTGCAAGAAGGGATGTTCAACAACTATGACACACTAATCTAATATACCACCAACTTGCTATTTATTTCATTGTGAGGTGGAGAGGCCTAGGTAATCCCAAAATTATGAAAAAGACCATTTATTTGTTGATATAAACCTCCCATTGGGGTTCTCGCGATGGATATCAAACCTGCAACATGTGGCTTACAAGCCGACTAGGCTTACTATTGAACCAACTGTGGAGGGCATCTTCACCATCTTGTTAATACAAAATAATGGATATCATGCATGTGCAAAGGAGTTTAATCCAAGAAGTTGACTCTAACATAACTTGTTGTAATGTTAACAAGTAACTGAAAGATAGGAAATCTTTGAACTAATTAAGAAATTTTTGTATAGGGGACAAGTCAACATGTTCCCATATTTGTAGTTTGTTAGTCTAGAAATTGTAAAATTTGATGAAAGGTTTTGAAAATTAGATTTGATATGTAGTGTCAATAAATGTAGTTTAATACAATATTTCCTATTTCTAATTGCATATAACCTTTTTGCAATTAGGTTCAAATAGGCGTGCATACACATATGGTCCTCACTATAGTAGTTTCTATTGTCTACTATCAATGAGCACCTATCATCTTACTATATATGTATACTAATAAATCTATTATAAATTATTAACTTTTCATGGGTTAGTGTTTTGTTATAATTGATTGTGGTGACAATTAAATTCACAAGAAAATTGATAATTTTTTCTTTTAGGAATGAAATTCTCATGGTTTCAAAATATATATTTGAAGTATTGGCTCCACAATACAACTCATACAAAAATAGTTTGTATGGTAAGTAACAGTAACTCTAAATTCCAATTGGAAAAGGATGAATGCAAAAATAAGTGGTGGAACATAGTAAAATACATTCTTTGATTAAAGAAATAAAATGTCAAAATACAAGGATGTAAAATAATAATATATACTCATACATGAAAATATTAAAATAGTGATCAATGTGAACTTTCTAAAAGTAAATTATAATATTATGTGAAGGTTTATGACCACTTTCCACAATGATAAGATACTTAGAATTAGTGGGATTTAAAGTTGAATGAAATGAAACATTAATTCTATCCTTAATGTTTTGACAAATTAAATATCATCATATGGTGTTATCATAATATTAAACTTAAAATATTCATTCTAATATAATCAAAATATGAGTTTCATGTCACATAAATTTTTCATAAGACTTCTTCAAAATATTGATTGTAATTCAGCTTGCTACAACAAATCTTATCGAGTTAGCATGTTGTCTATCTAATTACCAATGAATAACTTAAAAAAATAATATTATGGCATAGTTCATCTCACTTACAAAATCTTAATAGATATACAAATATTAGATCTGTATATTTAGTGTGGAGTTTGTAAGTAAACACATGCAAAGCATGTGCATTTACTAGTATGTTATATGAGTCCCCTTGCATACAAGAGGTCCACAAAATTGATGTCCTTTTTGTCTTACTTATCGAGGATATAAATGCATATATCAATTCCTTAAAAAATGTTTCGCATGCCTCATCCAAGATAAGAACCATGTAACATTAGGCCATTGAATACTTATCATGGTCATGCTTGATTGAAGGAAATAACTACAAGTGCTATAGAATGTAGTTGATCATCTCTATTGGGAATGGATGAATGTGGTGGTCAAGGTTTAGCATACCCACATGAGATAGAATATTAGACAATAAGTAAAAACAAATTATGATGTCCATATGACCATGTATACAATTTAAACATTGACATAAGGAGGTAATAAGGAATCATTTTCATGGATCCTATGAGTGTCTCACAAGTAGATTACAAGATTATTTCCCTAATGATAAAGCCTTTTGTACATTTTTTTGCCCAACTTATACCTCAAATTCAAATTCTCCCACTACTTGTTCATGAAGGGAAAAAGTACATACATATGTGAAGAAGCAAGCTAGTGCATTCACCCTTTCCTACCTTTCCTAACTGAAAAAATCCAGTCTCTGTAATATCTCTTCAACATACACTAGTTTTTGGCCAGAGATGTGTGAGGTAGAAACTGATACGCACAAACTACATGTATAAAACACAAGTGTATGTATCGAGTAATATAGGCCTAAGGAGGCCCGAATGTCAAACTCAGGGAAATGTAAATCCAAAGACTACAACTAATTGTAATGCGATCAGCTTCGCCGAAGAAAGCTTTGAATGAGAGTTTAATTATCTAAAATGTAGAAACAAAATCTAAGGTTACTGGTGTTTGATCACGATTGGAAAGAATTCCTTAGGATTACAGTTTCACCTCGGCTAACATTGAAATTAACAGTATGACATTAATAAATATCTCTTCCAACCCTGGACAAAGAGACCTATAGAGAGAATGACCCGCTCTCACGATATAATTCACTATCTAATCTAATACCAATCCCACTCTCCTTATGATTGTGTTATTAGTTAGGCACTTTATCGAAAACTCTAGGTAATCGCTTCACATTCGTAAGCCTCCTTTCTCAAAGGACAATATAAAAAATGTATTTCTATAAATTTTCCAACCCTTAATCCCTCTCTCAAAGTAATTAAAAGTCTATTAAACTACGTATGATGGCCAAGCATAGATAATTCATGATACTATCATAGAAATATGTCTAGAAATTAAGAGAAAATTGTATATTAATGCATGAAAGTCAATTACAATGAATAATCAGGAAACTCCTGGGTCCTAAGGAATAAGGGGATTAGACCCACATGAATTTCATGGTCAAATAAGTAGTACAGGAGAATAAAAATGTGGGGAACATTAGATAACTAAAGAAACCCCTAGAGAAACTAGTCTGGATGACTCCCTCTGACGAATGGATTGATTTGTTGTCTTTCGGTTGTAAATCTTCCCACAGGAGGTGCCTGAATCGTCCAGAATGTGGCCGTCTCCTCCGCTTTCTCCTCTCATGCTCTCGTCTTCCATAAAAAAAATGTGATGATTATGTCTATATGAACTCCTACTAAGTCATAGAAGTGACTTAGGGCATCATTAATTGTCAACCGTCATATTAAACTTAGTTTTGGATATGCCTGATTCCACCTGGTCGGTACTATCGAAAGGGTGTCGATACTACTGACTCCTCGATACCACAACCCCCTACGACTTCATCGGTGCTACCAAGTTGATGTCGGTAGTATTGAAATTTCTTGATAAATTTCTAACTCTCTCTGATTAACTGTCAGTACCACTGACACAAAAGTCGGTAGTATCGAGTTGTGAAGTTTCTTTTGAAATTACTTGAACATCCACAAAATGCTCATAATCTCTCCAATAATATTAAATTATTACAATGCATCAAATTCCCCTAAGATTAAATGTTGCTCGTCCTCAAACAACACACCTTCAAATCTATTTGAGAAAAGTCTACAAAAGGACAATAACTATGCATTTTATTTCTCAACCATCCCCACTTGGTGGTCCCAAACCGGCCTTTACTGATCACTAAACAATCTACTACTCTCAACTGACCAAAATTTTCCATAAAAGATGTCCACTCTTATATTAATGAATACTATCAAGAGAGTACTTAATATCATAGACAATCAGACATTCACTTGGTGCATCATCTGATTCTCTATTCTGCATTGCTCTTTTCCTAGCTACCAACTACTTGGAAGCATATCTCCTCATAAGAATGAATGAGGAGATTAATCATATAAGGGGCCTACCAAAAAGAGCGATGGATTAAATGAAGTTGGTGGCTATGAAGAATCACAAGTATTATCTGAATCATTTATGCAAATATGTAACAAGATGAACCTATATGAGTGGAAGTGCGAAAATGCATGAATCCTAATGCCTAATATTGTTGGGTGGAATGATGCATGTATTAAAATCTCATCAATTTGAAAAAATGAGATAAATAATGCATCACTTGAATGTTTCCAACTCTTATGTGAAGTTCTTAGGGCACCCTTTATCCCTCTGAAATTTAACACATTAACAAACTCTTTTTTCTTTCTTTCTTTGGCCCATTATTTTAACATGATGGTACATTATTCTTGGGCTTTACTAACATATCATTCATTGTTTTTCTTCTTTTTATTTTCTTCTGAGGGTATCAATGCATATCTCTACACTCAAATTTTGAAGGAAAACAATACCCACATGATATGAAAGTGAATGATGAAAAATACATGCAATCTACATGTAATTGTTTATGAAACTAAATGATGTGCATGGAAATTTTTTATGCATAATAACACATTTTTCATTGTTTTGTAACTAATATAATCAAAGAAGAACTAACTATCATGTAAACTATCATGCCATACAATGCAAACAAGAGGAAATAATTCAGTCTTACTTGCTCATCTTGACGTGGTGAGTCAAAATGAATGGAAAATGAATGGAATCACATAATTATGTGACAATGCCTTTCATGAAATTATGATATGTCCCTCTCTAATGACCTGTGTACAGGGTAACCTTAGGGTTTCTTTCTTAAATTTCAATTTAAGATCCCGTTATTTGTTTTATTAATTTAGGCTCAAACCCCATCTTCATCCACATTTCATGAATAATTAAGATGTTCATATTAATTGTCCCTAAGATGACTAGACCATACACTTCCTCTAGGTTAGGGGTGAGCAGAATTTGGTTAATAACCGATTAACCGAATGGTTAATTTCGAATGGTTAATTTTTTTTAGACTATTTGGTTAATTTGGTTAATTTAATTCGGTTAATCGGTTAAATGGTTAATTTCATGGTTAAAGATATTTTTGGCGTGGTTAACCAAATTAACCGAATAGTTATAATTTATTCTTAAATAATATCCTACACACGTATACATACATATATAGTTGTACTTTTATTTAAAAAAACTTCCCCATATATATAGTAATCAAGTTTTCACGAGCCATACAACATTATATTTCTAGAAATACCACTATAATATAACAATTGTTCAAAATTCAATGAGTATTTCAAATAACATTTTTACACATGTGTTATTTGGTTAACCAAATTAACCGACCGAATTAACCGTTAACCAATTGGACAATAACCGAATTAACCGACGCAATTCTGTTAGGTTAATGGTTAAAATCTCAAACCACAAATTAACCATTTAACCGAACCGAATTAACCGTAACCGACCGAATTAACCGAATGCTCACCCCTACTCTAGGTGGTGAAACTCAAGAAATTTGCAACTAAGACAAAATTTTCATTTTTAATTTTCCACTGCACACAACCAAGATCACATGACATTGACATGAACCATGAATTAAGCTCCACTTTACACTAGATAAACATGGATCCTACAATTTAAACAAGAAGAAACTAAATGTCAAATAAAGAAAAGATAGAGTTGTTCCAGAACCCCCCCCCCCAAATCTTGAACTCGACTATGTCTGCATAGTCAAAATTCTAACTTAAGAGGTGGAATAGAGGTATCGATCAAAAGGGTGGTGGTAGCGTTGTGGCTTGGTAGATTGATGGTGCTCCTGACTACCTTGTTTGCCCTGATGTCGGTACTACGGACATGATGTTAGTACTACCGACATGATGTCGGTAGTACTGAGTCTTGAAACTTTCTTGATACTTCTGAGCTTGATCTCAGTATTTAAAACTAGAGGCATGGTGGGCCGTCGGTACTACTGAGTTGAGTGTCGGTAGTACCGAGTCCTTATCAGTTAACTTGTCCCCTTTCTCTACAAAATTTTGGTACTACCGACTTTGAAACACCAATATTTTCATAACACATGAGCGGAAGCCATATACCTTTTTTTCTTTTTCTAGGAGTGTCACAAACATGATAACCATTACAATTAAAGCAAATGAAACACTTTGCATTGAGTACAGCGGACTCATACATAGCCCTTGATAAAAAGAAAACTACAACTTATCTAATATACTCTGGTAACAAGACTAAGCATAAAAAGAGATGTCTAAACTCTGGATCGCCTCGGTAGATGGCACCCCACTAGGCAATCTTGAAAATCTTCTAGACCTTTACTTGTTCCTTTGATCCTCAACTTCTCCAAATCCTACAGACATCGCGTCCCCAGCCATGCATTGGGAAAAATAGTCGTTAGAGTAAGTGGCATGAGTATTCTAAAATATACATTGCTAAGGAACTAAAATTGAACATTATAAATATGAAACTAACATCAAACTCTGAGTAAAATATGTATTCTCTCTTATTACTAAATCTAAATTCTTATCTTTCTACCTTATCTTTCTCTGGAGACATGTACTCTGGTACATGGATCTCAAGATCTACACCAAAGTGTCAAGGTCATACTTATGTTATCTAATTCCCTCTCATCCTACTCATAGATGAGATTGTGGGCATTCTCTAAACTAAGGTATATTTTACTTATGAATTTTATCTGATTGTGGCCACCATTATACAATAAGTCCGCCTTTGTTGACACTGAAGTGTCCTCTATGGTGCAACGCACCCTCTGTTGGCACAACGTGCCCTCTATTGACACCGAAGTGTCCTCTATGGTGCAACACACCCTCTGTTGACACCGAAGTGTCCTCTATGGTGCAACACACCCTCTGTTGGCATAAATGCCCTTTGTGACACCCACAGTGTCTAGCGCGCTGCACCCTCTGTATCGTCCCGGGACTCTCGGGTGAGGACTTATTATATAATGTATTATGTGAAGGTTTTTTATTAATTATCTTAAGTCTAGTATAACTAAACTCTGAATCTGAACTTATCTAAAACTGAGTATTGAACATGTACTAAATTTTGAATCTAAATCTCTGCTCTTAAATTCTGAACTGAATCTATTATTGGATTTGAATATATATCTCAAATTACAACATAATAGAGTTTGGGTCTATAACCCTTAGCATGTATCTTTCTTCAATATCTGACTACTCAGGCACTGAGTAATTTAAGTTTGGATCTAAATCTAGTATTCTCATTACCTAGGTAAACTTTATTCTAAAACTCGAATTTGGTAAACTTACTTCATTTATACCAATTATGTGATAAATGAGTCTAATATCTTAGGAGAATGGATCTGAAATGAATATAGAAATACCAATGATACCAAGTAGATTAAGTCAAGTTTATGAAAGTATCTTAAGTACAACATATCTAAAAATATGAATTTTGACAAGATGGTTCAATCCTTCTTATTAAATATGATGTTACCCTGAACCTTAATGTTTGCATATGAATTTACATATTAAACCTTAAATATCAAAATAGAAATCTTATAAAATATTGTCTTGCAAGTTAATCATAGCTTAATGCATCATCATATTATAATATTATTCTAAACTCATTTTACAACTTATTTTGATCCCAATAGTACCTCTATTCTGAAAATTGAATCATGTCTTAACATGTCAACAACTTATGTTCTCACATTGTACTTGACTTATTAATTAGTCTAAGAGATCTAATTATTTTCTTAGTTCTTAGACCTCTACATATATAGGAAATCTTGATAACATGTTCCTACTTACAATCATAATACAGAGTTACATCTCTAGATATGATAAGTCCTAATAACATACTTATACTAAAATCTAAATACAAAGTTATCCCAAATCATTAGTTAAGTATGAGTACATTACTCGCATATCTTATTTTTCAATTGTGTTCACTAATATATATCTTTTCTAAGAGATCTGATAGGAACATGATTATTTAACCTTATCAGGGGCCTGATCCATGAATAAAAACCATTTGAACAACATATCTCTATTTGAGCATATGAATTTACATAACAATGGGAGAGAATTGTTCTTGTATATTTTAACATTAAAATTGTATAACATTGAACTACATAATTCACGGGAGTCTTATCTCAGAGACATGTGAATATAATGAGCTTAAAATATGAGTACTCATGGGCATGAAACACTTACCTCTTGCACTGAGGGTATCTTTAAGGAAGTCCTGATTCCAAGTTCCATAACTTTAATAACATGGATATTATCATAGTTTCATTTGTCCATGTGTATGTTCCCTCTTTCTATTTTTATATCTCAAAACCCCATCTTCCTAACTTTATATACCAGTCTAGGGTCCTTATTTAGACTAAATATAACTTTAATCTAAAATCACCATAAAACCTTGTGTTGAAATAAAAAAAAAACCATATTATATAATTACTATAATCTTTATAATAAAATAAGACATAAATCATCTTATGCACTAATATGAACATATACTCATATAATGAGAATAAATCTAGAACATGATCATATATAATAATCTTATTAAATACACCATTAATTTAGAGGAAAATATAATTATAGGCCATTTTATAAACAAAATATTCGTACACACCCCCACAATAATCATCAATTATCTTGCCTAATGGCCACTTAGGCCCCAAAATTAAATACTAGTATAATAGTATCTAAAAGTCCAATAAAACTTAAGAAACAATAATCATACAATGTATTAAGGCCCATACAAAAATATCATGTCGTTTCAAAGTCAACTCATGGGTGAAATACCCAAAACACCCTTATTAGGGTTTATACCAAAATCATGGATAAAACTTTGAATCTGGATGATCATGCTTTTGAACCATGTATATCATATCAAAATATAATTTCTGTATAATATTCATTATTTTCTGAAGTCGTTTACTATTTTTAGTTCCTGAAACATAGAAATCAAATATACTTTAGAAATTAACTAATAATAATTATCAACTATCCATAACACTATCTGGACATATTTTTATAGGATAGTATACATCGTAAGATTTCTTCAAGTATCTTATTTGATAAAATCTGACATCCCAATCTCAACATATAAATTTTAGAAGTTTTCCTAACCTTGGCCAATCTCAGCTGTCGATATCTGATCTGATGACCATAATCTCTCATGCGTCACAGGCCTAGGGTCAGCTTCCCCTCCCTTTCCTTCATATTCTTGCGTGCATATGCACCCAGAACAGAGGCCATTGTGTCCAGAACTTCTGATGAGCCTGATCTCGCTTCCTTGTCCACGAACTCGCAAGAGAATCCATGCCCCGACTCTGACCTATCCTGATTTGCAAGGGCGGCGTTGTCTCCTTGGTCTGGGAGTCTGGGATTAAGGATCCCTTGTGACACACCTTCACAGCTTCCAAGAATGGCACCTGTTACCTTCTTCTTCTTTGAACTACTCCTCTTGTCCTCGGTTCCAAAGAAAATCCTAGGATCAACTTCGGACCACCCTAAGGTTCTAATATATAGGGCTTTTATAGGCCCCACCCTAATCGATCTTGGGTGAGGCATCCCCTTCTTTAGACTCTGTTCTTGCCCTGTATGGGCACACAGACAGAGATGGGGGAGCCCAATGCTTCCCCCATTCTTTTTTTTCTTTCTTTTTGCATAAAAGTCCACTTTCTATAAATATTTCTATAGGCCACAATATGAGATCATTTAGCTTCAATTTTTTAGATCAATAATATATTTTCATCATCTTTTAGTGGACAAGATATTAGGTCAAAATGTATGGTTAGACACTCCAAACACATCTTTTAAGTAAATTATACATAATTAATAATTTAATTGTCTAGGCCACTAGATAAATCAAAATTATCTAAATTTTTCCCTTTAGCTTATATTCTAACTATTCCTCTATTAAATACATTTTGAATATTTATTATGAGCACAAAATACTCCATTTCCAATCTTTACTCCAAGGACCTATTTGTAAAACTTGAATGGTCCAAATGGGCTAGACTTGGGCTCTAAGGCACATGGCTCGTTCCTTAGTCTTTCAAAGGGTCTATGAGCTTAATTATATTCTAAATCATGAAAACAAATCTTAAATCAATTTCTTAATTGAAGATCATATATAACACATGTGATCAATATTGTTTTAGTTACCTGACATGAAGATCTAATCTAGGTCTAGGGCTCAAACCATGAATTGGACTCCTTATATTTCCTTCAACATTCTATTTTAATTGTCACCTCAATCATAAAATTGAATATAAATTTATGAAATTTAGGAGTATTATAAAAACACAAATTGCACAATATTCTACATGTCTTTCCTCTTATGTCCATATGTCATGGAATTTGGATGGAATTCTTATCGTAACCATAAATAAATCTTATATTCATTTCATTCATAACTTAATCATGTATTTTCTAGGTCTCAAAAGTCAAGGTGTGACAATACTACCCACCTTTTAGGGATTTTTGTCCTCGAAATTCGGCTGAACTATAGAAGGCTACCCACCTTAGGGTTCTTCTTACCTCTTCATCCACTAATAGTCAACATATTCAGGTACACTTATGTTAAAAATTGCATGAAAAGAGATATGTGACATTTAAATTTCCTAAAACATATATGTGAAAATTAACCATTGCCTTAGTCTACTTATTAACTCATACCTTGGGTTTATGAAACTAAACTTGGTATTATACTTATGGAATCTACCTCAACCTTGTCATAACTTTCAGACATTAGGTGTACATGATTGTCTAGTCTTAAGTTCTTTAGGTAACTCCTACATTCCTAGATATGTGGGGATCAGGCACACATCTAGAGATGTGGCATTATGACATGCCATCTCTCACTATTCTACCAATACATGTGTCCCATACCACATGGATCAGTAAGAAAGGAGAGATGTATCAAAATATAATGCTTATGATGTCCCTCTTCAATTCCCAACTGGATGGCCATAACCATTGAGAATGTAGAATCTATATCATTAGCTAGGGTTAGGTTGAGAGATAATCAGGTAAAAATCTACTTTTGACACCTCTATCTCTTATAAGGTGACAACTCTACTTATTCTAGGTCATGATATCTTTCCTTTGGAAGCTATTCCTAAACCCTAATCTCATATCTTCATTCTAGTGTGACTATGAGAATCATCCTTGCCTAGTGTCCATTTACCAAATTACTCTGATACCATATTGTAACACCCAGATTTTCATAACACATGAGCAGAAGCCATATACCTTTTTTTTTTAGAGTGTCACAAACATGATAATCGTTGCAATTAAAGAAAATGAAACACTTTACATTGAGTACAGCTGATTCATACATAGCCCTTGATAAAAAGAAAACTACAACTCATCTAGTATACTCTGGTAACAAGACTAAGCATAAAAAGAGATGTCTAAACTCTGGACCGCCTCGGTAGATGGCACCCCACTAAGCAATCTTGAAAATCTCCTAGACCTTTACTTGTTCCTTTGATACTCAGTTGCTCCAAATCCTACGGATGTCACATCCCCAGCCATGCGTTGGAAAAAATAGTCATTAGAGTAAGTGCCATGAGTATTCTAAAATATACATTGCTAAGGAACTACAATTGAACATTATAAACATGAAACTAACATCAAACTCTGAGTAAAATCTGTAGCATATTCTCTCTTATTACTAAATCTAAATTCTAATCTTTCTACCTTATCTTTCTCTAGAGGCATGTACCCTGGTACATGGGTCTCAAGACCTACACCAAAGTGTCAAGGTCATACTTATGTTATCTAATTCCCTCTTATCCTACTCATAGATGAGATTGTGGGCATGATCTAAACTAAGGTATATTTTACTTATGAATTTTATCTGATTGTGGCCACAATTTTATAATAAGTCCTCCTCTATTGACACCGAAGTGTCCTCTATGGTGCAACACACCCTCTGTTGGCACAACGTGCCCTCTTTTGACACCGAAGTGTCCTCTATGGTGCAACACACCCTCTGTTGGCACAACATGCCCTCTGTTGACACCGAAGTGTCCTCTATGGTGCAACACACCCTCTGTTGGCATAAATGCCCTCTGTGACACCCGCAGTGTCTGGCGCAGTGCACCCTCTGAATCGTCTTGGGACTCTCTGGTGAGGACTTATTACATAATGTATTATGTGAAAGTTTTGAATTAATTATCTTAAGTATATTATAACTAAAATCTGAATCTAAACTACCTGAAACTAAGTATTGAACATGTACTGAATTCTAAATCTGAATCTCTGCTCTTAAATTCTGAACTGAATCTATTACTGGATTTGAATATATATCTCAAATTACAACATAATAGAGTTTGAGTCTATAACCCTTAGCATGTATCTTTATTCAATATCTGACTACTCAGGCACTGAGTAATTTAAGTTTGGATCTAAATCTGGTATTCTCAATACCTGGGTAAACTTTATTCTAAAACTCTGATTTGGTAAACTTACTTCATTTATACCAATTATGTGATAAATGAATCTAATATCTTAGGAGAAAGGATCTGAAATGAATATAGAAATACTAATGATACCAAGTAGCTTAAGTCAAGTTTATGAAAGTATCTTAAGTACAACATATCTAAAAATATGAATTCTGACAAGATGGTTCAATCCTTCTTATTAAATATGATGTTACCCTGAACCTTAATGTTTGCATATGAATTTACATATTAAACCTTAAATATCAAAATAGAAATATTATAAAATATTGTCTTGCAACTTAATCATAGCTTAATGCATCATCATCTTATAATATTATTCTAAACTCATTTTACAATTTATTCTGATCCCAATAGTACCTCTATTCTGAAAATTGAATCATGTCTTAACATGTCAACAACTTATGTTCTCACATTGTACTTGACTTATTAATTAGTCTAAGAGATCTAATTATTTTCTTAGTTCTTAGACCTCTACATATATAGGAAATCTTGATAACATGTTCCTACTTACAATCTGAATACAGAGTTACATCTCTAGATATGAGAAATCCTAATAACATACTTATACTAAAGTCTAAATACAAAGTTATCCCAAATCATTAGCTAAGTATGAGTACATTACTCGCATATCTTATTTTGCAATCGTGTTCACTAATATATATCTTTTCTAAGAGATCTGATAGGAACATGATTATTTAACCTTATCAGGGGCCTGGTCCATGAATAATAACCATTTGATAAACATATCTCTATCTGAGCATATGAATTTACATAACAATGGGAGAGAATCTTTCTTGTATATTTTAACATTAAAATTGTATAACATTGAATTACATAATTCACAGGAGTCTTATCTCAGAGACATGTGAATATACTGGGCTTAAAATATGAGTACTCATGGGCATGAACTACTTACCTCTTGCACTGAGGGTATCTTTAAGGAAGTCATGATTCCAAGTTCCATAACTTTAATAACATGGATATTATCATAGTTCCATTAATCCATGTCCATGTTCCCTCTTTCTATTTTTAAATCTCAAAACCCCATCTTCCTAACTTTATATACCAATTTAGGGTCCTTATTTAGACTAAAAACAACTTTAATCTAAAATCACCATAAAACCTTGTGTTAAAATTAAAGAAAACTCGTATTATATAATTACTATAATCTTTATAATCAAATAAGACATAAATCGTCTTATGCACTAATGTGAACATATACTCATATAATGAGAATAAATCTATAACATGATCATATATAATAATATTATTAAATACATCATTAATTTAGAGGAAAATATTATTATAAGTCATTTTATAAACAAAATATGCATACACCCCCACAATAATCATCAATTATTTTACCTAATGGCCACTTAGTCCCCAAAATTAAATACTAGACTAAAACTCCAATAAAACTTAAGAAATCGTAATCATACAATTTATTAAGTCCCATACAAAAGTATCATGTCATTTCAAAAACAAATCATGGGTGAAATACCCAAAACACCCTTATTGGGGTTTATACCAAAATCATGGATAAAACTTTGAATCTGGATGATCAGGCTTTTGAACCATGTATATCATATCAAAATATACTTTTTGTATAATATTCGTTAATTTCTAAAGCCGTTTACTATTTTTAGTTCCTGAAACATAGAAATCACATATACTTTAGAAATCAACTACTAATAATTATCAACTATTTAGAATACTATCCAGACTTATTTTTATAGGATATTATACATTTTAAGCTTTCTGTAGGTATCTTGTTTGATAAAATCTGACTTCCCAATCTCAAGATATAAATTTTAGAAGTTTGCCTAACCTTGGCCAATCTCGGCCGTCGAGATCTGATCTGACGACCATAATCTCTCACGTATCACAGGCCTAGGGCCGGTTCTCCCTCCCTTTCCTTCATCTTCTTGCATGTGTATGCACCTAGAATAGAGGCCATTGCACCCAGAACTTCTGATGAGCCTGATCTCGCTTCCTTGTCCACAAACTCGCAAGAGAATCCATGCCCCAGCTCTGGCCTGGTCTGATCCGCAAGGGTAGTGCTATCTCCTTAGTTTGGGAGGATGAGATCAAGGATCCCTTGTGGCACACCTTCGCAACCGCTAGCAATGATGCCTCTTACCTTCTTCTTCTTTGATCTACTCCTCTTGTCCTCAGTTCCAAAGAAAACCCTAGGATCAACTTCGGACCACCCTAAGATTCTAAAATATAGGGCTTTTATAGCCCCCACCCTAATCGATCTTGGGCGAGGCATCCCCTTCTTCAGACTCTGTTCTTGCCCTGTTCAGGCACACAGACAGAGATGGGGGAGCCCGACACTTCCCCCATTCTTTTTTTTCTTTTTTTTTGCATAAAAGTCCACTTTCTATAAATATTTCTATAGGCCACAATATGAGCTCATTTAACTTCATATTTTTGGATCAACAATATATTGTCATCATCTTTTAGTGGGAAAGATATTAGGTCAAAATGTATGGTTAGACACTACAAACATGTCTTTTAAATAAATCATACATAATTACTAATTTAATTGTCTAGGCCACTAGATCAATCAAACTTCTCTAAAAGTTTTCCCTTCAACTTATATTCTAATTATTCCTCTATTAAATACATTTTGCAAATTTATTATGAGCACAAAATACTCCATTTCCAATCTTTACTCCAAGGACCTATTTGTAAAACTTGAATGGTCCAAATGGGCTAGACTTGGGCTCTAAGGCACATGGCTCGTTCCTTGGTCTTTTAAAGGATCTGTGAGCTTAATTGTATTCTAAATCATGAAAACAAATCTTAAATCAATTTCTTAATTGAAGCTCATATATAACACATGTGATCAATATTGTTTTAGTTACATGACATGAAGATCTAAGCTAGGTCTAGGGCTCAAACCATGAATTGGACTCCTTATATTTCCTTCAACATTCTATTTTAATTGTCACCTCAATCATAAATTTGAATATAAATTTCTAAAATTTAGGAGTATTATAAAAACTCAAATTGCACAAAAGATATATTCTACATGTCTTTCCTCTTATGTCTATATATCATGACATTTGGATGGAATTCTTATCGTAACCATAAATAAATCTTATATTGATTTCATTAATAACTTAATCATGTATTTTCTAGGTCTCAAAAGTCAGGCTGTGACAGACTTGTAGTCGGTACCACTGAGATTATGTGAAAATCAACAATGCCATCCTTGTGATGCCATTGGTACTACTGACATGTCTGTCATTACTATTGACTTTTTCTCATCCTACACACCAAACAAAATGATCAAGGAACTTTTTTTACATGAAAATAAAACAATGCAACTTTAATGTAAGGACATAAATGAAAAGAATAAAGTCCTAAAATAGTAAAAATGGTTGGGTTGCCTCCCGACAAGAACTCTTATTTTACATCCTAGACTTGACATGATGCATTTTCTTCAGCCTGGGTTGTCACTGAATGATGGCGAATATTCATCAGGTAGTCTGAACTCCACTCTATCATTGTCTATATCGAATGTCAAATACCCTCTACCAATGGCAGTGATCACATTGACCATAGCTTGGAATGACCTTCCTAATAGCATCTCTAACCCTCGTATCTCATGCATGTCCATGATCACAAAGTCAACAAGAAAAATGAATTTGTCCACTTTGACCCAAATATCTTCACATATCCTGTATGGCCTCATAAAAGATCCGTATACCAGATCGATTTACATGGTTGTCTTTGTTGGTTCCTTCAATCCCAACTTGCAAAAAGTGGTATGAGGCATGAGATTTATGCTTGCTATGGAATCATATTGTGCTTGTGGGAAATGTTTTTTGCCTATAGAACAAGTGATGTAGAAACATCTTGGATCCTTTCTCTTCCTTAGAAGCCTTCCCTGAATTATGAAACTCACTACTTCATCAACACACAAAACATATGTATGTTTGATTTGTCTATTTTTGTTGATGATATCCTTCAAGAATCTTCTGTATGTTAGAATTTTCTCTATCGCCTCCACGAGTGGGATGTTTATGTGAAGCTTACGAAAGATGTCAAGGAATCTCTTCAATTGCTTCTCCACCTTTTTGGCTTCAAACTATCTGAAAATGGAACATGCATCTTCTCAGTACGATTATGCAGTGAAACATATAACATATTTGGGATCTCCTCCCCTTATTACGGAGTAGAACTTTCACATGTTCGTGTTGCATTGGCACCTTTTTTGAAATAGGAGTCAGTGGCATAGCACTGGTGGATCTCTGAAGTACCTTGTCTGGTGTGTTGCATCCTCCTGGTAGTCCACATAGACTGTCGGGATATGGAACTTGTGCCACATGTACCCAATCTGGCTCTAGAGTGTGTTGTTCGGGTGACTCCTCAGTATGATGTTCCGGCTCCTTTGCAACAGAGATAAACATTTCTTGGTGATGTTCATGTACTATCTCTACCTCCCCAGGGAATCCCTAATGAATGGGATTATTTATGGAGGTCACCTCTGCTTCTAGCTGAGAAATTTGATATTTAATGTTGCATATTTGTGCACCTTGATTTCGCAACTCCCTTTGTGTCTGGCCAATAATTGCCTCATTGTGACTGACCATCTTGCCTAGCATGTCATCAATTTTATCTATCTTGATGGGACCCTTGTCTTGCTGATATTGCTAATGCATGTACATGCAGTTCTCCTCTTCATCCTCAGATGGGTTTGCATCCTTCTGACATAGTTTCATGTCTATGAGGTCAAGCTTCTCATTCAACACCGTGATAAGTTTAAATTCCCCAACACTTTTAATAGTTGATGGGTGTTCTCTTTCTTCACCCCATGACTAGTTATTATCCATGTTCTTTAGGATCTCATTACACTTGGATGGCTTGTTGTTGAGGAAGAAGCATGTCCATGCACTATCCAGAGTGGTCCTTTCCTCCTGATGCAGCCCATAATACAAGACCTTCTCCTACCCTTAGAGATCAATCCCATGATGAGGGACCCTCCTTAGCATATTTTTTAACCTCTCCCAAGCTTCATAATACAACTCATGTGCTTGTTTCTTGAAGTTGATTATCTTTTTGGTCAATTCATTCATCTTCTAAGGAGGGAAATAGTGCTCATATAAAGTGTCAAACATTTGTTCTCAGATTTCTATTGACTAAGGCTTGAGGTTAAGGAACCAAGACTTAGCATCATATGACAATGAAGATGAAAATATCTTTAAGTAGATCATAGTTGTCGGCACTCTATCTATATTCACCATGTTACAACTTTCAACAAAATTGTTGATGTGCGTCATCGGGTCTTCAATATTGTGGCCATGGAAGGCATGTTGCTTGACTAATGATACCAACCCATGATCTATGTTATAGCTTCCCACATTTGTTTCTTGTTTCTTGATTGTTCCAAGGTGAGATGTTGAGTATGATGCCTTGATCTTCTCCCAGATGGTCTGTTCTTATTTTATGTCCCCTATTTCAACTGTTTCTCATATTTCTGCTTGAGGTGGTGCAGGTGGTGGAGTGTTCGATAGTAGATTCTCAACTAGTCCTCCAGTCGAGGCACCATGCTTGCTCCCATCGAGTAGAAACTACACCTGACTAGAGCTTGATGTAGACGACTCTCAATAGTCGTGGGCTCTAGTCTGCACCATATACTAGTACCTAAAATTATCAAAAAGCAATGTGAAAATGGGTACTCATGATTGAATAAATGATATTTAAAATTCAGATTGAAAGGATAAAAAAAGAAAAAGAAAAATTGTGGCCTAGAGTGGCTGATTACAACACTCATAGTGCTGTATTTGTTGTTTCCCCAACAATGATGCAAAAAACTTGATACGTGCAAACTACACGTATAAAATGCCAGTGTACGTATCAAGTAATATAGGTCTAAGGAGTCACGTGTGTCAAAATCAGGGAACATAAATCCAATCACTACTACTAAGTGTAATGTGATCAACTAGGCCGAAGAAAGCCTTGAATGAGGGTTTAAATATCTACAACACAGAAAATAAATCTAAGGTTGATGGCATTTGATCACGATTGAAGTGAGTTCCTAAGGATTACAGTTTTACCTCGGCTAACATTGAAATTAACAGTATGACATTAATAAATATCTCTCCTAACCCTGGACAAAGAGACCTTTAGCTAGAATTACCCTCTCTCACGACATAATTCACTATCTAATCTAATATCAATCCCACTCTCATAAATATTGTGTTATTAATTAGGTGCTTTATCGAAAACTTTGGGTAATCTCTTCATATTCGTAAGCCTCCTTTCTCAAAGGGAAATATAAAACATGTATTTTCATGAATTTTCCAACCCTTAATCCCTCTCTTGAAGCAATTAATGGTCTATTAAACTACCTATGATGGCCAAACATAGATAATTCATTATACTCTCACATAAATATATCCAAAAATTAAGAGAAAATTGTATATTAATGCATGAAAGTCAATTACGATGAATAATTGTGTTGCTCTGGGGTCCTAAGGAACAAGGGGATTACCCCCCACATGAATTTCATGGTCAAATACATAGGGGAGGAGAAGAAAAAAATGGGGAACATTACAGAACTAAAGAAATCCCCTAGAGAAACCGGTCTGGAAGATTCCCTCTGACGAACGGAGCCATTTGCTATCTTTCGGTTGTGAATCTGCCCACTGGAGGTTCCCGAATCATCTAGAATGTGGTCGTCTCCTCCTCTTTCTCCTCTCCTTACTCTCAGCTGGTGTCCAACAAAATATAACATGATAGTTAGGTTTGGCCAAACTCCCCTTAAGTCATAGAAGTGACTTAGGGTATCACTAATTGTCAATCATTAGATTAGACTTAATTTTGGATCTTCCTAATTCCGCTGGGTTGGTACTACCGTAGGGTGTCAGTACTGTCGAATCCCTCGATGACTGCAGCCACCAGTGACTTCGTCGGTGCTACTGAGTTGATGTCGGTAGTACCAAAACCTCTCGATAAATAACTGACTCCTCTCTGATCAAGTGTTGGTACCACCAACACAAAAGTCAGTAGTACCGAGCTGTGAAGTTTTGTAACGACCCTGACCTGGGTTATGAGGTAACCCTAATTGTTTTGTCTGATAAAGTTGTTTAGAACTTTAATATAATCCTCTAAGGTGATTTGTTATCATGTGACACACTCATGATTCAAGTTTGGTCCCGATTGAATGTTGTTTGAGCAATTTTCCTTTATTTTGGACCAAAGTGCAATTTACCGAAGTTGAAGGGTCATATTGCAAAATGCCACATATTGGCCGTGCCTTATATGTTTTAGCATCATAAGAGAGAGAATGATTCAAGGTAGTGGCTTGTGGAAAGCCTAAATTCCAAGTTGGAACTTGTTTGAATAATGTTGGTGCATTGTGCACCAATTTTGGTACAAATTGTAATTTACCCAAAATGTGGGGTTGTTATGCAAATTACCACATCTAGAGTGTTCCTAATTTATCCTAGTATCATGAAGAGGAGATAGAAAGAAGGATAAAACATGTTTGAATCAATTATGAGTGATGGTACTCTTGGTGATGAAATGACCAAGAAAAAGGGTTGAATATGAAAGCTTAACTTGAGTTGTACCAAGTTGAAAAGCTTATATATGAGTACCTATCAGACAAGGAGCCATAGGACAAGCCTCATATCGTTTTGTGAACTCTTGGCAAAGGCCATATCGTTCAAATAACCTCAAGGAGGTGAGTTTTGATGGCCAACAAGTTTTCATAGAAAAAGTGTATCGACTTGACATAAAATAGTGATTAAACCTAGATGACATATCCAAATGAATAAATGATGGACAAATTTGCATCTCAAGATGATCCTCAATCTTTTTTCATGTCAAGATAAATGTTTATGCATGCATGTAAACGTGTCACCCATGCATGACACGTGGCACCTACTAGCTCAAAATGTTGACACCTCATTTTTACCTTCCATCATGTGCAACAAGTATATATACCCCTAGTTTCACCCCTTGGTGCAATTTTGTGACCCTTACCACCCTCCTACCCTAAGGTATCGTGCATAGAGCTCCCATATCGTGAAGGGATGTTGTGGTATCGTGCATAGGCCTTGGGGTATCTCCCATGGCAAGACCATATCGCCCAAGTAGGTGATATCGTCCATATAGGGTGAGTGTTTTGACTCCAAGTGAGTGCCATATCGTGCAAGTGAGTATAATATCGTGCAAGAGGGGTGGCATGTCATGTAATTGCACAAGGGTATCATGCATAGGCCTTGGGTATCGGCCACAGCAAGTATATCAACCATAACATGTTGATATTTCCCATTGCAAGTTGATATCGACCAATTGAAGTGATTTTGGCCACAAGTGAGGGAGTATCGACCACAAGCAAAGTTGTGTCAGCCAAGCGGAATTCCATATCACCCAAGAGTTTTAGGGTGTCGGCCAAGGATCTAAGGAACTCAAAACTTAACCCTAAGGTAAGCTATAGTTGTCTTCAAGCTTGAATTGAAGCATGGAATTAGGGTTACGATCTACCTTTCTTTTCTTCTTCACCAATTGCTTATCCATGGTGATTCCTTGTATATGAAGGAGTTGTGAACGAGCCTTGGACTTTTCATAAGTCATCTTCAACCTTAGGAACATGGATATTTGGAGCTTGGAGCTTTAAAGTGGTTCTTAAGGCAGGTTATATAACTTGAACTCAATCATGTTATTATTCATCACCTAAATTGTTGTATTTACTGATCTAATTATAATTCCAAAATTTCCCGAAATATTTGATGAAATTATGAGTTATAGTAGTTTCTTAGACCTGTTAACATGAACTATAATAGTTACAGCAAAGGTCTAGAACTTGAAGATGATGATATCACCTTATAAAAGTGTTATCGGGTGCAAGCACCCCCAACCCGATATGATGATGCACCTATTTCACTAAAATGATATGAATAGGTTTGTAAACCTATTTGAATGATATGAGGGTGTAGTATACACCTCTTGCACGATAGGAGGTCTATTATAGACTCCATACAAGACACAAAGATAATTGTATACTTGTAAGATGACAAGAAATCCTAATTTGGGTAACCCGATATAAGTGAAGTGTAACAAGTGCTATGGCATGACATAGTTGCACGACATGGCTGCACGACATGGTTGCATGACATGGTTGCATGACATGGTTGCACAATAGGGTTGCATGATACACAACCCTAGACTATATGATAACCCTAACCCGTCATGGCTAACCCTAGATGGTGACTAGCCCGATAGGGTGATTGAATGTACTTCTAGCCTGACATGGTGATGGGTTGATACCTCATAAGTATCATGGGCAACACATACATATACCTTGTGCCCGATATGAGGTCAAGAAGATACCTCATGCCCAATATGGAGATAAGTGCAAATCCTAACCCGATATGGTGAGTGTTCATACACCTCCAACCCGAGACACCTTGTAAAGGTGAGAGTAAGACACTCTTAGGAGTGATGAGTGTAACACCAAGTAATGGTGTGGCTAATACCTTGATAGGTGAAACACCTAAAGTGGTTGATAATAGACAACCTTATATTAACAATGCCTTAAACCGAGATGAGTCCATATCATTGATGATAGTTGGGTAATTCAAATGTGTGACTTATGGACAATACTTTACAAGATTAATATGATGGAATAGTGGATAAAGTATTAGGATGGTAAATACCCTAATACAAGATAAGTTGACGAACTTAAGTAAGTTAAAAGTGATGAGGTAAGTGATACACCAAGGCATGGTAAATATCACATCCAACACTTTAAAGTTGTTACACCTTGATGCACCTTAAATCCAATATACTTGGATGAGTAACACATGATGTGTGTCATGTCAATTGTTACATTGAGATGTAATGCACTTTGATAAGTGTAGGTTAACATACCTTGAGAAAGGGTTAAGCCAAGATAATAAAGTATGATGTAGTCAATATCCTAGAGAGGATGAGAGAGAAACTCATACTTTGTGTTGACCATCATTTAATGATAAAAGATGAGAATAGTTGTTGCCTAGTGAGTAGTGACAAGATGTTTAATGGCCTTATGAGCCATGTGAATAGTTGTTGTCTAGTGAGAGGTGACAAGATGTTTAATGGCCTTGTGAGCCATGTGAATAGTTGTTTCCTAGTGAGAGGTGACAAGATGTTTAATGGGATTTGTGAGCCATGTGAATAGTTGTTGCCTAGTGAGAGGTGACAAGATGTTTAATGGGCCTTGTGAACCATGTAAATAGTTGTTGCCTAGTAAGGAGTAACAAGATGTTTATAAAAGTTTCTTGAAAGCAATTACAATATTCATAATAAACTAAGAAATGGAAACTCAGTAATATGATAATAATAACAAAAGGATACAATAATAATAAGGAAATCATGATAATACATGTTTTTGAATATGCTGAAAGGGGAAGAGAGGAATACTTGTATTACATAAAGAATGTGATTAAGTATGATGGCATGGACAAAGTTTAATGCTTGTAATCAGGATTGGTTACAGACCAATGCCTGGCGGTGTAATCAGGTTTGGAAAAGTCCAATATCTGGCAGAGGCATGAAGCTTGTAATCAGGAGTGGTTAGAGTCCACTGCCTAGCTGTGTAATTAGGATTGGTTAAAGTCCAATACCTGGCAGAGGCGTGAAGCCTATAATCAGGAGTGGTTAGAGTCCACTGCCTGGCAGTGTAATCAGGTTTGGTTACGGACCAATACCTGTAAGAGGCGTGAAGCCTGTAATCAGGAGTGGTTAGAGTCCACTGCCTGGTTGTGTAATCAGGATTGGTTAAAATCCAATACCTGGAAGAGGTGTGAAGCATGTAATCAGGAGTGGTTAGAGTCCACTGCCTGGTGGTGTAATCTGGTTTGGTTAAAGTCCAATACCTAGCAGAGGCATGAAGCCTGTAATCAGGAGTGGTTAGAGTCCACTGCCTGGCAGTGTAATCAGGTTTGGTTACAGACCAATACATGGCAGAGGCGTGAAGCCTGTAATCAGGAGTGGTTAGAGTCCACTGCCTGGCTGTGTGATCAGGATTGGTTAAAGTCCAATACCTGGCAGAGGCATGAAGCCTTTAATAACACAGGATTGGCATAGTCCAATGACTGGAATGGTTGCATATGATTGGCATAGTCCAATGCTTGGACAGGATATGATGATGTATACTCACATGACTGGTAGAATTCAATATCTTATTAGCAGATTGGCTGAGTCCAACAGATAGAAATGAGAATGATTCATGGATGACATACCATGATAATGAGCATCACATGATAAGCTTGAGATAGTATGATGGGTAAATGATATACGTGTTCTCCATATTCCTTATAAAGTGAATAGATGAATTATTGCTCTATCATAGACAGTTGCAATGCTTTAAGATATGAGAATGTTCTAAAAAGCTTATCCTCTGCTCAGTTTAATACTATTTAACTGTGATAATAACATTGTTGGTGGAGAGTTATATCTCTCGCTGGGGCAATTTTCAATTGTCTCACCCCTATGGGATCCAAATTTTTAGGTGTACGTGCACGAAGAGGTGAAGACCTTTCTGTAGAAAAAGAACAACAGTAGAATGGACAGTAGTGACAGCTAAGGTGGAGTGTACTGTCTATCATGTCTTATAGATAGAAGTCCTATGTGTCGTCTCTGTACTCTCTGGTCCTTGGACTTGGTTCGTTATGGTTTCATGAACGATCTGAGGTTTTTGGCTTGTAAGACTCGAGGTTTTATGTTACTTCAGTATATGTTTTGACAAAACAACTGTTATATGTTATCCTCGAGAAGAGATGGTACAGTGTATGTACAATGTGAACAATGATGTATATAAAGTTTTGGTTCTGCCTTAAAGAATTTTCCTAGAAATGGATCTCTTTGCAAAATGGTTTTAATTTTTAGTGATTTTTGTTAATCCATTGTTTATGTTGAAATTCTTCTTAATTAGTAACGATTTGTTTGTCGATTTGGTGATTGTCATTACAAGTGTGGTATTAGAGCTTAAGGTTCGCTGATTCTACAGAGATATATGACTAAGGTGTTGAGTCTGTGTTAGTATCCTCGAGTATACCCTATAGTGACTTCTACTTGTGCAGAAGAAAGGGTGAAGTTTAAATATGATTGGAGAGCACTAGGGATACATTGCTAAGGGCAATGTTGTTGCACCAGGAGAGGGTGCAAGGGATCAGGCGAGAAAATAATGAGTGCCTGAGAATTCCCATCATGACCCGATCAGGATAAAGAATCATATGTTTATGCTCTTGTGGGAAGGATAGGACAACAATGATGCAAATAGTAGAATAGATACTAGCATTACAACCTAGGTTACCGGTCCTTAATGTAGAAACTTTGGGCTTTGAAAGGGTTCCTGAATGACATAGTCATGTTGGAACAGTGGAAAATGTGAGAAAGATTAACATATGGTGAGAAAATAGACTTTGCCATAAGTTTAGACAGATAGTATATCTGTGATGGTAATGCCCAAGGAGGGGCAATAAGTTGGGAATTAAGGAAAAGTCTCTACAATTCGAGAGACATTTGCCTAGTTGTTCAAAAAAGCCAAAGTTTTTGGTGCCACAAGTGCAATAAATGCCTAGTGTACCAGGGCAGTAGCCACTAAGTAAAGGCAAAGGTCCTAACTTTCTACCTATAAGTACCCATGGCTTAGTCTCTACATCAGTGATGAGACCGATAAGACCATGGTATGAGGACAAGATAGGATATAGATATGTACATGTTGAGCATACTAAACCCTTTTGTTCAAAAAGAAGGACGGAAATGACTCGACAGCCGAGGTAGACTCGGCAGGGCTTATGAAATTTACAGCCCAATAACGTGAAAAGGCAAGAATAACAACATGAAATAACTAGACTCTAGGTGTTGAGTCAACCTAAAGCGGTAGATGACCGTGAGGGGTAACAGTCAAATAGAGCTTTTTCATTTCAATATGCCTTATCTTGATGCTATTTGATAATCCTAAAAAGGATTGTTGTTGTGGATTTCCCTATTGATTGTCCTATGGGGACATAGGGAAGAAATGATGACAACTAGAATTCATATTTTTTCAGTATTCTTTTAAATGCTTTATAATTGCTCTTATCTATGTGAAGGAGGATGAGATATAGAGGTGATGCCTGGAGAAAATCCAGGGATGCTAAATCCTATGTTCTTGATAACATGAAAAGTAAGGAACATGATAGTAAAAGTGCATACTACCTAATTTCAATTCTTGAATACCCTGGCCAGGTATTCATCTATTGAATGCAAGGCAAGTATTGAACTCTTAGATTTTTATCTTTCTGATTACTCTGATCAAGTAGTCATTCTGAAACAATCCAAAGAAGCCTAATGAAGAAGGAGATGTGGCATGGATATTTCTACCACATTCTAATTGATATACGAAGGAATTTGATTTAATTATAAATCAACTTATAAACAAAAGAAGAATATGTGATGTGTTTCCAGCACATGTAATGGATACCAAGGTAAGGGAATCTGGTATTAGATAAAGTATGTTGACCACCTGGAGTGGTTAACTGTGAAATTAAATCGGTTATATAATATAGCATGGACATCATATGTTAGGGGTTTATGCCTTGCATAAACATGACATTGAGATGTTATGAGACTTGATGAGATGATGTATGAATAATATTTGTCTCCCTTTACCTGGGATTTCGGGGATGAAATCCTTGTTAGGGGTTTATAACTTGTAACGACCCTGACCTGGGTTATGAGGTAACCCTAATTGTTTTGGCTAATAAAGTTGTTTAGAACTTTAATATAATCCTCTAAGGTGCTTTGTTATCATGGGACACACTCATGATTCAAGTTTGGTCCCGATTGAATGTTGTTTGAGCAATGTTCCTTTGTTTTGGACCAAAGTGCAATTTACCCAAGTTGAAGGGTCATATTGCAAAATGTCACATATTGAACGTGCCTTATATGTTTTATCATCATAAGAGAGAGAATTATGCAAGGTGGTGGCTTGTGGAAAGCCTAAATTCCAAGTTTGAACAATGTTGGTGCATTGTGCACCAATTTTGGTACAAATTGTAATTTACCCAAAATGTGGGGTTGTTATGCAAATTACCACCTCTAGAGTGTTCCTACTTCATCCTAGTATCATGAATAGGAGATAGAAAGAAGGATAAACCATGTTTGAATCAATTATGAGTGATGGTACTCTTGGTGATGAAATGACCAAGAAAAAGGGTTGAATATGAAAGCTTAACTTGAGTTGTACCAAGTTGAAAAGCTTATATATGAGTAGGGGTGAGCAAATAATGGTCCAGAACGCAAAACTTGACCGGACTGCTCAATTCGGTCCGGTCTGGTCCATTTTGTGTTCGGTCTGGTCCGCGGTCTGGGAATTTCGATGAGTTCGGTCTTCGGTCCGATTCAGACCGCAGATTGACTTTTATATAAAATTCATATATATTTGAAGGTGTATTCTATAATAATTACAAATAAAGTACATATATAATCACTACTAGTATAAATGTTTGATATTAAAGTTATATAATTGTTAGAAGTGACTAAGATTATCAACTTTGTATAATTAAATAACTTGTAAAACATGTAAAAAAGGTTGATTACGGTCCAAACGGTCTGGTCCGGTCCTAGCACAAAACGGTCCGGTCCCGGTCCGGTTCTACCTCGAAATGGTCCGGTCTGCGGTCCATATATTTGTTCAAATTCGGTCCGCGGTCCTGTTCTGGACCGATGCTTAGCCCTATATATGAGTGCCTATCAGCCAAGGAGCCATAGGACAAGCCTCATATCATTTTGTGAACTCTTGGCAAAGTCCATATCGTTCAAAGAACCTCAAGGAGGTGAGGACGGCCAACAAGTTTCCTTAGAAAAAGTGTATCGGCTTGACATAAAATAGTGATTAAACCTAGATGACTTATCCAAATGAATAAGTGATGGACGAATATGCATCTCAAGATGATCCTCAATCTTTTTTCATGTCAAGATAAATTTGTATGCATGCATGGACACATGTCACCCATGCATGACACGTGGCACCTACTAGCTCAAAATGTTGACACCTCATTTTTACCTTCCATCATGTGCAACAAGTATATATACCCCTAGTTTCACCCCTTGGTGCAATTTTGCGACCCTTACCACCCTCCTACCCTAAGGTATCGTGCATAGAGCTCCCATATCGTGAAGGGATGTTGTGGTATCATGCATGGGCCTTGGGGTATCGCCCATGGCAAGACCATATCGCCCAAGTAGGTGATATCGACCATATAGGGTGATATCGGCCATAGAGTGAAGTGTTTTGACTCCAAGTGAGTGCCATATCGTGTAAGTGAGTATCATATCATGCAAGAGGGGTGGCGTGTCGTGCAAGAGCACAAGGGTATCATGCATAGGCCTTGGGTATCGGCCATAGCAAGTATATCGGCCATAACATGTTGATATTGCCCATTGCAAGTTGATATCGTCCAATTGAAGTGATTTTGGCCAAAAGTGAGGGGGTATCGACCACAAGCAAAGCTTTTTCGGCCAAGAGGAAGTCCATATCGCCCAAGAGTTGTAGGGTGTCGGCCAAGGAGCTAAGGAACTCAAAACTTAACCCTAAGGTAAGCTATAGTTGTCTTCAAGCTTGAATTGAAGAATGGAATTAGGGTTATGATCTACCTTTCTTTTCTTCTTCACCAATTGCTTATCCATGGCGATTCCTTGTATATGAAGGAGTTGTGAACGATCCTTGGACTTTTCATAAGTCATCTTCAACCTTAGGAACATGGAGCTTTTGAGCTTGGAGCTTTGAAGTGGTTCTTAAGGCGGGTTATATAACTTGAACTCAATCATGTTATTATTCATCACCTAAATTGTTGTATTTACTGATCTAATTTTAATTCCAAAATTTCCTGAAATATTTGATGAAATTATGAGTTATAGTAGTTGCTTAGACCTATTGAAATGAACTATAATAGTTAGAGCAAAGGTCTAGATCTTGAAGATGATGATATCACCTTATAAAAGTGATATCGGGTGCAAGCACCCCTAACCCGATATGATGATGCACCTATTTCACTAAAATGATATGAATAGGTTTGTAAACCTATTTGAATGATATGGGGGTGTAGTATACACCTCTTGCACGATAGGAGGTCTATTATAGACTCCATACAAGACACAAAGATAATTATATACTTGTAAGATGACAAGAAACATTAATTTGGGTAACCCGGTATAAGTGAAGTGTAACAAGTGCTATGGCACGACATAGTTGCACGACATGGTTGCACGACATGGTTTCAAAACATGGTTGCATGATAGGGTTGCATGATACACAACCCCAGATGATATGATAACCCTAACCCGTCATGGCTAACCCTAGATGGTGACTAGCCCGATAGGGTGATTGAATGTACTTCTAGCCTGACATGGTGATGGGTTGATACCTCATAAGTATCATGGGCGACACATACATATACCTTGTGCCCGATATGAGGTCAAGAAGATACCTCATGCCCGATATGGAGATAAGTACAAATCCTAACCCGATATGGTGAGTGTTCATACACCTCCAACCTGAGACACCTTGTAAAGGTGAGAGTAAGACACTCTTAGGAGTGATGAGTGTAACACCAAGTAATGGTGTGGCTAATACCTTGATAGGTGAAACACCTAAAGTGGTTGATAATAGACAACCTTATATTAACAATGCCTTAACCCGAGATGAGTCCATATCATTGATGATAGCTGGGTAATTCAAGTGTGTGACTTATGGACAATACTTTACAAGATTAATATGATGGAATAGTGGATAAAGTATTAGGATGGGAAATACCCTAATACAAAATAAGTTGACGAACTTAAGTAAGTTAAAAGTGATGAGGGAAGTGATACACCAAGGCATGGTAAATATCACATCCAACACTTTAAAGTTGTTACACCTTGATGCACCTTAAATCCAATATACTTGGATGAGTAACACATGATGTGTGTCATGTCAATTGTTACATTGAGATGTACTACACTTTGATAAGTGTAGGTTAACATACCTTTAGAAAGGGTTAAGCCAAGATAATAAAGTATGATGTAGTCAATATCCTAGAGAGGATGAGAGAGAAACTCATACTTTGTGTTGACCATCATTTAATGATAAAAGATGAGAATAGTTGTTGCCTAGTGAGCCATGTGAATAGTTGTTGCCTAGTGATAGGTGACAAGATGTTTAATGTCCTTCTGAGCCATGTGAATAGTTGTTTCCTAGTGAGAGGTGACAAGATGTTTAATGGGCTTTGTGATCCATGTGAATAGTTGTTACCTAGTGAGAGGTGACAAGATGTTTAATGGGCCTTGTGAACCATGTAAATAGTTGTTACCTAGTGAGGGGTAACAAGATGTTTATAAAAGTTTCATGAAAGAAATTACAATATTCATAATAAACCAAGAAATGGAAACTCAGTAATATGATAATAATAACAAAAGGATACAATAATAATAAGGAAATCATGATAATACATGTTTTTGAATATGCTGAAAGGGGAAGAGAGGAATACTTGTATTACATAAACAATGTGATTAAGTATGATGGCATGGCCAAAGTTTAATGCTTGTAATCAAGATTGGTTACGGACCACTGCCTGGCGGTGTAATCAGGTTTGGAAGAGTCCAATACCTGGCAGAGGAATGAAGCCTGTAATCAGGAGTGGTTAGAGTCCACTGCCTGGCTGTGTAATCAGGATTGGTTAAAGTCCAATACCTGGCATAGGCATGAAGCCTGTAATCAGGAGTGGTTAGAGTCCACTTCCTGGTGGTGTAATCAGGTTTGGTTATAGACCAATACCTGGCAGAGGCGTCAAGCCTGTAATCAGGAGTGGTTAGAGTCCACTGCCTGGCAGTGTAATCAGGTTTGGTTAAAGTCCAATACTTGGCAGAGGCGTGAAGCCTGTAATCAGGAGTGGTTAGAGTCCACTCCCTGGCGGTGTAATCATGTTTGGTTACAGACCAATACCTAGTAGAGGCGTGAAGCCTGTAATCAGGAGTGGTTAGAGTCCACTGCATGGCTGTGTAATCAGGATTGCTTAAAGTCCAATACCTGACAGAGGCATGAAGCCTATAATAACACAGGATTGGCATAGTCCAATGCCTGGAATGGTTTCATATGATTGGCATAGTCCAATGCTTGGATAGGATATGATGATGTATACTCACATGACTGGTAGAATTCAATATCTGGTTAGCGGATTGGCTAAGGCCAACAGATAGAAATGAGAATGATTCATGGATGACATACCATGATAATGAGCATCACAGGATAAGCTTGAGATAGTATGATGGGTAAATGATATATGTGTTCTCCATATTCCTTATAAAGTGAATAGATGAATTATTGCTCTATCATAGACAACTGCAATGCTTTAAAATATGAGAATGTTCTAAACAGCTTATCCTCTACTCAGTTTAATACTATTTAACTGTGATAATAACATTGTTGGCGGAGAGTTATATCTCTCGCAGGGGCAATTTTCAATTGTCTCACCCCCGTGGGATCCAAATTCTTAGGTGGACGTGCATGAGGAGGTGAAGACCTTTCTGCAGAAAAAGAACAACAGCAGCAGGAACAGTAGTGACAGCTCAGGTTGTGTGTATTATCTGTCATGTCTTGTAGATAGAAGTCCTATGTGTCATATCTGTACTCTCAGGTCCTTGGAGTTGGTTCGTTATGGTTTCATGAACGATCTGAGGTTTTTGTCTTGTAAGCCTCGAGGTTTTATGTTGCTTCAGTATATGTTTTGACAAAGCAACTGTTATATGTTATCCTCGAGAAGAGATGGTACAGTGTATGTACAATGTGAACAATGATGTATATAAAGTTTTGGTTCTGCCTTAAAGAGTTTTCCTAGAAATGGATCTCTTTGCAAAATGGTTTTAATTTTAAGTGATTTTTGTTAATCTGTTGTTTATGTTGAAATTCCACTTAATTAGTAATGATTTGTTTGTCAGTTTGGCGACTGTCGTTACAAGTTTCTTTTGGAATTACCTAAAGCTCCACAAAACAAACATAAGCTCTCCGATAATATGAAATTATAAAAAAATATTAAAAGTACACTTATTTTTTGTAATTAAATATCACAGGCTAATGATAACAAATAATGCATAATTTAATATGAAAATGAACAATTGGTGCAAAGAAATCAATAATAAGTAGCGTGTGAAAATGACAACTATATGGTGGACCAAAAACTCTTACAATGTATGATTCAAAGGCCGATATACACTCCAGTATAATGGTGCAGCTTATGTCAACTAATACAAATAAGATACCTTACACTCAACTATTACTTTTAGGTTCTGATCTCCTTATGAGTAAAGATCCTTGTTGTTTATGATGTCCTGATCATTTAGACGTACTCACTTCACATTCCATTTTACAGTCCATTCAATGCCATTATTTTTGTAGGGGTTGATTGGACTTCTCTTGATTCATTTTCCAGAGTGATAGATTTTGTAGGGGATAAAATTAAAGTTTACAACATATTTGACATTGAGTGGGACTTTCATGTAACCATGCTTGATAATATTTTATAGAGAACGGTGTGAGTCTAAATATTTGGATATTTCATTCTCATAGAATGTGATACTTTTGGTCTAGTTCGATTTCTTTGGGTTAAAAATCTCCCTTATTATCATTGATGATGGATGGCATGTGTTCTACAAAACTCGAGTTCAAGTTCCATATAGAGACATTGACCTTGTTTTCTTCATGTATCCTATGAGGTCATATAATAATTTAGTGTAAATTCTATCTCTTTCGTTTGCGACATGAATGACTATGTCACTCTACTTGCTAGTATGTGAGCAGGTCCATTTCGGTGGTGGATGTACTTTGTTGAGCTTGACTAAACTAGTCATCTTGATGGTATTTGATAGAATAGTGACTAGGGCATTACTTTCGTATGAGTCTTCTATTGATGTTGCAACTTTCTTCGTATAGGATATGATTTTGGTTTAAACATTGTATGAAATATATATAATGGTATTTGCTTGATGTAAAAACCTTTTGAAGATGATTATTCCTCTTTATTTTAGGGGACATTTGATGGAGAATTCTTATCTACTTATAGAATCTAGTGTGTTATAAATTGATTCTAGCTTAATGTGCAATTTTAGAATTATGGAAACCCTTTAGATCAATTTATAGATATGCATTTTTTTCAAAGTATGTTAAATAAGTATTTTAGATTCCATTTCAATTTGTATAAGTAAATTATTTTTTTTCCAGTAAATATTGAAATTTAGGCTGGAAAAGGAGGTATACAACAAAAATATGAACACCACATGTTGAAACAATTTCTATACTTAGTGAAGCTAATTAGTTAAGTAAATGAAAAGTATTATTTTTGAATTGTATTAAACTCATATTGATAGAATTTGAATTACAAGTCCAATGCAAAAAGAATTGGTTCCATATGAGTTCAAACGAGTAGGATATTGCATTTTTGGTGGTAAATATAAGTCACTTTGAGATGACACTTGGACTAGCTTCATCAACTGATGCAGATCCTCTTTGACCTACCACTTTAACCTATTGGTTCAACTTGACACTTCAACTACATGCAACATTGTTATGATACTATGAATCAATGAATATCTTAAGATTTATTCAAGGAAATGGTATGAGATTTGAGATGTACCTTTAAAATAACAACCACCACCTACCCCAAGCCCTAAATATAAGATCCAAAAATTGAAGGGGAATTAGGGGTGAGAAAGGGATAAAAAGGATGAACAAGTTAGGATTTAGAAACCTAGTTATAATCATTTCAGGTAGCTCATTTTTTATGAATTCTTCTTCCCTTCTCTCTCTCTTCATTGGGAAAATCTAGTTCTAGGAACTGATTTTTGAAGATATCTCTTCTATCATTTCTTCCTTCAAGCTCAAGTGGACCTCACATACAAACAAGAAGAATTAACAATAGACAAGAAGGAGCATAATTTGGCTGTGTTAGCCTACATTTAAGAATTATATCTAGAATCCAACTATGAGTACAAAAATAAAAATCAATATTCAATATAATTTTGTGAAGAATAATGATTGCACCATTTGTTATCTTTGGAAAAATAAGCATAAATATAGATATATCATTCGATGATTAAATGAAATAGATAACTAGTAATAGATTATAGTTGTATTTAGCATTATATTTAGTTCTTTTGAATATCAAAGTGATACGAAATCATGAATTCCTAAAGCGTTGGTATATTTAGGTCTTATCTAAACCCATAGTAGTAGAATAAGTTCTAGAAAACATAACTAAATTGCTCAAGCTCTTTTAGAAAATTTAAAATATGGAGATATAGATATCTTTAATACTTCTAGACTTGTCCACTTCATTCAGTTCAAACAAAATACAAGTGTAGAAATAAGGCATATTAATTATATTATGTCTTTCCAGTATTTGGGAAACATTCATATTATTTTGAAGTGAAAAAGATGTCAATATAAATATTAGCAGGTCAATTACAATACATATTCTACTAGATGTTTATATAAATTCAATACACACAATATAAAACATGATTTTAAGTAGTACATTTGAAGTAAAAAAATCAAAATAGACATATATATTATTAGATGCTTAAGATACAAAAGTTCAGTATCATGTTTTACAACAAAATTTAAAATTGAGTAAACATTAGAATCCCCAAACACTATGGAATCCATGCAGAGGTTTGTGAGAAAATGAAGAAAGTAGTTTACCAACTGATAGAGTCTATAAGAGGTAGTTGTAGCACTCTGGTGGAGCATGAGTGGTTAAGACCAACAAGGACAACCTCGACACAAATAATAAGGGAATCCAACATAAATCACTAATACATTGTGTCGAAAAATGCAAGTTTACAATTATCAAGTAATAAAGAGACTTGAGTCCTGAGTTGTCCGACCTCAGGGAGTTGGGCCACTAGAGAATTTGACTAACTATGACAAATTAGCTAGGTTGATAAAAAGGTTGATTTGTGTTTTTGTTAAATAAATACTTAAATTAAGAAATTGACTAACTAAGTCTGTTTTAGAATCAGTATGAGAGACTCTCCTTAACACTAATGGAATCTCCAACTACTCAAAATTGGTCAATCAAGAAACCCACAAAGAATATTGTAAATAAAACTAACATGTCAAACACAAGTTTATTGGAGAAGGAAAATCGTCCTTATCAGAATGAAGTAACTGAGTGCATTACAATGACTCTTGATGACCACATTGTCATGTGTGAAGACAATCTGCTATGAAAGGAGTCCCTTGATAAACATGAATGAGGGGTAAATCATGGAGGCATTCTATCAATAGGGAAATAGGTGGATGAATTAGACGGTTTGGGTCAAACTTGCAAACCAAATTACATCAAAATTCAATTCAAAGTTATGATTACTATATGATAAATGATGTTGTAATAATGAAGAAGAAAAGTATGCAAGTGTGGAGTGATGCATGAAATGGAATGGATCATTCTAATGATGATAATGTGAGTGATGGTGCTCCAAACATGTTTATATTGATTACATAATTATTTTCATGAATACTCATGGAAAATAAATCACTTATTATTTAATCATAGTCCCTCCCTTACTTTTTTTTATTCTTTTCTTTTTCACTTCTTTTCTTCTTATTTTTCTTTAAAAAAAATCTACATTCTTTAGGGTTTTCCCTTATTTGTAAAGTATTTCTTTTTAATTCATGGGCTTCTATTTTATAAGAGGTTGAAGGAAAGATTTGATATTTCCTAAATATATGTATTTGGTCATGAGTTATCTATCACTAGGACCATACTCTATGCATACAATCTACATGCAAATTATAAAATCTATAAGAAAATGCAAGATGCAAGTTTTTCAAGTTTGCTAATGAGAAAGTGAATTTGTTTTCCTACTTATGAATCCAATGAGTTGGAAATATGAGGATGGTTCACAAGCTTAATGATGGTGGATGGTTGATGAAGGTGTATGAATATCGTCTCAAATAAGAGACACCATTCTACATTGCCATGATAAGACAGTCAGATGAATGAATCATGATCCATGTAAGATTTAAAACCTATCCTCGAGAAAATCTACAAAAGCCAAACATTCATGTTTGATAAAATGGACTTCAAACCCCTTCCTTTCAAAAAGTTGTGAAGTTATATGAAAGCATCAAATTCCAATGAATCATCTTGAGGATGAACAACCCAATCCTAAGATTTTTCATGCTTTAAATTGGTCAACATAATCTAAATAATTGTCTATATTCTTTAGTGCAAGATTTTATTGATTTTTAGGTATCATCATAGCACTAAATATATAAATAAATTCCATTGATGACTCAAAGAAAAGCAAAACTATGATAGGGATAGAATATATAAGATAAATATCATTATAGATTTCCCCAGCTTATCATTGATATTGTCCTAAGTGAATGGAAGATTGAGAATTGGACTAGAATGAACATGTACTTGACACCATGCAGGTAAGATGCATGTAGCTACCTAAGTTTGAATGCTCCAATGTCCAACTACAACCAATATGAGGCTACAACACTAAAAATGAGTCAAACAAATAAAATCATGTATCATAACTCATCAAATATTATTCCTAACTTTTTCTAATATTAAGCAAGTTGGAAATAAATGAAAGATAATTAAAATAATTAATGGTAGGTTTCCTCCCAGAAGATCCATTGTTTACCATCATACTCAAAATGTAATGAAATGCATATGATAGTGATGGCGACTCTCCCAATGATGGTGTGGATTGAGTTGGCAAAGTGAATTGTAGTTTGTCATCATCCATGCACAATGTAAGGCATCATGTGCTAAAATCCACGATAACATCCACTCTTTCCAGAAAAGGTCTCCCCAATAGTATATTTGCACCATGGTTCTCTTGAATCTTACATGACAACACATATTCTAGAGAAAATGAACGTCCAAACCTTCACTTGTATATCTTCACAAAATCCAAAGGTCTCACTATGGACTTGTCTACAAGCTAAATAATCATGCTAATAGCCTTGGGGTTCTTCACCCTTCTTCTTCAAATTAAATGGGTTGTGACATTAAATTAACACCGGATCCTGAGTCACATAATGCCTCTCTGAAGAAAAATCTCCTAGAACAAGGCATATTGTAGATGACCAAAGCCTTTATCTTCTGTGGAAACTCCCTTGGTATCAATATTGAACTTCTCATGCACTATCATCACATTTGTGTCCTACATCCCATTCTCCTTAGTGATTATATCTTTCAAAAAATTTCTAATAGGATAGTATCTCCTAAATCACCTATAAATGGTATGCTCATATGGATCTTGCATAAGACATCTAGGAATTACTTGAACAACATTTTGACCTTCACTTTCTTTAGGTTATTAGGGAACTGAACTGGATCCACATGATTGCATTGATGGGAATGAAGATATGTGTCCTTTCGGGTCTCCTTCCCAAGCTTACTATAGGTATAATTGTTTGAGGCCCCTGTGGCACATGGATTTCCTCCTTTAATCATGAAGTCAAGAGGTAGTGATGGGATCCTAGAGATCATCTCATACAATACATGTGCATTTGTAATCATATTGCCACTCCTCTAGATCACTACATTGACCTACTAGTGGTTAGGTGAACTTTTCTCTTTCGATCCTTTAATTTTACAATGTCATCTACTAGTTGTGCAATTTGTGTCTTCATACTATGAATCTATGTCCATGGTTCTTACCCCATGGTGAGATTGATCAAAGTAAAGCTCATTATTGTACATGTACTTGTTTGACAGACTTTCTACTCTTTATAGGTAGTTGGGACCCCCACATTGAAAGTTTCCCTCATTGTTCCTATGGTACATATGTCCCATGTATATGCCATTCTCACATACAGGAAGCATAGAATGGGCTTGAATTATTTACAACATTTTTTTATTTATGAGAGAACCCACCCTAGGCAGGGCGACTACTAGACCTCCCATGCCCAATCAGTGTGAAATTATGTTCATAGAGTGCATTTCAAAATGATTCGAACTCGGGCCCTTCATTGGGACTTATCAAGCTCTTACCAGTTGGGCTACGTACTCTGACTGGACTTTACCAACAATTTTGTAATAAGACTAAGTTAAAATTTGAGTTTATACATATCCTTGATCTCTAGAGCACTTTTTACTACCTTTGGTTTTTTGTTCTATGCTTCCAAGAGTCATACATGTCCATTTTTTTAACATATTTTAGAATTTATCATTAAGGTTTTCTAAAAAGAAATTTCCTCCTACCAATTCTAGCACTGTCCTCTTTGGCATGTGCACTCAATAGAAAATTTCTTACCTTGGCCATATATATCAATCTTGTGATGAGAACACTTCCTCAACATGTTATAGAACCTCGATTATTCCTTATAATATGACACTTGACCAATAAAATCAAGTGGGGGATGAATTGAGCTATCACCACTTAAGAAAAATTCATTACTCCTTCAAATTATCTCCCAATATAAAGATGCACGTATTAAACGTAAAAGTGAGAGATTAAAAAACACAAAAATAGAAGATCATTAATATAGTGGTTAAATCTAAAAAGATTCATTTCCCCTAACTAGAGAGGTAAACCTTAAGATTTTCAACCTTGACCCAATCCTTATATTCCATTATAAAATTACACTCAGAGACCACATTTTTCAAGATCCAAGGCTAAACTAACTTTCCTTTTATAAGAAATGGAGCCAAAAAACTTACAAGGTACTTACCAAGGATCTTTATCCCTCCAAAGGACTTACATATTTGTTGACCAAGAGTTTTCCACCTTAACCAAGGACATACCAACTCGTAACAAGGATCTTCCTCCTTTGAATATTTTTCACCAAGGACAAGATTTGTCCACCAAAGGATGCCTTCCCTTGCTATGGGATATTGCCCTCAAAATCCTCTTTTCCTAGAGGCAGTTACTTCTTCAAGTGGTGCCTTCCTTTGCCTTCTTCATCTCCTTTCTAAGATAGAGGATCACCCATGAGACAGAGAGTGATTGAGAGGTAGAAAGGTGAGAGATTCACTCTAGTAGATGCTACAAGATATTAACCTCATGAGGATGATTAGGCTCCCTTTGAGAAAACGATCTCGCAATTATAACAAAGGTTCCTTATGGGACATGGGCCTAACCACAGAGTGAAGCCCAATAGGTCTATTTGTAGTAGAGGATGCCTTCGATCTATTAGAATCATTTAGGACTAATTCTAGCCTTTGTTGGGAGTGTCCAACTAAAATATTTTCTCTCACATAAACCCTTACAGATATTTTATCCTTACAACTATACTTCTCTTGGATGAATATAGGTTGTCGAACATGACTGGCCCACTATAAGAAAAGGCCAAGTTTGGTCCATCAACCAAAATTCTCCATTGAAATCTAAATCTGATGATGTATTTTTGGAACTAGACTTTGTGGTAGTCAACCAAAATTCTAATCAGTTCGGAATTCAGTCAATGGCATCAATTGTGCATACATAGAAGGCCATCGGTCGAGTTTGGTACACCACAATATAAAATGAATTTAGAACAAGACAATCTCAACCGAGCACATGTTTGGAAAATCAAAATTAACATGCAATACGGTATTAGTTCAATCTAATATATATTATGAAACTTTTGAGTTTAATTACAAATCATGCAACCATCACAAGTGATGTACAAGAAAGATATAACGATAAATCTATGTATTATTTCAAACTTGATGTTTTTGATATATGCCTTTATTTATCCAAACTATGGTGTGAAAGTAAAAGCATTTGGAATGTGTATATCTAGAATCACTCATGTACAATATTATACATATATAATTAGAATGGTTTAGTCATTATCAAAACATGAGATTAAGGTAATGTAGCCACTTGAGTCAACATTCTCCCCCTTTTTAAATATGAAAAACCATTTTCTAAATATATTGAAAGCTTTAAAGTAAATTCATTATTTGAGGAAATTTGGGGGTTCAAAAATTGGGTTCATATACCCCTCTCAATTTATGTGAATTTAGTATATCCCCCCCCTATTTATTATATTTTTGCAACAAGGTTAGCTTTCATAACATTTATAAATATATATATTCCCCCTATGGAACCTATGTTTATCTCCCTTTGTCATAAAAAAAGTTGGCGGCATATTGGAATCTATGATTGTCATATCTTGATGAAATATAGACAATTCAAGTCAAGGCATGCAATTGAACAAATCTAGACGCAATCCCAGAAAATAGAATCATATTATGAAATAAAGTAAATCAAACTAATAGATATGACAATCGTGAAAAAAATTCCACTATATATGAAGCAAGATACATACAAAGTATAAGTTAGATACTACTTTCTTGAAACAAATTGTTAGTAGATGATATTACTTGTTACAATTATACCGCTTGTTTAGAAACAACTAACAACGACATCAATAAAAAAAATATGAAAAAAATGAAACATATACTCGAATATGTAGATAAATATCATATAAAAGAATATGCAATTCAAGAAGTCATTCATGCATTAAAATGAAATATGACCATTAGCTAAAATCTAAAGGTTGCTATTATAAAATAAGATATAAAACTAGAAAAATTTATCAAGTTAGATAATAGTTTGATCAAATTAATGAAAACCAAGAGCTTCAAAGAGATTAACATTAAAATATGCATAAAAACTCATGGAAAATTATCACAAGATATAATGATACGAATTGATGAACAATCATGAAGACAGAGTTGCATGCAAGATAAGTAATTTAAAAATCCCAATTCATATGAAAAGGAGACTACCAATATAATAAGATGTTGGTTGAGAGAATCCAATTGAGAGGTAAATTATTATTTAATAATCCTTCTAAATATTGATAGCATAGTGTCATTTGAAAAAAAAATTAGGTTAGAATTCTAAATCAACAGTAGCAAGTAGGAAAATCCCAATGTTTCCCATCATTTGAGTTTTTCTCAGGGCATAAACAACCGAAGAATGTTCTTATCACAAACATATTTTTACAAATATATTCTAGAGGCATCGATAAAATAAAATTAATATCCAAACATAAAAACAAGTTAGTAATGCGCTTTAAAAGTATCAGGCATTGTTTTTTAGTATGAAAATGATGAGAATCATCATATCCAAAAGTAATTCAAAACCTATGTAAAGTGAAGGCAATATCGAGAACTAAATGGATAAGAGCATTCATAATAGTATCCCTATTCCTACCATTTGTTCCAAAACTTGTTTTCAAACCACACTCATCTGACCTTTCATCTATTATTTGGATCAAGTAATCAATTTTCAAATGAATAGTACTTTTCAATCCTTCTACAAATTTCCTAAAAGAATAAAGTTGAAATGGTCCAAAATCATATTTTGGGTCTGAGGGGGTTAGTTTGGCCACCCAAGTCATGTTGCCTTTGGTTGCTTTTCTAAAAGGGCATTATAGAATAATGATCATTATCTTGAAGTAATTGCAAGTTCCCTTTGTTTTGGAACTATAGGATTCTCCCTAGGATGTTGGATATACTTTTCCTATATTTTCCTTTGGATACCATCTAATCTAGTACCATGTTTACCATTTTTATTAATAAAATGATTAAGGATATCATTGCAATTCTTTTTTCCATCTATGAAACTTTGCAAATAAGTCTTAAAATATGATTATCATGCATTTGAGAAGTAATAAAAGAAGACAATCGAGAAATGCCATCTCTACCATGCAAAAGGTCAGTTTCTAAGCAAAGGGCTTGTCATATAAGTATCATTCCGAATACAAATATAAGAAACATCTTTCTCTCTTTTAGGATTAATAATTTGAGATTTGAAAACATTCATGTTTGCAAGCAAGGAAGCATTTTCATTTTCAAGCATAGTAAGATTGAAACGATAAACACCAAATTTTATTTATGTTTCTTACAAACCAAATGTTTTTCCTCATATTTAGTTTCAAAAACATTCACTTAAGAAAATAAAGAACCTATATTCTTAATAATTTTTCCATTTGAACTAAGAAAAGTAGGTTGACATCCTAAAGCAATTATATTATCAAGCAAGCTAGCAATTTTAGTTTTCAATTAGTTTACTTTATTTAGATAATCACTAGTCTCTATCTCAATATCATTAAATTTCATTTGAAGTTCTATATTTATCTCCTTATGTTTGACAATATCATCTTGGAAAAAATGTCAACATATTCAAGTTCATCCATTTCTTCATGCAAGATGTCAACAATTTTAATGAGATTTTTCCTTTCATACTTAAAATAGTTAAGAGAAGCATGGATACTTTCAATTAAAGATTCTTTATATAGAGAGTTCAGTTTTACCTCATTTGAATCCTTCACTTGAGCCTGCCATACAAGAAAAATGGAATTCATTATCTTTACTCCCATTATATCGTTTACTTGATAATGTTGGGAGAGTCACTAGAGATTTTGTGAGTTTTATTCTTCTTCTTCTTCTTCTTATGCTTCTTATCCCTTCGGTTGTTCTCCTTGTGGTGATTGGTCCTTTTTCCTAGTGGACAATCATCATCCCGGTGACCCTTATGTCTATAATCATAACACCTAGAGGAGGTAGAAGACTTGCCTAAAAGAGTTCACATTTGGAGTACATGGAATTTTCTTCTTCTTGGAAGGATTTATGACTTGAAGAAGTGTGGAAAGAAATATCCTTATTCTCTTACTTTTGTTTTATATCCTCACTATGTCTTCATGTTGAGTGTTGATCCTCACCTTAAATGTTTCAAAATTACCTATGAGGTCATAAATAAGGAGATTGGAAAGCTTTGTGGACTCCTCCATAGATGTCACCTTCTTGTTCCACCAGAAAGGAAGAGAGTAGATAATCTTGGTACACACATTTTAGGGACTTCATTGGTTGATCAAGAGTAGTGAAACCATTGACAATAATTTTTAAACTTGATGACATCTACACAATGGACTTATTCTTGCTCATGTGGAGTTTCTTAAGTTCTTGAGAGTGTCTGTCTTGGATTGATTCACTTGGTATGTCCCTTTATACGTGATAGATAGCTTCCTCCAAATCTCATGGGCCGTCTCACAAGAATATTTCCAGTTGCATTTGGTGTGAGTAAGAGTGGCACAGAGGATGTTTTGGAATTTGGCATTTAAGGTTGTATTCTTCAAAGTAGTTGCATCATATTCTTCTAGCTTTCCCTCAGGTTGCTTGTAGAGAAGCTCCACCATTTTCTACATCTCAAGACTTGCACCTTAAATATGGAATCACATTATACTCTTCCAATATTGGAAGTGTTATAACTTGGTTTTTCACATGTAATTATATAATTGAAATGCAATTACTTCATTAAAGGGACAGATTGGAAATTTGTGTGCATTGTTGTAAAAGTATGGTTTCCCTTGAAAATCTCCCTTTGTTGTGAAATTCATGGTTTCTATTGGTTGGTTAATCCTATAATGGATATATTAGAAAAGGAAGAGAAGAAAATCCAATTTTATGAAAACAAAAAAAAAGATTTTTTTTGGGGAATAGAGCTTATTCATTCACCATGTGATCTAATGCAGGCCAAAACCTCGGGAACCAAACATTAAAATTATCTGGAGGCCTAAGTGGCTCCATGAAAAACAGTTTGAAGGAAGTGCGAGAAGAGAGGGCTTGTTTTGCTGTGGTGTCAACAGCTTGATTCAACTCTCTCAGGATGTACAACACCCAGAGATGATGTAAAGCGGCTTTGGCGACATGGAATTTGCTCCAGAGTTGCTAGAGACGTGGTGATTTGCACTTTGACTCTTGCACCAGCTGCACCGATAGACTGGAGTCAGATGCTATGATTGCACTGTGTATGCTCCTAGACCCACATATAGAGGCTGAGTAGGTGACTGTAGTGAACTCAACATGTAGTGCTGACGAGGCCTTGAGAAAGAAGCCTTTGCCCTCGATGAACTGGCCCGCTTGGTTGGTAATATGTATTCTGATGCTAGTGTCTAGAATGGTGTTGTTGAATGAGGCATCAATGAAGAGGATGAGCTCTAACTGACCCGAATGTGTCCACATAGACTTAGGTCTGGCTGGAGTTTGTGAGAGATGATTCATACAGTTCCTGATCGCCCTCATTCTGGTCTTGATGAACACGATCTGATCTTATTCCTTTGGAAGTTGATTCTTGTGGACGTATTTGTTACGAGTGTTCCAGATGTGCCAGTAGGAAACAACATACAGTGCATGAGGTTTTTGATTGTGTGTGGCGGAGAGGATGAGCCAGTGGATCCATTTGTCTTCATTCATCAGGAGGGTTTCAACTGGGACATTCAAAGTCCTCCAGATACCCTTGTTGTGGTTGCAGTCCCAAAGACAGTGGAGTAGTGTGTCTTCATGATTGGTGCAAATGGGACAAAGAGTGTCCACATCTAAGTGTCTTCCCTTTTTCTCCTTGTTCGTAAGCAAAGCCCGGTGTTGCAGCAGCCAGAGAAAGGTTCTTAGGCATTCAGGTACCTTGAGTTTCCAAATCGACTTCCAGTTACCCATAGATATTTGGGTGGTACCCTCCTTGAGCCAGGAATAAGCCCCTTTGGTCGTCAGATTGCCCATTGGATCATATGGCCAGACCAATATGTCCATCATGTTGTCCCCAGTCGGAGGAGGGATATGAATAATGATGTCGTGTGCTTCAGGTAGTAGGAAGTTATGGATGAAGCTGAGGTCCCACTCTCCGTTATCCAGGTGAAGTGAGCAAACTTTCAGATCTTGTAGTTCAGGTGGTATTGTCCACTGATGATTCAGTTCTTGAATCGTAAGTCCATTTAACCACCTGTCAGTCTAGGCATTGGTGGTTGACCCAGAGATGATACTCTTGTGGCACTGGCTTGTGATGGTATTTAAGTTGCATTTGATGAATGCCCATAGCGATGAACAAGGCCTTCTGGTGATGCGGTTGCCACTCATGTTTTATTCTCATAGAATTGTGACCCAAGTTGTTGAATGGTTGTTGATGAACGCCCAGACGTTCTTAAGAATGAAGGAGTCATTTTGGTCTCGTGCATTCTTGATACCCAGACCACCAACGGCTTTCTCTTTAGTGACTGTTTTCCAAGAAACCAATGATATCTTCCTGTGTTCCTTTCCGCCTGACCATATAAAGTCTTTGATGTGCCAATTTATGTCATCACACAGTGATGGAGAGAGATTGATGGTCTGCATCGTGTAGGTCGGGATCGCTTGTAGGGTGGCTTTGGCCAGGGTAATTTTGCCCGCCATTGATAAATGTTTGGCTGCCCAACTAGTCATCCTTCCTTTGATACTGGTGATGAGATGTTGATGTGTGTTTTTGTTGATCCTGTGATGTAGTGTGGGAACCCCGAGATACTTTCCCAATCGTTGGTTTGAGCAATTCCAATGGTTTGGGAGAAAGCACGTTTTTCTATCCGGGAGGTGTTCGAGGAAAAGAAACAATGTGATTTCTCCTTCGAGATCATCTGTCCCGATGCGGTACTAAACTTGTTGAGTACATCAAGAATAATGCCTGCTTGATTCACGTTGGCTTCAGCCATAAGAAGGATATCATCAGCGAAGAACACATGGGATAGTGGCGTGCCATTCTTTGTCAGTTTAATCGGCTTCCAGGAGTTGTTGCTGACAGCTTCATGGATGGCCTGAGACAGTCTTTCCATGCATAGAACAAAGACATAGGTGCTCAAGGGGTCACCTTGGCACACACCCCTGATGGATTTGAATGCGGGGAGAGGGGTTCCTTCCCACAGGATCGACGTGTTACCACTGGATATAATATTCATGATTAGCTTTACTGTGATTTCAGGGAGCCCTGTCTTCTTGAGTGTATCCTCAATGAAGTGCCAATTCATCTGATCAAACACTTTGGTTAGATCTAATTGTATAGAAACCCATCACTTGCCGTTAGCTTTCTGTCTCATTGAATGAATCACTTCCTACACCAAGAGGATGTTATCACCTATCTTTATGCCAGGTATGAAGCTTGACTGATTGCTCGAGATCCAAGCGGAAAGGTGTGGTTTGATATGTTCGACGAGCACCTTTGAGATCATCTTGAAGCATGAGTTATTTAGAGAAATAGGATGTAGCTCTGAGCATCTCTGTGGCTGTCTAACTTTGGGAAGAAGTACCATGTAGGATTCTACTACTCTATCATTAATAGTGTCGGTGTTGAACGCTTGTTGGACCGTTTGGACGATCGAGGGGCCAAGCTTGTTCCACTGTTGCTGGATAAAACCGTTATGTACACCGTCGGGGTAGGGTGCCTTGAGGGAAACCATCAGGTCCATGGTGTGCTTGATTTTAGCTTGACTTGGAGTGCGAGCTATGTAGTTCAGAGCTTGTGGTGAGAGCAGTGGAAAGGAGCCTGTGTAGGCACCAATGTTGTCCCAAGTAGCGTTGCCTACATCACGGCTAGCAAGCAACTTGTGGAAATGGTTGAGAATAGTCACTTTGAGATCTGTCAAATTATCGACCCAATTGTTGTCTGTCTTCTTCATCCTGTGGACCTTCGTTGCGTGACGTCTTGATTTCACGTATGAGTGGTAGAACTTGGTGTTGCCGTCGCCGCAAGACAACCATTGTATATGTGATTTCTATTGCCAGTCGAGCTCCTCTGCGAGCAAAATGTTATCATGTTGTTCTTGGAGGCTAGAAATGAGGATGTCGTTAGATATACAAGAATTAGTACTATCTAATACATGGCATCATTTGAGTTTGGACGTAATACGGGTTTTTTCCTTATTTTTCTTCTTCCTAGCATTCTTCTCCCATTTGAGGACGGCTTTGTTGAAGGGATGGAGGGCATCTAGGAACGGCAGTGAGCTATCCCAAGAGGACATGGCTTCTTGGTTGAAGTCCTTTGATAGCTTCTAGCTAGCTTTGGTCTTGAACACGGGCTATCCAGCTTCAGAGTCAGCAGAAAACAAGAAAACAATAATAGGTAATAAGTAATATAGTTGTGAGAATTATGTGAAAGTCTCTAGAAAGTGGTATGGATGGCCATTAATGGTTAGATTTTGATTTCACATGGTTTCTAATAATAAAAATAATCAAAATCAAGAAAATAGAAAAGTTAGAAAGAGAAAAGAATAGTATTAATGCCTAAAATGTGCCTTATAAGAGGAAGACTTGGATATTAATAAAAGCATATTTTCTTTTTAAAATTTTATCCCAAACCTTTCCCACGGTTAGATGTAGTCATTATGGACTTTCCCTTATAATTTGGGATCAAAAGGATTAATAGAATAGGATTTTTCTAGAATCCATAAAGTGAGAGGATGAACTCGGATTTACAGTAAATGTCACAAATATATTTCCAAATAGAAAATCCTTTTTTACCCTTTATTCATGCGTGTGTCTTGAAGACCATCGAATCCCATATCCAATGGTGACACACTTGTCACCTACCTCATCTTGACAAGGAAAACATGGACTTGAATTGATTTTTTTCTAACTCGATTTCCTCGCATGTAAATACATGAACATATTGGGAAATTAGTCCATTGGTTTTGCGAGAAAGAATCACACCTAACCATCCCCATGTTTGTCTAAAGGGGAGGACTCTATAGGATTCACCAAATTCATCTTCCATGAGCAATCCAGTCGACATAGAGGAGTATAAATAGAGGGCTATAACCTTCTACAAGATCACCCAACCCTTCACATGGATCCACTGAACTTGTGGTATCAATCTCATGCTCCAATTTCACCTCTAGTACTGCCCCATACCTCTACGAATGGTACATGTGCAACCAGATAACTTCTCACATCATTCTTCGTGTACAAGTCACCTTCAAGAAATCAAGCACCACCTTCGAACCCGGTGAAGTGCGATGAAGGTTAGGGTACCTTATATTAGCAGTCAAAAGGCATGATGCTCAAAGTCAACTTTTGAGTTGACTCCCTACTCATGAAGGAAGGAACAGTGAGGAGGAAGATGATTGGAGAGGAAAGTACCCCTCTTTCCTTGCATGCCTGTTGAGGAGGTAGGGTCAAAATAGTCCTTTACTTCTTAATTGTGGTTCTGATATGTGATTCGCCATGCATGTATGTAGCCTAATTGGTGAAAGCAAATTGACTGGCTCAGTCGGTTGGCATCACAGGACCCAGGGCTCCTTGCCTAGGTGGCAAGCCCCTATTTATTAAAATGCTTTAATTTTATAATAATCATAACAGTTGGTGGGATGATCCAATGAAGACAAGTAATGTACTAATTTTACTCACACAAATATGAGGAATGCAATAAAAATATATCAAGACCTGATTCAGTCTTTAGTTCAAAAGTACCAAAGTTACTATTATTAATATGATTAATGTACAAAAACCTTAATTTCTAGGTTTTGATGATTTTAGTAAGTTCAGTTGATCTTAATAATCAAAGGTTGATCTTTTTAGATAAAAAGGATAACTTGGATCTAATTTGAGAATAAAAATCCATAACTTGATGAATTAGGGTAAAAAATTCGTATGGTGATAAGATTAGGGTTTGTAAACCAAAAAGGCATGAAAAGTGGTAATTAAAGTTTACCAATCCAAAACCCTAATGAAACCCTAACTTGGAACCCAAGCCAGTTTTAATAGATGATTTTTGATTAAAAAAAGGAATAAATGGGTGTTATGCTTTATTTTTAGGGTAGTTGGCTTGATTGGTTACTTTGTTCACTTTTTGTCTGGACGTCAAGCTACTTATGAAAAAGGTATGTGGTTATGCCTAAGACTAACCACATTAGTTTCTCATGGTTTTCCGAAAGGATTGCAAATAAATTCTTGCTAGTTTATTTAATTCATGCAATCTGTAAAGTCAATATGGCTATCACATGATATGAACATGACTAGCTCAAACCCTATGCCTCCTCTAGATGTATGTAAATATAAGGAAATGAATGATCAAGCCCTTGGGGCATAGGATCATCAAAGGGAAAACCCCTAGGTGGGGAAGATTGATATGGAACCTAGCACCTAGGGGAGAAGGTGGCCTATGTCCACTACATAGAGAAAAACTTAAAGGGGTTTCACAGAGGATTGATAGACTAGGGTTGAGTAGTTATGAAGAAAATATTAAATTTGATTATGTAACAATAATTTTTTTGAATATATTGTTACAACTAGATGCAAATATTTTGTTTCCCTCATATACCAGCATAACTTGTTATATTGGCTGAGTTTTATTTTCTCAGCATTTTAGGATAACCTGCTATCATTTCTACAAGTATGATGGAAAATGGACATCCAGAGAAAAAAGGCACCAAAAGGAAAAGATTTAATGTAATTATGGAGGGTTTCGTTAGTTAGTTTTTACTTCATGTTGTGAACTATAGACATCCATACCATGTAACTCCTTAGTAGAAAGTTTATCTTGTTCAAAAACTTTTCCAAAAGAGTGAAATTTATTAATTATTTTTGGTTAATTGCTAAACCATCGGTCATGTATTTATGTAGTACTCTTGGCCTCTCGGTCAGCCTGAATAGGGGATAACTTGGGGAGAGGGTCATTATAGGAAGTTTCTTCCATCAAAGATCGGAATGTGGAAGGAGTATCTTACCTATAGTATGTCAGCCATTATATCGTACTTGTGGAAGTATTTTCTTATTGAATACCTTGCTCTAATATCACTTTTGGACCTATGGGATCATCGAGTTTGAATTGATATATCACCACTTAAAAAATGTGAGAACTTTAAAATATTTCCCAAGATAAGTATGCAAGTATGAAAGCAATAGAGATATATATATTGTGCAAACCACAAGTGAATATTTGTAGTAGTTCCATGTAGAAAGAAGGAAGCTCCACTCACTATAGATGTCAATCTCTAGGATTTTCAACATTGTGTAACTCCTTAAATCTCATTATAAGATTTACAATAAAAGACCACCTTTTTAAAGTTCAAAGGATAAACAAGCTTTTTATTTTTTTAGAAAAGGGAGATAAGAAACTTATAGGAGACTGACATGTCCTTACCAAGGATCTTCAACCCTCTAAGAACATACCATGCCATTTACATAGAATCTTCCACAATAACCAAGAAGCTACCCACTTGTGACAAGTATATTACTCCTACGACTTCACCTTCACCAAGGAGAAGATTTGTCAACCAAAGGATTCCTTTCTCTTCTATGGTCCATTGTCCTTTAGATACTCTTTGCTAAGAGGTTGCTTCTTCTCTGAGGGGTGCCTTCCTTTGCCTTATTATTCTATTCTCTAAAGATACAATATCACATTTTTGGTGATTAAGGGATAGTTTGGGAGGTAGAGAAGACATAGGTCTACAAGGTATACATGTAGGACTAGGTCTCTTACTAATATCCTATTCATTCTAGTAGAAGTATTAAGTGACTAAGGTCATGCAAGTGAGATAGAGATTCTTTGAGGTAAATTCTCCTAACTATATCACAGCTTCCTTATGGGACATGTGGATAACCTTGGAATCAATCCTAATGGGTCTATATTTTAGAAGGCATCCTAGCCATTAAAATCATCAAGGAAGAATTCCAATTGTTATTATGTGTCCAATAGATAAAATTTCTCTTACATACCCTCTAACGACGATGTTGCACTTTACAACTATAGTTCTATCACTCAAATTGATTTTTCCAAAACTCAACTAATGCATAAAATACAAGGTTGACATAGGTCCATCAACCAAATTTCTCCCTTAGAATCTAGACCAATGAACTTGCCTAGAACAAACCTTTTTAGCTTTCGACTATTAAGAATTCAATCGATGGCATCAATTGGGCAGAAAACTAGGTCATGTTTAGTCCAGGAGAATCTCGGCTGATGGAAGTGTCTATTTGGAAATTCTAATTACTTCTAGGTGCAATGTTAATTTGATTTATTAAACTGTACAATTCTTTTGATATTAACTACAAGTCATAAAATCATTGCAACTAATTTAAAACAAATATCTAAGGAGAAATCCATTTGTTCTTTAATCTTGATCTTTTTGCATGTATGACTTTGTTTCTCTAGTCTTGGGTTTCTATGTTTAGACATTTGGAGTGTGCCTTTATGAAATATCTCAAGTAGAACACTAGACACAAACAAGTGGAATGATTTAGTCATCATCAAGACATGTAATTAAGGCAATGTAGTCTCTTGAGTCAACATATGACTGATACATGATGTGATTAAACCTTGGTTGAAGCAATTCCATGTTGCTTAATTATTATTTCAAATATTATTTATAATATCATATTTTCATAATAATTTAATTGAAAAGTTGAACAAAAATAAATAGAGAAAAAAGCTAGCTATCAAAAATCTGAGTCTCATGAAATCTTCCCTCATGGGGATTCATTGTAAATACTATCTGGCAGAAGAACTTACATCAGTATCTCATTTTCAATTCAAACATGGGTTTGATTCACACTATGTTGATTGTCTACCAATTATGTCAACATCTATGGTCATCTCTCAAAGAATTTATCAAGCATCTAGTCTCATGTATGGAGTTTGGCACCAAGCTATTCTACTAGGTCTTTGTTGTCCATGAGAGAAATTGGAAGATATTTAAATAAATCATAGTATATGGCACCCCAATAATATTTATAGTGTCATATCACTTGATAATATAGTTGATATCCACCATTAGGTCTTCATTGAGATCCCCACAAAATGTTTGGGACTTCATAAGAGATGTTAAGCTTGAATCAATTTTCTAGTTGCCCACATTTATTGATTTTTTTATTGGCCAATGCTTTTCTACATATGACACTTCGGTGCTTTCCCAAATGGTTTGATGCATCTCTATCCCATCATTCCATCTATGTCACCCATCTCTATGTGTTATTTTTATTCAAGGTATGCAATTGTTTGTATGAGTGATGTCGTCTTGAAATTCCTCCCTTGACAGTGGATACACTCTAGATCATATAAGTACAACATGAAATCATCATCAGATGTAGATCATGTATATACCATGCAAGGGTACCGAAGAGAAAATATATGAAAATGTACATTCACAATATTCTAAGTATAATATGAATGGATTTTTGCAATAAAAAAATAAAAAGGTGGTCTAAATTGGCTTGTCCTAGAAATCATAATGTTAGTGGTTCCATTCACCAACTTTCTAGAGATGGCACTAAAAACGTGACACAATACTATGCATGCAACTGCAAGTGTGCTATGGTCATGTAACAAAGGGATATGGGTCATGAGTTTTCAAAATTTAGCGTGTTTGGAAATTACAAAATACTACTAATTAGTACTTATAAAAAAAACCAATACATATGTTTATTTGGGTTGTTATCAATTGAGAAAGTATACTACACAAGTTATTAATTAAGGTTTTTTAAAAGATAGGGAAAATATTCTATAGAACATTGATTTCACCACAACAATCCACTACAATAATAAAATTTACTTTGATAATATATTATTGTTTCTAGATTGAATAGGACCATGACATGAGTTTACATATTTCTAAATCATAATTCCATAGTTGAAAATTATGAATTCTACTCCTCTAGTATCTAGACACAATCAAATACAAAGTGCATTCAGTCTACAATGACAAAATGCTCACATGTGTGAAGCTAGTTCCGTGCTATTATATGTGTGTGTTCTTGAAGGAAATTTTATATATCATGTGAAAATTTTTAAACCAAAAAATAACTTTTTGCAATAATATGCTTCCATGGAGGTGTGTGAGAAAAGTCACAGGATATTGATATAGAAATGAAGAAAGCAAAGCAACAAATATTTCTTGCATAAATTATTATCCAACAAATATTTTTCTTGTTCGTTTAGCATTTAGCACAATTTAGATTATTTGAGGAACAAAGTGGTTGTAAGAAGGAACCTCATATATATATTCTCAAAAATCATATGAAGACATTATATTAATGCAATCTGAACTGACAAGGATTTGTTGCAAAAAGAATATTTTCAAGACTTTGAAACCTAGAACCCTAATCTAGAAGTAAAAATACACCACATATCTACCATATCAAATCTTTCCTTTTGACTCTCCTAAATCCATAGAGTGACTACCTACCTTTTTTAGATATTGTTTCCCAATTCCTAGAATATCCTTCTTCTAGCACATTGACTCCCATACATAGGAATCTATAGAGATGGTAAGAAGGCAACAATTTCATCTTCTTTAATTGTTATTTATAATTTTAACTTAATTTTTTCTTCAACATGCTCAATTGTTAACAATTTCTTTGGTAACTACTCATCCTTTTACAATTGCCATGCTTCATTGATAAGGATATTGATTGCTAATCTAGTGACTACCCAAATGAAAAAAAAAATTAACTATATTCTTGGTCATGTAAATCTAGTTGTCTTTCTCATTCTTTTACTTGATCATGTGCAAAAAAGTACAATCATTATCATATATAGTTTCATTTCTAGTTTTCCTCTTTTTATTATCCAACATATGATCCCAATTGCTTATGTTAAATGTCTATTGTTGGAGATCTTGAGGTGATTGAGATCCCATAACAAAAATCAAAGCTTTAGGAATGATGATGGAAAGTCGCAATCATCTTGACTCCCCAAATACTCACACATTATAAAAATATTTTTGATCTCTTTGTATTATTTTTGTGTCTTCTTTTAACCAAAATCAACCAAACAAAATTCACAATTTTGAGATTTTGAATAGAAGTATCGAATGTTGGGTGACATAGGGGTGCCAAACACCTTCCCTGGTCATAATAGGATTACTGGCTATGATTTCCAAGTCTTATGCTTCCTAAGGTGGAGTCACTTTTGGTTTTATGTGTTTTGTTGTTGATCTAGATACTTAACACGTTTTTCTCATTTTTCTCTTAACATAAGGTGGAAATTTTGAATCCTTAAGTTTTTCACATTTTATGAGTCTTCCAATCGATCACCATGATTTTTCCATCAAAAAAAATTCTTGCATGGGTATAATAGTCTAGCGAATCCACTGGAGACATGACAATTTGAGTTTCTTATTTTTATATCTCAATTTTTTTTTGGTTGTCATCTTGAGTTTTCCATGAACTTCCATTTGTTGTTTGGGGTTTCTTTTACACTCCCCTTTGGGATTTCTTCCTAGGTTTTTTTTCCTTTTGTTTTCTTGTTCTTTTCATCTAGCTTATTTAGCACAAAACAAATAAAATAACAAAAAAAGAAATTAAGAGAGAGGCATTCATTCATGAGAACAGTACATTCTTTTTTTCCTTCCATTATTTCTTGATTATGTGGTTTTTTGGTTTTGGTAATGTAGGGTATAATTACATGATTAATTGGAGTTTCCCATTTTCTCTTGACATTCCATATCTTTCTACCAGGGGATTCCGATTAATTTATCAAAAATTTGATCAACTATACATATAAAATGGGAGCCAACACTCATGTAGGATCCTTGGATGAGGCGTAGAGTTGTTGATAAAGGAACCAAAGCAGTGGAATTTTGGATGTGCCAGCCTTGAGGGACCCCTATCCTAGCACTACTAATTACAGCCACCATAATTACAAGGTATATAGGGAGTTGTACATAGAAATGTGTAAAATGGGTTAACCCCACCCACACAAGTCCCTTCACTCCATAGAGAAGTTAAGGACCAACCACTCTTATACAAGTCATGCTTGAGTGCATTTGTAAATTACATCTAACCTCACACACCAAGGGGGGATCTTTGTCTCTATAATTGTTGCTCATTTTACATATCAAGATTGTCATTTTCTATGTGCCTTTATATTGTTGATTATGTTTCATATTTATTAATAATGTCATCACATTTCCAAAATAACCATGCCAAACATTATCAAAAATGTAAGACCGCTGACCTAGCTTTTTGGGATAACCTTGTTTTCTTTGCTTAATAAGATGATTGAAAGCTTAATCTAATCCTTTGAGATGTTTTTGGATCATGTAAAAAGTTTATGTTTTCAGTTTGGTCTTATTTGGATGATGTTTGAGCTTTATATGCTTATTTTGGACCAAGTTGCAATTAACCCATGTTGTGGGTTTTGATTGTAATTTGTCACATGTATATTTTACCCTCTATGATTTAGCATCATGAGAGAGAAGATGATGAAGAAGGGATGATTTAGGTGCTTTGGAGGTAGATCAACCTTGCATGTGGTGCTTTGGAGCTTAATCACCTTCCTTGTGGTGATTCTTGGTGGTTCCTCTTTTTGGTAAGTGGTTCTACCTTCTTGATCACATTTTTCCCATATAAACCTATCTTCCTTCTTCTCCTTTCTTGGCCATAGACTACAGATCATCCATGTTGGTTGTCTTGAGACAAGCTCCTCATCACAAGGGTCGTAGACTATGTTTGACATGGTGGTACCTGAGTGAGAGGAAGGTTTCTTCTCTTTCTACTTTCTTATTTTAGTTCAAACTAGGGTTTTTTGCCCTCTCTTCTTGAGCTATCATTTCACCATGGTGTTCTTATCTTTGGAGGTGATCTAATGGCTGAGGTGCTAATTGAAGTTGAAGTACCTTCTTCTCTCTTGGAGCCTTTAATCTTGGAGCTCAGATCTCTACATAAGGCGGGTTGTATAACTTTCCCCTCTTCTATTTTAGCACCACAATCTTGCTTGCATGTTTCTATTTCTATCTCTAAAATGTGATCTTAATATGCTAGTGTTTGAGATGTGATGATAATCCTTTGGTATTTGCCTCTAATCCTAAACCCTAATTCTTTGTACCCGATTTTGGAAGTGATTATGAGGTGGATGGTTTTCTCTTATCCTTGATCGTGGTTTTCCATCAACATACATATGGTTCGAGTACCTTGGTGTAGCATGGAGTTCTAGTTATTTTTTGCATGTGTTGAACATGAGTTTTATCTCTCTTATACAAGGCACTTTCATGGTGACATCCATAACACATGTCCTAGGTTTTGGTAATCATCTTTGTAAGGAGTTGTTTCCTTTAATTTGATGAGTTTCCCATGGTGATAATCTTCTATTTTGATCGTGGTTCATCCATGTATTGAAGGTGGTGGTTGCCTTTGTGGTAGCTTGACCTTGGTGGTCACTACACCTTTGTTTTAGTCTTGGTCGATACACATGTTTTGTTGGTTATCGACACACATGTTTTGTTGAGTGATGGTTGAGGTGATGATCATGCATGTATTATAATCCTTGGCTTTATCATCATGATGTCATTAAGCTCTCATATTTTTCTTAATGTTTTGATCTATTTTTCTTGAGGTGGAAGCTTGGTCTTCTTTCCTCTTGCTTGATTTCTTGATGGATTATGTTGGAGATCAAATTTCAAGGTTTTGATATCCCTTTTGCATTTAGTTTTCCATCTTGTTGATGATGTTTTATCCTTGATGTTAATCTCTATTTGAAATGAGGTACCTTCTATTTTGGAGATTGTAAAGCGATGTTGTTGTAGCTTGACCTCAATGGTCGCTACACTCCCTTTTCTCCTATGGTCGCTACATGTCACATCTTGTTGCGGTCATGACCCAAACCCTAATGGGTTGATGGTAGTAACACTTAGGGTCGATACACATGTTCTTGATTTGGTCGTGACAAGCTTTTGGTAATGGTCGAGACACTTGCTTTTGATAGTGGTTGAGACACTTGCTTTTGATAGTGGTCGAGACATATGCTTTTGATGATGGTCGAGACATATGGTTTTGTGGTGGTCAAGACACCATGTGTTGATGATTGGTTGTGATACATATCGGTGTTGCGGTCGCAACACAATGCCTTGAGGTCTTTGGTTGACACACACCCACATCTATGGTATTGGTCTCTACACATGTATAACATAATGAGATGGTTACATGTGTTCATGTAATTAATAATAAATACCTAGTGATGTTTGGATGATCAATTGGTTATCCCTAATCACATTTCCAAGAAAGTGGGAGATGACATAACTAGGGTTTGGTTCTTGAATAATGTTATGTAATCGTAATCAGCTATATATATGAAACCCTAACCCCAATCCTAGGGTATTCTATACTTTTTAAGTTTATTGGATGGATGACATGTGACTACATTTTTCTCTCCTATTGGTTTGATTCTAACATTGTAGGTTGAATGAATGTCTTAGCTTGTATATGATATGGTGGTGATCATATGACACAGGGTTATGGGTATGAGCCTTGATGAGACATGATGAGATCATATAGATATCATGGGTCCTATGACCTGGTGAAGGCTTACTGCCTATTGTGAGATGATTTCTTCTGGTGATGTGATTGAGGGATTGATATCCCACAGTGATGGGACATTGGTGGTAGCCTTGTATGGTTGTGTGGCTTTGGTGATGGCCTTGTGAATTGTATTTCTACAAGTATCATGTGATGATGTGACAAGTTCACACCTTATACATTTTATATCTTCTAAAGTTGTTTCATAATTATGCTTTCTAGATTGATTTAGTGCTTTGTATGTCCATTTGTATGATGAAGCCTTAATTCACCCAATTGGCATAACTAAAAAGTGAAACCTTAATCATGTAGTTTCCCTTTGCCATAGATCCATTCTAGTGTCAGTTTTATTTGTTGGATGGTAAAATGAGTAACTCCCATGGGAAACTTAGAGCGCATATTTTCCAATATGTGGGGGTGCAAGTCGGGTATCTCCTTGCATCCACAATTGCAAGTTGTGTGAGACAGCCATGTGTGAGTTGTTCTCCTTGATAGGTAGCAGTTTAACTTTAGGTGATGCCCCTTTTTAGAATGGCCATGTGTGAGTCTATTCTTCTAGCATCATGACATGTACCAAGGCAGGCTAGGTGTTTTATATGGATGGTCATGCGTGAGTCGATCCTTCTGCATGACTATATGTCATTATTGCAATTGACTGATATATCTCTGCGGTGATTCTCTTGTACTTACCAAGAAATGTTGGAGAGGTTGTGGATTTTGGCTCTTCCATAGACCTTGTATGGCATTGATTTTGGCTTAGCAGTGGTCGGTTGGATTTGAGTGGTACAAATCAAATCCTCAACGCAATATAAAAGACGTAATACAGTCGTGTAGTATATTTTTCTTGGGGTCAAATGGGAATAGCATTGTTTGAACCCTTTTTCTTATCTTTGTACCAATTTCTTGAATTATAATGTGGCAAGAGAAATCAATTGTTATGTTTTTTTATTCATATTCCTCCTTAAAGTATTATGTGTTCTACAACTCAGTGATAACTGCCTGGTGTGCTTAATCTACATTATTAGTTTAATACATATCATTTAGTTGATTCTATTCATCTTAGTAAAAATGATATCTTCATGCTTTAGTTATCGTGTGCATAAAATAGACATTGGCAGAGACTACATCTCTCACTGGTTAGTTTGGTCTAACCCCGTGGGTTTCCACATCTTTTAGGTGGATGTGTATGATGAGATAAAGATCGTGATGTTGAAACTAACAGTGAGGGGAGTTGTAGCGGGTTGGATCATGGATATGCAACTATTGTCTAGTAATAGAGTCCTATGTATCGTCCATGTACTCTCAGGTCCTTGTGGGTGTTTTATAGATGTTGTACACTGGTTTGAATTGTTGGCACTATACCATGGGGGTACATATATGTTTTTTATATGTGTAAATGTTATCATATGTAACAAGTTGTAGCCAATCATCCAATGAACAATGATATGTAACTTCTTTTGGTATGAATGATATATAAGTGACACCAGTCCTATGGCTTTAAAAATGATGCATTCAACTTGAGGTGCCTTTATGAGATCGGTTTTAATTTACCTTGTTTTGTGGTAATTTAGTTTCTAGTGATGATTCCACACTTTCTTTTGAGTAATCTCACTTTGTGTGACAATGGGTGTGACAAAAAAATTCACATAAGATCAACAATCATACCAAAAACTACCCAACTTATCCTACACCTACGACTATCCAAAATTGTCCATACACATCATACACTTTCTTTTTGAATTATGTCTCCACAGATACTACTTTGTGATATAATAATGTTCACATTAACCCTCAAAGTATATCATGCATTGGCCACCCTTACAAAAATATATACTAACTAGATCCATGTTGAAGGGATGTCCATTGTTGGTCTCATCGATCCAGACCACCAATCAAATCAAAAGCTCATGACACTCATTGAAAGGCTGCACATTTTAACCTATAATCTATGTGTTTTCCTTTGAACATTCTTCAATTTCCTTCATGTATGCCTCTATGTGTTGTATCCCTTAACCATGCATAGTTTCATGATTGGCCCATCGGGGGTATCTTCTTCAAAGACTCTTGGACTCACCTGGATCCCTTCAAACACAAAGATCTTTGATCATGTCAAAAGCTACTTACTTATCATATTGCACATTGGTTCTATATCATGGATGTACACCAATTCATACTAGCTCTATCTGGTCCAAATGGTCATATGACTCGACTAAGATGTTACCCATTATCATGATGGTCTTCCATATTTGCTTACCTCAGAAACAATTTTAGAGCATGTCCTAAATTGAACCATCATTCAACATTGATTGACAAATTTCGTGGTGCTCAATCATGACTATAATGATCCTAAATTTTAGGGTTTGAATACCCAATATAGTATTTGGAGTTCATCATTATTCTTATTTGGTTAAACCCCAGTTGAGGTGACATGTAGTCAAACATGGATACCATTGACCCACGAATATGAATACAAATCCATTATTGGGTGAATAATTCTTTTGAGGGTTATTTCTACACATGAAGATTATGAACATGTATAATTAGTTAATGTTGAGTACTTATGAAGTGAAATGTCCAAATTAAAGTATACATGGATTGAAATGATTTAATGATGAACCATGGGTGTGATGTGGTCAAATGATGTAAATTAACTTGTTTGATCAAGAGTAGACGATTAATTGGACTGTATTCTAGGTATATACAATTAATTATAAATTTGTTTGAGAAATTAAGTTACATGAGCAAATTTTAGAATGTTGGGTTCAAACTTGATAATACAAGTCTTTGTGTGATGAGCAGCCGACAGTTCAAATTTCATTTAAGTTGGAGGTTTTTACTAGAACATATAAGTGGTAGAAGATGTATTTAATTCATTTTATTAGTGCAAGGAAACAATGGTGTTATGTGTTTTTTTGGGCTTTATATATGTGACAATGTATATCACCTTCCCTCCCTAAGTTTTATCTTAACCATGGCCTCGTTTCTATTTGGGTGAGGGCCTTAGATCATTCATCAGTGTGTGACAAATTGTTGGCCCTTGGATCTGAACTTGTTCAAATCTAAATATTGATTCCTTGTCTTGCACCTCCATTTCTCATGGACAAACTGATACATGTGAGAACGAGTTCCCTAACACTGCACTCTGAAGTAAAGGCAATGAGATCGAGAGCTGGAATGAGCCATTACATCACCTAGATTGGATTTGTCCAACCAATCCATAATATGGTTAACTTTAGGAGTAGAGGGACATCTTGTGACAACTTCTCTCCCTCACTCTATCAGGTGATGATGGATGAGCGGGTGCCTCAATCTAGTTGAAGGTCAAAATGGTGGATAAGTACTTGTAGGTCAAGGTGAGGGAGATCAACTACCTCAATCTCCTCCTCCTTTCTTCATCACTACAAGAAGCAACCGACCCTAGATATGGAGGGACTTGTCAGGTCCATGATTAGCCACACAGAGGCATAGAGACGACACAGTGCCCCACAAAGTACTATCCCACTATAGCAAAATTGCCCATTAGTGACATTTATTCAAGTGGCTTTTATAAAAAAAAGCCACTATATGTCTAATATATAGGCATTTTTAATTAAAATGCCTCTAAACCACCTATTATAGAGTTTCTAAAAAGGACTTAACATTAAAGGCATTTTTAATTATGGAAATCTAAAATTGCCAAACCAAATAAGGAAGTAATTGCTAATGCAATTTTCACTTCCCGCTCCAACAGATCACGACTATTCAGAGATTGATCTCTCCGCTCTCTCCCTAATTCCTCGCTCACGAGATAGACCAGTGTGTGGAGGAGATATAGCATCCTGGCTTATCGTCACCCCAGGTGTTGGTGAATCGCATCTGACTGGGAGATAGGTGGTGGCGTGCAGAGTGCTAGTTGTTGGTGGGCTCCAACAGATCATGACTATTCAGAGATTGATCTCTCCGCTCTCTCCCTAATTCCTCGCTCACGAGATAGACCAGTGTGTGGAGGAGATATAGCGTCCTGGCCGATCGTCACCCCAGGTGTTGGTGAATCGCATCTGACTGGGAGACTGGTGGTGGCGTGCGGAGTGCTAGTTGTTGGTGGTAGAGTGCCAAGTTGCCGTCCGTGGAGTGCCAAGTTGCCGGCACTGAGTGACACATTGTCGGTGAGTCCCAACCATCTGTATCTCTGATCCTCTTCCCCCACCATTTTCATAAATAGATTCATTGGTTTGCCCCATTGTCACCATGTGAAACTAGGAGTGCAGCGGCTGGGAGAGGAGCGCCATCGGCTGACGGCTGGGGGAGGAGTGCAGTGGCTCTGTCCTCCACCACAATCCATGCAAGGTATGTACCTTCATAGGAGCACATTTGAGAAATCAAATGTTCTTCCATGTAGCAACTTGGGATAGTGAAAACCATGGATTTACAAGAGTGTGTTTTAGTAGTTATGTGGGTTGATCACATTGGTTTGTCTAGTGATTGTACTAGTGTGTTAGTTGAGGAGTTTGTTAGTATCTATGAATCAATAGAACATTAGGATTACTCCCTTTCTTGGGCGACATTGTCTTATGTGGGAAAATCAAAGGATGACCATTCTACTCATATGGACAAATAGATACAAATCTCTACTGAGTCAGGCTATAACTTGCATCACCTCTTAGAGAAAAACATAGTTCCTGACATTCCTAGAGAAGATTGTTGCAATGATGCCTTCAACTATGTATCATGCATGGGGAATGTTGTTGGTATCATTGATGGTGGCTTTGAAGTGCAGTGGGCCAATGGTATCACTTCTAAGGTTAGAGTTGACATTTCACTTTCATATAGTCAACTAAATTATAATATTAACTAATACAAACTTGTAATTCAATATATATAGAACGCATGTTAGTTTCCAGTGCACTTAAAATATGAAAAGGGTCATCTTTTAGTGATGAAATATCATGCATGATCATTTCATAAGAACCACAAAAAGGAGTATAGCATGTATATAATAAAAAGGGTGAAGCAATTTCATTAAAAAAACTATTATGAAACACCAAAAACTATTTTACAGACCTGCAACTTTGCTATGGCCATCTTCAATTATAGGTTAATCATCAGTTTGAAGCCATCAATCAAAAGATTATAAAGAATTTAATTACAAAAACTATGTAAGCTTTAGTCAATTAGGCTTCTTAAGTATATATGGATCATCCATGTTGCTTGTTAGTGTTAGCATCCCTCTTTAGAATAGCATCTACAAAAGTATTGTTCACTCTCTCAATAAGAACCTTTTGGCAGGAAATAAACCTCTTCAAGGTTGTCCTTGTACATCTCAAGTCATTAGCCACATAGAGATGCCAATTATAACATACAATTCGTTGAACTACTTTGATTTGTGATATACTACACGTTCAAATATATAAACAAAGAAAAACTTGCTACTGGTAGGTCCTAACAATAATATATTATCTGTATTTTGTAGATCTTACAAATGAATATCCATGAACATACAAAGTCTATTCACATTGCTTTCTTTCACTTTTTTGGGAACTATGAGGAACAATGATGGATCCTAGGGTGGGAGATCTTAAAAGTAATTAGAGAAATGATGAACTAGACAAACTGATTTGAGGCTAGGATTAGTAATAAATTATGTAACGCATGAGTGAAACACACAGAGGTGAATTTAAAATGAGTTTTCTTACCAGTTACCAATGCAAATGTTGTAGAGTTTATCTTTAGTTTTAGTCAAACGAATTTTGAAAATTCCTTTTCCAAAAATTTATTAAGGAAGGGAAAGTTCGAAAACTCTAGGTAATTATTCTTTTCGATATCCCCTGCACTTTTCATGCAAGGAAGTCCTATGTTCTCATACACACCCTTTTTTTCATCAATGGCTAGAGTATCTGCAACAAGATGTAACATTTTACAAAGTTATCATTCTGACATGCACTTCATGCCTATATGTTGGTTTCAACTCATATTAAGAAGATTCTAAGATTAGAGGAAAAGAAAAGGTTAAAGGAATAGCTCAAAACTACATTGTAGATGCATAGTTATAGTTAAACATAGTAGCACGAAAATATATGAAATTCGCTGATTAACTAAACTTTTAGGGCCAATAAGTAGTCAGAATAGAATACCTTTTCATCTTAGGATAGAGCTAGTGCTTTAGAAAGGAGAGAGTAGCCTGCAAAACCTCCAATGTTGATTGTGCTCTTGGCATTTGTTGAGTTAAGTATGAGGATCGTGAATGACCCTTCAATATGAGTTAAGCACATCATGGCCCTGCATTTAGATTCTAGATAAAAGCATCATGTTAGATTCAAAAGACATTAAATTGACATACTAAGCTACAGACTTGCACTAAGTTGTACTTCCAATGACATCATGAATGGTAGGTATCAATTAAGTACAATAACCATTCCTCTAAAGTTGATTACATCTCACCCTTGCAATTATAAATGCTAGAACATCATCAAAATCTTATGAATAAGTTCTTATATTGAAAGCTATAGGCTCTTTACCAAAGAGAACTATCCTACTGCTAATCTATTAATATGGACTACTTGGTCGAGACTCAAGCATTCATTTGTAACCAAATAGCTTTATAAATGGCCGCCTCATGCACATCATGGCCCTACAATGAAAAACTAGTGTCTTTGCATGGACATGGCCATTGGAAGCTTCCTAAATATAATCATGTCTTACCATTGTAGTGCCTCAAACATGAACATGAGCCTACAAAACAATCATGACCCCCCCCCCACAATTAATGAAGCCCCATCATCAAGTATAATTGTAAGCAATAGAGAAAAAATAAACACTAAAACATTTATATAAATGCATGCCCACTGCATAAAGTTAGAAAAAATGAACAACATATATCTCAATCTCACATGACACTCTATATTTACCTCCAATATCTATAACTAAGAATCCTCTATCTCCATACCTTTTACATTTCCTTAGTCACCACTCACCACCATGACAAACCATCAGAAGAAGCTCATGTGATGGTAATTGTAGTGATCTAAAAAATTTTATCATTCAGATATGCAAAGATTATATAATTTTTACATAACAGAGATGTTTCATCAATCATCATTGTTTGATAGATGGGGTAACTCCTCATCTGGTTGTTCCAACACAATGTGAATATGTAGTTCTTTTGTCACTTCCAAACAGAATAAATAGAAGGGAAAACAACACATAATAACTTCACACTTGTAAATATACATTGAATGATCCTAACTATATACTTTCCCCAGTTGTAAATCTAAACTTACCTGGTAAATGGTCTTTTATCACGCAAGTACCAATAGTGCTTGACACCATACTAGATCTCTGATGATGTATTTGGCAATTGTTGCTTAATAATATGTGAAGGGGTTTAAACTACTTGTGATCCTTTCAAAATGCTTCCCTAATTTCATTGAAGTGTGTTGAAATTGCACCTTACTTATCTTGAGTTGAAATAGGATGCAGATGGAAATGCTTCCAGTGTGAGCCCATCTTCATTTCAATGTATTTGTGTGAACAGAGTGTCTCATCAGTATCATTGGTTTGATTACGAGTCTTATTTCAAAACATAATTTGCCAAATAAAAGCCACACAGTTCCTTTAATTGTACTAGCAACCTGTGATGAAGTTTAATCAACATGTGATCTTATCAGGCGCCTACTAACACTAGCAATCCTCATAAAAATTTGTTCCTAAATTTGTTGGAGTGTTCTGAAATTGCATCTTACTTATCTTGAGTTGGAATAGGATGCAAATGGAGATGTTCTCAGTGTAGAACCATCTTCACTTCAATGTATTTGTGTGAACAGAGTTCTGCATCAGTATCATTCATTTGATTATGTGTCTTATTTCAAGACACAATTTGTCAAATAAAAGATAAACCATTCCTTCAATTTCACTATATCTCTGAAGATTATGCAAAGTTGTATGTTATGCTTACCATTTTATTGAGTTGTACATGTTTGACTAGAGTACCTGTGATGGAGTAAACCTTGTAAAATTGCTTTTGAATTCTTTGGCATTTGCTGAAATTGCAGCATACTTATATTGAGTTGGAATAGAATGTAGTTGGAGATGCTTCCAGTATAGTACGATCTTCATTTCAATGTATTTGTGTGAACAGAGTTCTGCATTAGTACCATGGGTTTGGTGATGGGTACCCAATCACCACTTTCTTTAGTGGTCTAACTCTTACTAATAGGTTGTCCATCAATGTAGATTTTGATGGCAACTTCTTGGGTTTAGATGTTGAAAACTTGGTTATGATAACTAACAATATGGAATCCCATCAATTTGGGTGGGACTAAATAAGAGGAGTGGTTGGAAATAGATCTTCATTACAAACTGGTAATCACACAACAATGAAGGATTAGTGAACATTGGACCAATTGCAAAGATATAGGACATGATCTCCTCTCTTCGATTTCTTTTCAAGCTATCATGTCCACCACAATAAAGTTGGTTATGACAAGCAAAAAAAGGTTAACTGATGTTATACTACTTTTTCTAAAAATATATAACATTGTTCTATATACTTACAATTGTTAGTACTTATATTTTTCATTCTTTGTCCACCCACAACAGTCACTATGAACTGGGCCTCTATGCCAATGTTAATGTTCCCTGATGAAGAACAATTGAACATCATCCTATATGATCGTTCCTTAAAACAACTAACCATACATGAACATTGGAATTTTCTAAACGGAAGACGCTATCGGCCTAGTAACGTGACCCTAAATTTTGGCAATTCTTCACATGTTTTCGAGGTTGAGTATGATTTGGCGAGAAATCTTGTATCAAAATCCGGTTGGTGCAATTGGATTAGAAAGATGCTAGTGGGCCGTAGAGACCAGCTTTTTCTCCGTCTAGTTGGCCATAATACCATCAATGTTTGGATAACAAACATCAACAACGAGACCCCCGATCATCTATGGCAGTATGAGCGCTCGATGGAGATATCTAGCTCAGACAAATCTGATGATGAGATACATGTCAGTTCATATTCGTCTAAATACAATGAGGAGCTCCGCGACACAACATCATCATCAAAAAGACCACGGTAGGTCCAATTAACAAATATAATTCTCTTATCTTGTTTTGTGTTTACACTTTTTGCCTTAAAGTAATCAATCCTCATAGCTACTTTTTTTTTAACTTCAAGAGAAGATCACCACAATGAAAAGGCCTCACAGTTACTGATGCGGGACCATGTTGGTGTAGTATTAAGTTGTCTATCTATCTAGACTTTTGTGTATTCACTATAGAAAAAATGCCCATTAGTGGCATTTATTCTAGTGGATTTTCTAAAAAAAACCACTATCTATCTAATATACAGGCATTTTTAATTAAAATGTCTCTAAACCTATTATAGAGTTTCTAAAAAGGACTTAACATTAAAGGCATTTTTATATTATATTAGTGGCAATCTAAAATTGTCAAAGCCAATAAGAAAGTGGGAATTAATTGACTCCCACGTGCTTTCTGTTTATGCTCGCGGTGCCTCTATCTCCCTGATTCCTCGCGTCTCCCCTGATTCCTCACTTTAATAAGACCAAGGCCTGAGTGGATCATCGCCCTAACCGATTTCACTGTTGCAGGATCACATGGAGTGTGGCATGAGGCGTAGCTTTGACTGGTCCACTGTTGGAGTCGTGTGGAGTGTCGTGTGCATCGGAACTTTGACTGATGGCGGCGTGTGGAGTGCAGCGCACAACGGACCTACTGGTAGAGGATCGAGTCCCACATTGTCGGCGGCAGAGCTGTCGACTACTGGTGGAGGACTGAGGAAGCAGGCTGCATTGTCGTGATGTCCAATGAATGGTAGGTTTTCCATGTCTCCTTGTCTGTGTCTCCTCTGTCTCTTATCTCTCACAAAATGGATGATCCCCTCTATGGATGTTCTCTTAGATTTTGATCAAATAGTCCTCATAAACTCCTAGACGATTATGGAAAGAGGCCCCATCTCCCATCTATCCTATTTGAGGATCTTTTCTTGTGTGCAATGATGATGTTGTTCTTTTGAACCTTGAGGAGAGGCTTGAATCTCATAGGGACGTGGCTCTTACCTGAGAGGATGTTACACGTTATAAGACTGTGTAATTTGACAATGATGTCTCTGGGTTCATTGATGAATTTTTTTATATCTTTTATGATTTCCTAGAGTTATACTTGAACCACATAAGTGCATAGTTATATTTACTCCTCCCATGATCTATGTTCCTATTTCATTTCTTTAGCAAAGCTCGTGGAAAATGAACTTGTTTTCTTGAAGAAAGTAGATTCAACATTGATTTTTAGACAATGTTAAGGAGGTCAAGACCACATAAAGGGGACAATAACATGCTGGTTTTTTTGAGGTTTTGTAGCAAAAGCATGGGTTGTAAGGATGACATATCTAGATAGATTGTGTTTGGATTCTTTAACAAAACATGTTTTGTCCTTAAATATAAGATCATTCCTTGTTTTCCAAAGGAATTCTATCGTCAAGGAAAATCGTGTATGATGGGTTATATGAGGTTTCCTTTTAAGGTTCCTAGAAAACCATTACATTAGAGAGGGCTCTCTACCAACGTTCACTTTGTGTGTGATGTTTATTTTCTCCATAAGTTGTAGGAATAGGTATAGTTTCTTAGGGTATGGAGTCTCATTTTAGTATTTGCATTGCAATTAGGGAAAGAGGTATTATCTATAAGTCCTCTACAAGTTTAATTCTAATTTTTAAGTAGACCATCATGTAGTGAATTCCAGAGAACTTGTTTTGTTTGTTGAGGGAGTGGAATATACCATAGGTTCTTCCAACATCCTTGAGTGTTGATTCTAACAATGTGGATGAGATTTCCAAAAATAGTAATTTTGAACTGAAACAGGAAGTAGTGCTGCCAATAAAATGTCAGTCTTCATTGTCAGCGCTCAGATTCAGGGGAGCCATATTTAGAATCTTTGCACATGTGTCATCATAGAACCAATAAGTAATCAATTTGGTGTCTCGCATAGCATTGTTTACTACGGAGCAAACTTTGATGTTAAGAATGTCTTGTTGGACAATTTTATTGGGCTTTAGAGTAGGAAGGAGGCATCCATCAACCCATATATGGTTCCATACTAAGGTAGAGGATCCATTCAGAACAATATGGCATGCATGAGGTGTAATTGACGGCATGCAAGACAGGATGAATATCTAGAGTCTCTAGCAAGTAGACCTCACCTTGTCTCTCTGGTGTTGGTATTTTAAGCTCATCATCATCCTCCAGTGGATATTATGGTTCATAAATGAGGTACCAAAATGATTTTAAGAGAAGTGATTCATGTGAAATACATTTTGTTCTAATGTCAAGTCCTCGCTTGACTTTGGGAGCAACTATTTTCTTCCTTTAGATGGTTGGAACTTTTTTGTGGTCAGGAGTGTTCCCTGTATGAAGTGTGTAATGATCGACTGGTTTCTATGGTGCTAGGGACCTTTCATACCTTGCCCTAGCCTTCTTCTTGACATAACTTTCATTGGATGTGGGGTTGCAACTACATGAGGAAGAAGCATTGAGGATAGGCATTTCAGCTTCTGCTAGGTTGTATTGTAAATTTAAAAAATATGTTTGTATGTCTTTCTTATACATGCATTAGTAAATACAAAACCCTAGGTTTCTTAATTGTTAAGTTCTGAATATCACCTATAAAAGAATATTGGCTTGATAAACCCTAAAGGCAATGATGTATCCAAATTGATGCTTGGATATTTAAAGCAAGGAGACTTTACTGACCCTAAAACTTGAATTTGATTAGGATATCTGGTAAAAATCCATTTATGTAAGGTCACATAAATTAATAATACCATCCCAAATACTAATATATGGTTCCCTTAATGTTTACTTTGAAGATATGAATATAGAGATTCCTCTGCTTTGGGTGTGTTTTCCCTTAGGGATTTTAAACCATGTTAGAAATGTTTTCAAGCTTGCAGCATCAAGTTGGAGGTGATATGTTGGTTTTTTTTGTTCTGGGGGAGTACATACCTCTCCCCAACCATCCTCTCAGCCTAGTCTCTGTCAGTTCTTGGGTTGTAAATGCACAAGGTAGAAGTAGTGCGAGCAAACATGTGAGCTCTCACCTAGGCTGAAGGCAGTTCAAGGGTGAAGGCATGATGGGCTCTACTAGCCTAATGACATGTCATATACTTTTATACCTATTCATGGATCAATTATATGTTCACCAAGAGAGAATAGAATGATTATAGGTTCAATATAATAATAAATTTAAAGGTTGTAAAGTACAACTAATTGACTTCCATTTTCCATTTATGTAATTGTATATTATTTGCACACATTTTGATTTCACTCACGTACTTCGCATAAATTATTTGTTAATGGTGTAGTTGTTTGTCAACATTTTGGGTTAAGAATACTAACATGAAGTATGAGTTTTAGGAGTTACAAGAACATATTTGAAGCAACAAAGAGAGTCTTGGAGATAGATTATGCTAAGAAAAAAAATATTTTGGATAGACTATATGGGTTAATGAGTTGAGGTGGCATGAAATATCCTCAATATACTAGAAGAGGAGAATACCAATTATGCACTATATGTTTATAAGAAAAGTAGTAGTCAAAGGGGAGATAAGAAGTGTTAGTGAAGAGTAACTAATCAAAATGTTTTCTAATTAAAGGTAAAGGAAGAGGTTTTCCAATGCTAATAAAATATGCTTTGGAGAAGTGTAAATGTGAGGACTTAGAATTTCTTCTCTTTGTATACAATTTTTAATTGAAAAAGGAATCAATATGACCTCTAGATAACTAATGTGGTCAATTATAGTCAAATGTTAGTCCTTAGGATACCCACCAAATAGTTTTTTGGTCAAAGTTATTAATATCACTTAATTATTTTGAGCACTTCATGCAATATAGGTGTATTTGTTGACTGTTAATTGAAATTCAATTAAAGGTGAACTTTAATCCAAGAAAGAAATATTTAAAATAAAACATATTGTTGCTACATTTAATTGTACTAAGATAAAATAAAATATTTAAAATTTTGATAATGCCCTTTACTTGGCTATATTCTCTAGCTTCACCCATTCAAGCACATGTCCATAATGATTGCAGTAGCAGATTTGTTTGAGCGTCCTTCAAGCACCTGGCCAAATTCGTTGGTGCCAAAATAATCAAAAGTTGTAGTTCGTATAAGTCAAGCACATGTCCATAATGATTGTAGTAGCAGATGTTCTCATATTGTGTAGTGTTTTTTGATATGACATACTTACTCATATATGTTATATGTTTTACTATTTTTGTAGAATGGATAAGTCTTGGATAGCATAGGATGACAAAACGAGCTAGTAAATACTTATGTGGAGTATCAAATTTTTTGGATTTCACTTTTCAACATTTAGCCATTGGAGACAAGATTGTATTCCCTTGTAGAAAGTGTGCTAATGTATACCAGGTCACCAGAAAGACTGCATTGAGTCATCTATTGTGGCATGGCTTCTTACCAAGGTATATTTCTTGGGCTTTTCATGGTGAAGATGACAATGTTCAAATGGATGCTCCAACTGATCAGGGTGATTGCCTAAATGTTGAAAATTTACAAGATATGTTGCATGATTCTTTTTTGAGTTTCAGTGAAGACAGAAATATGGAAGGAGTAGAGTCGGCTAGTGATCAAAATTTTCAATGCTGACAAATTTTATATCTTGTTAAAGGATTCTGAGACAGAATTATATCCAGGGTGTAAGAAACTTAGCAAACTTTCTTGCATTCTATAATTCTATCACCTGGTTTGTCTTAATGGCTTGAGTAATAAATCATCATCTATATTTCTTATGTTCTTTAAAAAAATGCTACCAGAAGGAGAACAGTTACCTAATTCCTTTTATGAGCTAAAAAAGATTATTAAGGAGTTGGGATTACATTACGTGAAGATTCATGTTTGTCCAAATGGTTGCATGCCATTTTGGAAGGATTCTGGTGATAAAGACATATGTAATACATGTGGAGCATCAAGATGGAAAATGATTACAATCCCAGATGATGATGAGGAACTTGCAAAAAAACCCAAGAGAATACATGTCAAAGTGCTCAGACACTTTTCACTTATACCATGCCTAATGCGGTTGTTCATGTCATCAAAAACCTCTTCCTTAATGAGGTGGCATGCAGAAGAATATGAAAAATATGACAAGTTAAGACACCCGGTAGATTCACCTGCATGGAAAACATTTGATGTTATGCATCCAGAATTTGTTGTAGACGCTAGAAATATTCGATTGGGACTTGCAACTGACGGATTTAATCCTTTTGGGACAATGAGTACTTCTTATATTACATGTCTTGTTGTGATTATTTCATATAATTTACCTCCTTGGTTTTGCATGAAGCAACCATATTATATGTTGTCCCTACTCATTCCTGGACCAACTTCACCAGAAAATATAGATGTGCACTTGCATCCATTGATTGATGAGTTGAAAGAACTATGGGATGTTGGTGTACATACATATGACGTTGGAGCCAAGGAATTCTTTCTGATGTGTGCTTCTTTATTATGGACTATTAGTGATTTTCCAAGATATGCACATCTATCTGGTTGGAGTACTAAAGGCTACAAAGCAGTTCTTATTGTAATAAAGATGTTGTCTCACATCGGTTGCCACATAGCCGTAAAGTTTGCTATGGAGGACACCGTAGGTTTTGCCAGCTAGCCACAGATTCTGAAAAGAAGCAAAGGCATTTGACGGTGAGCAAGAATTTAGGAGTCCACCTAAACCTCCTTCTGGAGCTCAAATCTTATCACAATTAGAGGACGGAAGAACTGTAGTTGGTAAGAAAAGGCCAAGAGGTAAATATTCAACACACAATTGGGATAGGAAAAGCATATTCTTTAGCTGCCATATTGGAAATATAACATTGTAAGGCACAATCTCGATGTCATGCACATTGAGAAGAATATATGTGAGAGAGTTGTTGGAACATTGCTAGGTTTGAAGGATAAAAGTAAGGACAACTTGAATGCAAGGAATGATTTGGAGGATATGGGAATCAGATTTCCGCTTCATCCAAAAATTGTTGGTAAATATAGCATCCTACCTCCAGCTTTCTATACAATGAGAAAAGATGAAAAAATATTATTTTGCAACCTCCTAAAATATGTCAAAGTTTCAGACGAGTATGCATCTAATATATCTAGATGTGCACGGCCAAAGGATCAGAAGATGCTACCAATGAAAAGTCACAATTATCACGTGCTGATGCAACAAATTCTGCCATTACTTGTCACTGTGTCTTTGCCCAGTAAGAATACTAAGTCGTGTATTATTAATCTTAATTGCCGCTATTTTCAAAGGTTGTGCACTAAAGTCATAGATCCAAATGATTTTGCTGCATTAGAAAATACAATAGTTGTGACACTTTGTGAGATGGAGAAGATATTCCCTCCATGTTTTTTGACATAATGGTGCATCTATCCGTCCATCTCTCTTATGAAGATAAGATAGCCGACCCTGTTCAGTATCCTTGGATGTATCCAATTGAAAGGTAACTTTTCATATTTCGTGAGGATTTTACCTATTGGAATGTAATTTGTGATAATATTTTCCTCAACTTTATTATCAGGTATCTGATGACCCTAAAAGGATATGTTCGTAATAAAAGATATCCAGAAGGATCCATAGTAGAAGGATATATAGCCTAAGAGTGTCTAACTTTTTGTTCAAGATACTTGGATGGAGTTGAAACAAAATTAAATCGGCCAAATAGAAACGATACTAACAAAGAAAATTTGGAAAATGAGCCAACACATGACATTGATGATTGGTCTATTTTCTCGACAGTATGTCGTGGTGTTGGTAAAATGGTAATATGTGTCTTGGACGAACATACTGTTGACTCAAGGTCAATTAGGTCAATGTTGACTCACGTCTAAATTGACTAAACCCTTGTTTTGATGATGACTAACCATTCCACATATTGGTGTCCAATGCTTCTACATTGAGTGATTTCAGATTAGGTTTAGACACACTCCAAATGCCCTAACTTGTGCATATCAAATTGGAGAAAAGACAAGTCAAAATAGCTACAAGTGTGCAATTTGGGATCTCTATGTAAATGACCTTAGAATTGCTTTGTAACCACTTGTAATGATTGTATGACTTGTAATTAAGCTTAGAAAAATTATTGGGACACAAAAATCCATCATTTGTATAGTCAAACGAAAATTCCAAAATACCCATAACAGGGATTTTGTCGGCCGAATTCCAAACTCGGCCGATCCATATATTCTGGAATTTTTGTTGCAATCGGCCGAGTTACAAACTCAGCCGATTCCCGTTCGGTCGAGTTTCTAGCTAGGAAACTCGGCCGATCCACTGATCGGTCCAAGATGAAAGTCGACCGATCGGCCGAGTTTCTCCAAGGGAACTCGGCTGACAGACTAACTTTTAGCCTTGTCTTTTAGTGGTTCGGCCGAGTTGCCTTTATTGAAACTCGGCCGATCAGACTGTACGAAAAAGTGCAGAAAAGTGATTCTAGCCGTTGTGGAGTTGCAACAAGTGAAAATAGATCTGTTGCAAGCCACAAAACGGCTAGTTTTCATTCACAAGTGTTCCCAAAGACTAAGAGGCATCCCCATCTATAAATAGGACCCCTTGGGCTTCATTCCAAGGTTGAGCATTCATTGCAAACTCTTTGTGAGGTTCCTATTCTATAGTTGAGTGCTTCCTACAGCCTCCTCTCTCTCTAAGCTTAATCACTTGCTACATCCATTAGAGTGAGTAGGAAATCTGTAAGAGAGCTAGTCCCATTTGTATATCTTGTGAAGCTCTCACTTCCACAACCTCCCCATCTCTCCATTTCAATCATGAAGATGAAGGTTCTCTCTCTTGTCCAAGAGAGGTGAAGAAGAACAAGGGAAGGAGTCCCTTGGTGAAGATCAAGGCTGAAGACTTGGAGCTAGAGTGGGTAAGCCCTTGGAGAAGGCAGAAGACTCAAGCTCAAGTGGGTAAGTCCTTGGTGGAAAGCTTCTCCGAGTGAAGGTGAAGTCAAAGGCGGAAGATCCAAGAAGAGTGGGTAATTCCTGCAATGCCGAAGACTTGTGCAAGAGTGGGTAAGTCCTTGGAGAAGGTCGAAGACTCTTGCAAAGTGGGTAAGTCCTTGGTAAGGTTGAAGACTCTTTGTATTGGATAGGTAAGTCCTTTGTTGGTCATGTATTGTATGTCTTATTAAGTGAATATAAGAGTGCAATTGTTGGAAGTCCTAGAGGTTGACCTCTCTAGGCAAGTGGACTGACACACTTCTAGTTTGAAGTGTGGAACCACTCTAAATAGCTTGTCTATTTGGTGCATGTTCAATCTCTCTTATCCTTGCTATGCATGATTTAGTTGCACTCAAATTGCCTATTTAGCAACCTTATCTTGTCATATATTTTGAAGGTTTAATGAGTTTTGTTTAAGTGCTTTCAGCTCTATTCACCCCCCCTAGAGCATCTAATCACCCATCTAGGATCCAACACATACATTGCAACAAACCCATAAGCATGTACTATTCAATTGTGAAGCAATTGAACCCTACATTAAGTAAGTTAGTGACAATTGTCTTCTATTAATAAAATTCTATAACATATTCCAATGACATATTGCACATATTTTGTATTCAGGAATCACTATGATATCATTAGGCAACACATCCTTAGAAGCCCTTAAAGGAGGTTCAGAGAATACATGGTAACTAATTTGATGGATGGTTTAAGGAACACGTAAGTTTAGTTGTGCTAATTAAATTTATTATGCTTCATGAATAAAGTCTAACAAACTTTTCTTTTGTTAGATTGAGACACTCCTAAGAACAGAGATGGTGGATGATAAAATCAAGTTTCTTTCTCAAGGTCCACATCAACTGGCCATTAAGTACAAGGGCTATGTTGTCAATGGTCACAGATTTCATACCAAGGCAAAAGATGCAAATCAAACAACACAAAATAGTGGAGTCTTTCTGGTAGCTAAGACTGGTCGTTATTCTAAAACCACTGACTGCAATACAATTACTAGAGATGTTACCTACTATGGTGTTTTGAAGGATGTTATTGTGCTCAATTAATATGAACACTTTAAGGTGACATTATTTAAGTGTGATTGGGTGGAAATCTACTCAAAGAGGGGAATCAAGCATGATGAACATGGGTTGACTCTTATTAATTTGATATGACTTCAAACTACAGGAGAACCGTTTGTAGTGGCATCTCAAGTTGGACAAGTATTTTATGTAGAAGATGTCACTACAAAAGGGTGGCATTTTGCTGTAAAGATTGCCCCACGAGATATGTTCAACATGGAAGAACAATCTTGTATTGAGAATGTTGAAACTTATGTGCAAGGTGAAACTAGAGATGAGCCATCAATGACATCAGAGGTTGAAGATACTGATTGTGACATAGTTAGATTGGATATGGAAGGAATTACTATTGATAGTTCAACAATTGAAAAAGACCAATCCCAAATTTAGCAGGATGATGAAAGTGTATCTCAAAGTGATGATGATGACAAATTTGAATGAGAAGATTACAAAATAGCAACCAATGTTTCCTTTAGTTTGTCGTTATTATTTGACTTATATAAGCCTTTTTTGGCTTGATGTATCTCTTTAATTTCCTATCTCACATTGTGCTCTAGCTAGGTGTATGCATTTTGCATGTCTGACATTCTTCTTATTCAAATTTATCCTTGTCTCTACTGTTGTTTATAATTATATTTGATTAAATATTTGTGTTTCATTTATAAATATTAATTATAAAAATTTTATTATGTTGTTCAAAAAAATTTAAATGTCTTCATTTATATGTGACTTGATATAATTAGGATGAGAGAACAGTACAGTGACAGCTGCCATAACAATACAGCCACAAGGAATGATAAAAACAATAACAATGACTCTTGTACTGCGACTCATTTACCTAGCATTACTCAGCATGGTTGTTGGCAATCTTTGCACCTGTCATCCTCGAATCACCAAAAAAAAATTAGCTTCCCTTCCAGCTGAAATTCAAAATGATAGAGCAAAGAAATTCAATAAAACGGCTGCTAGCTCTGCAAAAAATACCCAATCAGCCACGTCTCCCCAAGACTCTAATATGGTTGGTGGTTCGAAATCCTCTCAAACATGCACAACTGAAAAGGAGATGGGAACAAGGTTCCAAAATCAGCACAACAAAGAAAGTGGTGATAAAGTTACAAGATTAAGAAATTCACAGCTATCACGTGTGCCTAATGTCAATGCTTTCGTGTCTATTCATTCAAGAAGTGTAGAGAATAGAGATACCAATAACCAAAATAGTAATGCATTTCCTGATAACATGGACCAAAATGACATCTTTGATCACCATGTTGAGTCATTGAATGTTATAACAACACCTTCTAATGGGCTAGGTAATCATTTTATTCATATCATTGCATTTATAGTGATGCATTTAATGATATATAATTTTCCATATATATTTTATGCATTATGAATGAATGCTTAGGTCAAAAATATCGAGCGCGTGGCCGACCACAATGTTTGAAAGTCTGGAAAAGAAAGCCCGATGATCCAATTCCCATTGAGAAAAATCAATTTGGACAACCAGTAGGTGAAAACCAATGTCACTTATCAAGTTTTCTGACAACCATTGCAAGAGATCCCAATCTTTGTCCACTAAACTACGAGGACTGGAGACAATTTCCAGCAAATAAAAAAGATTCTATATGGAATTTTTTGAAGGTATATTATTAAATTTTATTTTTAAATGGTTAAATGAAGCTTCTAATTGATATCCTTTATGTCGGTAGAGTAAATTCACAATGGATTCAAACCTAAAGGAGTGTACAATGAAGAGACTATGAAAGAAATTGAAGGACCACAAGTGGGAGTTAAGGAGACTATACTTCCTAGAAGATAGTCCATATGAACAACAACTTGAACAAGTTGTCCCCCGCGTGGACAAGTCTCATTGGAAATTTCTTGTGGATTATTAGAGGAGTAATAAAGGAAAGGTAATATTTTTTTTCTATTCATTGATACTTAAATTACCTCACAACTAATTACTACGCACAATAATGCAATATTTTTCACAGAGGAAGTCTATAACTAACAAGACAAGTAGAAAATTTCAAAAGGTTAGCCACACAACAGGAACCAAGTCATTTGCATGTCTGAAATATGATGTAAGTTAGCAATTTTTGTGATCCATTTAGATAATTTTATGACATCCATTTATTTGATGTTTTCAATAACCTTGTTTGAATGATAAAGATGGAGAAGGAAACAGGTGGAGAAGTGGATCCCATAATGTTTTTTGAGAAAATTCATCGTAAAAAAGATGGGAGCATAGTTGATGTTGAATCTGCCAAAATTTTGGTACAAAAAATTCCTATCCTATAGTGCTATGTTACATATACTAATTGGAAAGAGGTATATATTTGGTATAAAATTCATCTCCTATGATTTGTTGTATGTAGGAAAAAATTTCTGAGGCAGGAGAAGAGCTGCGAAGAAAACAACATGATGTTACTTCAGATGAAATTTATAGGCATGTTATGGGAGAAGAGAGACCATGATATGTTCGTGGTTATGGGCTTGGACCATCACCTTCTAATATCGGGGGCAAGAATCGTAAATCTCGAGAAGCCGAAGAAACACAAAGGAAACATTTCCAGGATAAGCTTGAAGAGCAACAGTTGGAATTTGATGCAAAACTTCAAGAACAAAAGGATGAATTCAACCATAAGTTAGAGGAGTTACTTGCTTTAACTAGAGCCAGAAATAGTCAAGCACAACATGTTGGCACTGGCCAAGTATGAATACATTTTTTACATGATGTGTATTATCAGTTATTTTCCATGCTGACTGTTTTGGTCCTATGTCAAAAATAAAATAATTATGCAGACAAAATTTTCAAGGAAAACTCCACTCCAAATAAGACATTCATAATTTAAGAAGGGACAAGTATGTTTGTATTTGTGTGAATTGCTCTTCATTTTATGTTTATATAAATTTGCTATGTAAATTATATTTTATTTGTAGGATGTGTATATGATGAGTTTCACAGATCTAGATGCTAGAATTGCATTCAGTCAAGAATCTGAGGTTGACCCCATGAAAAGTGTAGGAGGTGCAATATTAGGCACATCATTTGTTGGTGTTTTTGTAGAGGTTGCTTTGTTGGGCAACGATCCTCAAGTAAGACCTTATGAGAAATATCAATCTATTGATGATTTTGTTGGCAACTTCATATCATGGCCGAAAACACATATATTTCCATAGTGAGCATAAAGTCTTGCTTATAATATCAGATAATTGAAACCAAAAGTAGTATATGAAGTCTTTTCCATTTGTTGTAGGACATGAAGTATAAATATAATTGCATTCTTGGATACTATCTAAAGAGATGACATAGTTATTTTTCTTTAATCCAATTTTTATTAGTACATGATGATCCAAATAATGTTGTTCCATGTCCATTGTCATAGACAATGTTGACAAATGACAATCCTATTTTGTTTTGACCTGATTTTAATTTTTTTATGGAGAATATTAGTATTATGGACAATACATGCACTATGATTGGTTTGTGGTTTTCAGATATGAGCAATGTTTGAGCATCTTGTTTGTGAGATTTACATATGAGCAATGTTTCAGTTTCTGGGTTAGGTTCTCAAAACCTAGATATGTAGTGAAAGTGTGTTATTTCTCTATTAGATGCTTCGATTTGATACTTGTAGGGAATTTTATGCTTCTCTGTTAGATGCTTCATTTGCTTCATTTTTTATTGTGGTTCCCTAGATTTTGGGTGATTAGTGGATATGAGCAATATTTTAAACATGTACATGGAGTTTTATCTTGGAATTCACTTCTGTTTAAGATTCTACTTGTTTCGGTCAAATGTTTTGTTTAGTTCTGTGACTTTTGTTCCTCTGGTAGATGGTCAGATTGGAATTCGTATCCCAGGGAACAATATCTCATTTTTATCTGTTTACTCAGATTTAACCTTGGTTCTTTTTTCTTGGAGAGCTTCTTGTTTTTTTTCAGATTGGATTCTGAACTGATGTCCAAGCTTGATGGATTATCTGATATCTATCTGAAGTATCTTGTGCAGATAGGAGATCTTGGTGGGATTGATTTTCTCAAGATTGACATGATGGTCCTATTAGTGACCTTTATTTTCTTCATGCTCCTCTGATAGATGGTCAATGTGGAGTTCTTATCCCATGGAACTATATCTGAAGTGGTGTTTCCTTGGGTCTATCTTTGGTTCTATCCTTTTGGATGGATTCTTGTTATGTTCTAGTATTCTAAAATTATCTTTCTGGCTGAAACTCTTCTGAAGCTTTAGATACATTTTGAGTTCTGAACTGATGCTAAAAGAGTATCTATAATCTTAGGATGATATGGAACAATCTAATTTTTAGTATATGTAACATATCATCATTGTTTATTCCTTTAACATTACAACATAATAATTATAAATCAAGGGTTTGGGATATATAACCTTAGTAAAGTTTCTCCAAGTCCATATTATCTTGGAATTCACTTCTTTTTAAGCTTCCACTAGTTGATGTAGCCCCAGGAATTCACTTCTTTTTTATTGTGGTTACCTGGCTTCTGGGTGTTTAGTGGATATATAACCTTAGTGGATATGAGCAATATTTTAACATTAGGTGTGGAAGTTGGGGGCAAGTAGCTTCTAGTATAGAAGATTGGAATGTAAGCTACGTGTTGCCAATCATGATCATGCAGGATGTAGTACCCTTTGTATGACCGTCTGTATCTATTCCTTCATACATTGCATACATAAGAATATGTTGATTAACCTCAGGCATTGTTTGGCAATGGCCTTGCTTGATTGTTGTTGTAGGTTGTTCAAACAATTGCTCCTCATCTTCTTGGTCCAACTGATGGTTGTGTGGCTCTTATGTCTATTGCTAGTGTCTACATGTCCATGATTTTTTCTAGCACAGGAGGTTCTCTTACTCTCCTCATCTTATTTGTCTTGTGTGGATTCATCCTATCTAATGGTATTGCTTTATTTCCCTCTGAATTGTACATTTCTTGTTAAATTAGACAATAGTCACATATCAGCTTATCTATTCCTACTTCAATGGTCTTCAAATGAGATGTCTACCTTCTTCTATACTTTGCTTTTGTGTGAACAACCTAGTTCCCTAGTGGTGAATATGAGGATCCTAGGTCTCCCGTCTTACCTCTGAATGATGACTTGGGTGCTTCTGTTACAAGTTTATCTGTTAATGCTTGAGTCTGAAGCTGTTGTTTTTTCTAGTTATGATGGATGAGCTTCGATATGGGATTCTTTCAATTTTCCTGGTGTTTTTCAGGTGAAGGCCTTCCTCTGATAGATATGTCTTGGGTGTTGCGATATTATCTATCTTCTATATGGAATGGACCATCAATCTTTTTTATGAGGCTTGATACTAAACTCGACTACCTGATGTATGCAGGTTAGTTTGAAGCTACAATTGGTTAATATTGCTTAAGATTTATCTCAGTTTATAGATCTTTTGTAGGCTCCGTAAAGTTTCATATCATAGTCTTAGTATGCATTGCTTATCTGTAGGATGATCCTTTTAAAGCTAATGTTTGCCATTTTCTTGCTTAAACATACGTATCGACATATATATTTTGGAGTTTCAGCTTAGATGACAAGGAATGTACCCTGCTCTACTATCTTTTTTCCTTGTACTTGGTCTCGTGTAGATATTGTATGTAAAGTCCTTGTCATTGCAAGCTGAAAGAGCTTTTTCCTCTATTTATCGCTCCTTAGTCATGTTACAATGTGACTAACATCATTACAAAATGATGTCACAATACATTGAGATGCAACAACACTATGGCCAGGTCATTGAGTCTGACTAGACTATAGTCAGGCCTCTTCTAATATATCAGTGATTGCTTCAGTCTGCTATTAGTTAGTTCTTCCATTATATGTACAAGACCATGTCATGATACTAATTAGCTTGTATTGTACATTAGTTTTCCATTCATGGAAATTGAAACACTCGATCACAATTATTATCATGTAATGATTATACATTTCTAATTTTCTTATTCAAGCCTGAAACTTTGCTATGAAGTTTCCCAAACTCATCTGCAGGTCAAAGTTGATACATTTGTTATGATAAACTAGAATTTCTGTGGGTAAAGAATATGTACATGGAAGTTGCCTCAATAGTCTGGAAGTGGAAAGAGGAATGCATTGACAATACTGGTCCATGTTTCACAGTCATCCAACCACTTGGCATGCTTGTGTATTTGGTTTCATTTGTTTGCAACATTGAAGGTGTTAACCTATTTATGCTATTGATCTGACAGCAAATGATAGTCTGTTTAGGAATAGATAATTGGTGCAACAAGGGAATTAGGAAATCGTTTCTCCATTTTGAACTTATCAATGTCCCTACCTACATTCCTTTTGTCCCACTAAATTTGAACATATCAACCCTACTTCCCAACTATAACTGCTTTTAACAACTAAATGATCTTCTAGTTAGCTTATTGATGTGGCAAGTGACCTGTCTTAGGTCTGAACTTTCTTAGTGTGCTAATGAACCCTTGTTGAAGACTAACCACTCTTCTTTAACATGTCTAAACTTCTGGATTTATGGATCATAACATATCATAGGATGCTCCCCAACTTCAGGTTATGGGATGAACATGTTTGACAATTAGCTATAATTCAAGAGATGCAAATCAGATTGATTGAAAGGGTTATTATTGAGTAACTACAATCCCACAAGATACACACACGACCATCACAACATGAGCATGGAAATAAAATATGGAAACTTGTAATTGCTATAAGAGCAGCTCAAACTCGAAGATAGTGAATTGTTGACAGCTATATGACTATGAAATTGATATCACATCACATCAAAAGTAGTGTTGGCTATCTTGATAATTGATCAACATTTTAGAAAGAAAACATGTAGACTTTTATCTCTTGGTTACTGGTTTGCATATTTTTCATCTCACAACTGAATCATGGACTCCAATACCAAGAAACAGCCAAATTGTGTTACTGTGCTCCTGTTTAAGGGAATGTTGAACGGAGAATATTTTTGTTCATGTGGTGCCTATATGCTTTAGTGATTGCTTCAAGGTATGTGGTTTATGACAGTTAACTAGATTTTTTAAGTATATAAGGAACTTTCTTTTACTTTATCAGTAATACACAGATGTTAGTGGTATTGGGAATATATCTCTAAATGATGAACAGTAAAATCTAAAATTATTTACATTCTTGTAAACTTTTTGGATGAATGTATGCGACGACATGAACTGTTGGTTAATTCCTGTTGTTTAATAATGCTAGTTATTATATAGCAATGTCGCTGTCTATTTCTAGTTCTTGTGTCTGTAAATCATGGAACTACATAGACAGTCATATAAACAGAACTCTGGTCAACATCCAGGAAGGAACACTGCCTCTTAATATCTTCTATAGCGAATCAATGAAGCATTTGTTGGGCCTACATTTATCAGAATGGATTGGTGCAGCTATATTCATGTGGGGTTGGATACATCAATTTCGTTGCCACTAGATTCTTGTAAGTTTTTCTGTAATATATCTCAAAATATGTTTCTCTTTGTGAAATGTGATATGTAGTTGTATCTAGTTGAATTTTGTATTAGTTGTTTCTCTGAGGTTTATTTTCTTCCTCCAAAGATTCACAGCAAAACTACATTTTCCACTAATTTGTTAACCTTGTTAACATAGTCTTGATTGAAGATTTCTTTGATGTACTTTCATATACACTTTAGTATAATTGTTAATCCTTTTCCTATGCTCACTTTACAGCATTCCCCCTCCTCTCAATTATTCTACTGTTAGTATTCTATAGATTGGTCACTTTGCATTGTTAATTCTGTAACAACTTCAAGGAAGTAGACATTTAAAATCTTCACGCAACCTTCTGTTAACCTGGGAATATTACACTGCCAGGCTTCAACAAGTTCTATAGTAGGCTGAATGTAAATTTTTGAATATTTATCTTTTGTGTTGTTCCAAAAGTTTCATAAGGTTAATACTTAAATATCACATTTATTCTTTAGCTTGATATAGATACATGCATGTTCATTAGTGAACGGTATCTTATAATGATGACACTCTGTTCTGCACTACTAAACCAAGCTGAGGCATTTGTAATGTTTTCTTGTGACTTCAAGGCACACCGCACTCTAATAGCAACAATGGTATGTATTATTTCTTCATTTTTTTCTTGTGCAGGTGTGAAGATGGAAATCTGGTAGGAGTTCCCATGGAAATTGAAACACTCGATCACCACTATTATCATGTAATGATTATACCTTTCTAATTTTCTTATTCAACTCAATATCTAAAATGAACAGTCATTCGATTGACTTTTCTAATTTTATTTTTCAACTAAATGTCAGCAATGAACAGTCATTCGATGTTGTTTATATCCAGTTGGCCTTATTTGCCACCTGAAGAATTGTAGCATTTGAAGAGTTAACATGGGTAAGTTTTCAAGTTTATTGGAGTGATTCTTTGAATATATGCCTTCTTTACCATGTTTAGCTCTTGAAGCTCTTTAGTGTTAGAAATTGTGCATCCAAGCCTCTGAATTTAATGTAAGCATAATGAGCTTTCTTTTGGTTTTATTCATTTCTAGTTGAATGTCTGCTACAATAGCTGTGCCTACTTGTGCCAAATCACCACATTCAAGCTTTGTTCTCTACAACTATTTTGGATATTGTTCAGTGAACTACCAATGATAGGTTATGGCAACCTATCATTGGTGATTTGAGTTCCTCTAGTGCTATGCATTGTTTATGTCACTGATGAGGGATGAAATTGTGTAGACATCTATTTTTCATTTTGCATCTCATGGATCCCATCTAGCAGAGCAGAAATATTACCTTCAAATTAGTCAACATGTACTTGATATTATCTAGTGTTTTTAGCAACTCAATTTGGACAGCTAGAAACCGTTTGATGTGATCCAAAGCACAAAGCTTCAAACCCTCTGCAATAATCAATGGTTGCACTCATTCCAAAAATGAACATTGTCTTGTTTCCGCAGCTAAACATGATGCCCACAACCTAATTTGCACCTCCTCATCAACCATTGTTAGTAGCCATAAAAAGGGTGTTGTAACAACCGTGTTCCACCTCGACATTGCCTATAGTATGTTGTTTGATTGTCTTTTTTACCAATTGCACCATTTTCTCTGAATCTGAGCAGTCATGCACAATGATATTCTTCCATAGAAGATTTGTTATCCAAATATCAGTAATATGCAAGTTAAATACCCAAACTGATACCATCATTTGAGGTGACAATATATGATCCTCAAGAGCTCGATATATGTAGTAAACAATCTGATTGCACTACATAGAATCACCCTGGTACATCCATTCTCATGTTCTAGCATGGGGCATACTGAATACTAAGGCAACTCAAATTTCTTCTTTTAGTATATTTTTGAAGATAAGTAGCCATATTTTGTTCCATGGTCCCTAAGATACTGCAAGACATAACCTTAACTGTGTGAAAAATCTACTCTAGAGAAGTCCTTTGAAGTTTTTCCTATTTTTTAAAACCTTACATGCATTTCCATATCATCATTTTTCTTTTATTTATTCAAATATCTCATTTGTTGTAGATCCTGTACTGGTGTTGCCAACTATGGAGTTGTTAATTTGTTATATAGCCAACTACTATTACTAATGACTATTTCTTGCAACTATGCATTTGTTAATTTGTTATCCTTGTGGTCAAATGCCCCTACTAGTTAGGTATCATCTATCTTTAATAGTTATCATTGTCAAGGAATTCCTTCAGAACTAGATCTACAGATCATGTGTCCACTTCGTCTTGTACGTACTTTTTGATCCTTTTTGAATTAGTTTTTATAATATTGTTCTTCAACCTTTGGCACATACTGGATATTATCTGATGTGTTCATTTGATTCTCTCTAATGATAATGACCTACAACCATTGGGCATTTTACATTTGTTCATAGACATGACCTACAACTTTTGTCAATTTGGAAGTTCCTTGTGGAACTTCCCACGCTTAGGAATGTATATATTGTGTTATTGAACATCACCTCTATCCCAATGAAAAAATGCTACACTAACCCGTGAGTTCGTCTTATCAAGGAAATGGAGCTATCAATTTCTTCAGTTAGGTGTATTGCAATGTAGTGCAAAGTGGCATTTAGTGTTCCCAGGCTCGTTAAAGGTTAAGATAATTATCTATGCTTGATATAATGGTTGTATTTATCACCAGTGAATCAGGTAAGAACATCATTGCTAATGTTGGAGAGCTCCATCTTGAGATATGCCTAAAAGAATAACAAGAATATTATGTGTGAAATAGGAAATGGTTGTCCTGATCATATAGAGAATAAAGTAGCCGATTAGCTACAAGTTATCCATTATCCAGGTAGGCATCCAATCTAAAGTACAAGGAAACACTCCTATCTATGTTCGATGCATTCTTGTAGTTTACATCTTCACTAACACAGAACTTGTATCTTTTGACAGGTTTTCATGCACAAGGACATGCGTGCATGCACATGCACACTTAAATATGTAGTTATACTGCACTTGGATGATTCTTTAGGTGGATCTCTGTTGGTTCAGACTTGGAGTTGCTTATTAGTGGACTTCTAGATATTGATTGTAAGTATATGTTGTTTGATATCTGCACTTTGCAGTTGCGTGGTTATATTAATTTCTAATTGTCTTATGGTTTATTGTAGTATAAGATTTAAGGGAAAATAAAGAATACTCCGGCTACAGCAATGCATCACATGTTATCTAGTGGTTCTGGGAGGTGGTTCAAGGATTCCACCATAATGTAAAGCTATTTCCTGAAGGAGCTTTGAAGTCGGCATGTTGAAAAGTAGATAGTCATATTAGGGAAGAGACAAATCCAATGATGTAGAAGTTATTGTACTGAATAGAAAAATGTTGTATGAAAGTATATCAATGGTGGTGTATTCAATATAAGGGGCAAGGTAAAATGTCCTCCCCATGTAATTTTTATTTGATTATAGATAAAAAAATATTCATACTTTTGGAAAACTGAGTTCGGCTGCAATTGGCATTCAATTAGAAAACCTGATAATGAACTAAAAATTGAATGACTAAAAGCCATAGAAATGTTTTAATACAGAACTAGTATGTCATTAGTGGCTTTTTTTATATGCCATTACACTCCAAAAAAATCTTTTCATACATCAACATAATACAAAATAGTGGCATTTGTATAAAACCCAATTGATGGATAGTGGCTTTTTTATAAATGTCAAATGATGTTTTAGTGGCCTTTATTTAGCATTTATTGGAAGCCACTAAAGGCAAATGTTTAGTGGCATTTACAACTTATGCCACTGTGGCAACACATCCCATTATCACACAGATAACGAGGTGTTACGCGAAAATGTGCGGAAATCACCATAACCACAGATTATGAAAATACGGGTTAATTAAAACCGATTGCGGAAAACTGATAAACTATGAAACTATTACTTTGCAGTCCTCATCCTGCACAGAAACACGTCATATATACATACACGAGATCTGATACGTGATTACAGCTTACTGGAACAGCTGTCCATCCATCACATGAGTTCACCACCTGTTCATATACATAGAGGCCCACATCCGGCCAACAGCAGGATATACAAAACATCATCGATCGTTCATCATGAAACATCGTCAAAACACTGCCAAGGACCTGAGAGTACAGGGATGACTCTAGACTCTACTACAAAACATCTAAAACAGCAGCCTATCCATCGCTTGCCTTCTACTACTCTTCTAGCTGCTCAGCCGCAACACCACGACCACCACCGCGTCTACCTCGACCACCTAAAAACCAGTGGAGTGAGACAATTGAACAATTGTCCCAGCGGGAAACATAACTTCCCACCGCAACTACAGAACCTTAGTGATATACTATAACAGCAGATAATTATCAACAGGTATAACCAGAGCAATCTATATATATAGCAAAGCTATTCTTACCGACAAGCTTACCAGTTGTACAAGATGAATATAACCAAATATCTCTCAATAGAACATGTTTATCATAATAAGATACAATGTCACATAACCTGATTATCAAGATAAGGCATATTACCACATACCTGGTGAATATAGAAGTACCTACAGATATACCAAAATTTAATACACAAACAAGGCCTCAACCAATGTTTCGTGTTTAACTTAAGCAGTTAATACTAAACGGCTGTATTACGTATTATTATGCCCCAAGGATTTGAATCGTACCATTCAAATCCAACCTCTGGCTGCGAAGCCTAAGACTGGTGCCATACAAGGTCAATGGAAGAGCCGGACTCCATGACCTCCCACCTCGTGGTCAGTACACGAGCACAACACAAGCATGACCTTAGTCACATGCTGTAGTGGTCTAAGCCACTGGGTCAGCTCCATAGGCTACCCTCACTCTAGCCCGCCTTGGTACAGGTTTTGGCGCTAGTACAATTGAGCCACGGGCCTGATCACCGTGCTCTGAGCCATGAACACATTCATGTTGTTCACATCACATATCATGAGCCATGGGCCTGTTCACCATGCTCTATATACGTATCTGAGTCTGTAACCGAAGTTACACTCTTACCTCCTTACTTTAGGCTAGGAGTAACCTCGCATATTCAACAATATGCGCTCCGGGTTAACCCGTAGGGGAACCCGTTTCACCATCACCAAGTCCTGACGATGATGGATCTATGGCCAGGGCAAACTACATGATATATTTTACTGTGATTAATTAGTATCTTTTAGATGGATTGCAGGATTCAACCAAGTTATATAACATGCAAGATATAATAGAAAGTAAAGAACATTATATTATTATTGAAACCACATCAACCTGATCCATCACAAGGATCCCACATCACATGTTACCACTTGGCCTCTTACCAACCATCCAGATCCATCTCAAGGATCATCACATACCATGGGATCTCAATCCCTCATCATGTACTATCACTGTCTTTCCAAGGCTCACATCATCATCATGGGACAACACATCACATATATAATCTCATAGAACAATTATCAGGTAATGTTACTCATCATATATGTCGCATAGCCCATTCATGGCTACACATTACCTGCATGGTTAGGGTACATAATAACCATAGTTTCAACATAAGGAATATGCTCATTATCATGAACTATCATTCGAGATACTCTACTTATCATTATTACACTATTTGGTGATCAAGCGTATTAAGCACATCCTTAACAAACCATAGTCAAGACCACTCTTATCTCAAGATCATACAACAATCAAGGTAATCACTTTATATAGGAACATGTTGAGTATACACTATTATTACCAATATCATTACTGTTACCATCCTCTATCATCATCATTACCTTTATCATTAAGCAACCATTAATGCAACTACCATTTATCATTGCCATTAACAATTAAGCATAAGACCTACATTATGCATATCATTACTACTCTTGCTACCATCATTACTATTATCAGCATCATCATCCACTAGTATCTTTATCGCTATGTCATTAAACAAACTATTAATGTAACTGTCACTTAGCCAAATTATTACCCACATTAATATTATTATTGCTTTTACTACTAACATGGCATCACCATCATTACATGATTTCCATCATCAAAACTATTAACATCTTTGCTATCCACATTATCATTGGTATCATTGTTATCAAAAGCACCATTAACACATGTTGCGCATAAGCATCTACTTCCATCACACTTGTGACCGTTACCAAAGGAACTCATACCCTCACCTAAGATAGCTCACATCCCTCACCACTACTAGCTCACACGGCTAGGGCATGGGGAGGCAGCAACGCTGCGTTGCACCCAGCACCCAGCCCGACAGACCGTCACAAGAAGGAGTGTCGTGCGTCACAAAGTATCACGCGTCACACTCAATCGGGCAACGCCCGTCACAGCCACTCCTGTCTCCGGTCATCCTAGGCTAACACCCACCTAGCAACCTCACAACGGCCAGGAGAGAGAAGGAGAGAAAGAAGGAAGGAGAGAGGAAAACACTCCTGATAATGTGCAACATCTATCCAGGCCTAACGGCCGACACTCACCTCAAACCAAGAGCGTGACGCCCGTCACAACCCCAAACCTCTGTCGCGCGTCACAGCCCCAGGCCTATCGGCCGATACAACAAGATGCAATGCCCGGCAGGGCTATCGGCCAACACCACCTTTGCATATCATGCAACTCAACCAACTCATCCAAACCGGGCCCTGTCATCCGCCAAGAAACCAAGGCCTATCGTCCAAGACAAGAGAGTCCATATCATCCAACACAAGGCTGACGCCCGTCAGGGCTATCGCCCAACACCCCCCATATCGGCCACCATAACCCTAGCTCACCCTATCGCCCAACACAAGGGCAAGGTATCGGCCAACCCTAAAAACACATCATATCGTCCACCAAGGTATACATATCGTCCAACAAAGGGAGCACCCTATCGTTCAACACAAGGACAAAGGGAACCATGTCGTCCATCAAGGAGGATATCATCCAACACATGGTCACCATCAACCTCCAACTCACGGGAACCCAAACCCTAGATCACTAGAAACCCTAAACTCTAAGGGTATATCGGCCACCAAAGGAAACTCAAGCAAGGTACAAGTCTAAGCTACTAACTTAAGAACAAGGACAAGAACAAAAGGTAAAGAAGTTAGGGTTAGAAGTTATGCAACCTACCTCTAAGCTCCAAGGAAGAAGAAGCACTCCAGCTCCAAGGGTATCGTCCAACACAGCTCCAAGGTCCAAAGCTATCGTCCACCAGGCTTCTCCAGGAAGGTGTATCGTCCACCACTTCAACTCCAAGGGAGTGTATCGGCCAACACAAGCTAGATGGAGAGGGATATCGTGCACTCAAGGTGGAGGAGAAACCCAAAAGAGCAAAGGAAGCTAAGGCAAGGGAAAGAACCATATATATAGAAGGAAAGGGTGGAGAAAACAAGGTACAACCATGCTAAGTGTCGTCCACCCAAGGGACACTTGTCCTAGGGTTCAAGCCAACACACTATCAAGGAATGGGACACTTGTCCAAGCCATGCATCAAGTGTCCACTACACAAGACCAAGTATCATGGGCGACACAGGCAGCAGCTCTGCTGGGTGACACACCATCCTGCTGGGCGACACAAAGCAGGACCTGGCCGACACAAGGCTCAAGCAAGCCCAACCAAGGCACCTCAAGGCCCAAACAAGCTCAACTCAGGCCCAAAGAACTCAAACAACAAGCCCAATCCTTCATCTCAACCCTAGAGGAAGCAAAGAGGGAAAACATCTCACAAGATGACCAACTTGCACACAAAACCCTAAACTTGGGTTACTTGCAAGTAGCCCCTCGAACTCTCAACAAAGCACAACAAAACCCTAATCACCACTTAAGGTGATTAGCAAGCATCAAACCACCAAGATTAAGCAAAACAAACAGGGTAAACCCTAAACGCAGGTCAGGGTCCTTACAAGCTAACCCCCTTTAAGGGATTTCGTCCCCGAAATCCGAAGAGAAAAGCGAGGGATACTTCCTCCTCATCTCTTCTTCAAGCTCCCACGTGGCTTCCTCAACGCCACGACGCTGCCAAAGAACCTTCACAAGCACCAGATCTTTCTTCTTCAACTTCTTGATCCTGCTGTCAAGGATCGCCACCGGACCTTCCTCGTAGGTCACATCTGCATCAAGCTCAACCTCAACTGGCTGTATCACTGTACCTGAATCCGGATGACTTTTCTTCAGCATACTGACATGAAACACTGGATGCAACCTGTACAACTCTGGAGGCAACTCTAACTCATAAGCTACCTTGCCAACACGTGCTCGGACTGAGTAAGGCCCCATATACCTGGGAGCTAACTTACCCTTCCGACCAAACCTTAGCACACCTTTCCATGGTGAGACTTTAAGATACACCTTGTCTCTTACCTGGAACTCCAAAGGTCGTCGGCGATTGTCCGCATAAGACTTCTGCCTGTCCTTTGCCACTTTCAATTGTTGCTGTATCACTTTGATCTTTTCTGTTGTCTATTGTACTAACTCAGGACCCAAAAGCTGATACTCACCTGATTCATACCAACACAAAGGAGATCTGCACTTCCTTCCATACAAAGCTTTATAAGGAGCCATGTTGATGCTTCGTTGGTAACTGTTGTTGTAAGCAAACTCTATCAAACTCAGATGTACATCCCAGTTGCCTAGAAACTGCAAAACACAAGCTCGAAGAAGATCCTCCAAGATCTGAATAGTCCTCTCAGACTGTCCATCTGTCTGCGGGTGAAAAGGTATACTGAATCTCAACTACGTTCCCAACTCCTTGTGCAACTGTTCCCAAAAATGACTTGTGAACTGAGTACCTCTGTCAGAAACTATTGTCGCTGGCACACCATGCAAACATACTATCTCATCCACATATACTCGAGCTAGCTTCTCAGCGGTATACGTTGTCTTCACTGGTAAGAAATGGGCAGATTTAGTCAATCTGTCCACTATCACCCAAATGGAATCATGATTCCTAGTTGTCTAGGGTAGACCAACTACGAAATCCATGGTTATATGATCCCATTTCCACTGCGGTATCGGCAAAGGTTGCAACGTACCTGCCGGCTTTTGATGTTCAGCCTTCACTTGCTGACACACCGCACATCTTGCCACGAACTCAGCTACATCTCTCTTCAAATCGGGCCACCAATGCAAATCCTTTAGACTATGGTACATCTTGGTGACACCTAGATGCATCGCATACATCGACGTATGTGCTTCTTCAAGCACCAACTTCCTCAGATCATCAACATCTGGAATCACCATCCTGTCACGATAGCAAACTAGCCCATCTTCGGACTCATGAAAACCATCACGCTTGTCGCTGCCGAACTCTGATCTAATCAACTGTACTGCATCATCTGTCTGTTGTGCATCCTTGATTTGCTGTCTCAATATAGGCTTAACTTGCATCTGTGCAAAAAGACCAGACAACAAAGAAACTTCCATATGCACATTCATCTGTCGCAGAGAAACAAACATATCTCGTCTATGGCATACCAGAGAACTCAACTGTGCCTTCCGTACTGAAAGAAAAGAAGAAGACTTTCTGCTAAGCGCATCAGCTACCACATTCGCCTTACCAGGATGATACTCGATAGTGCAGTCATAATCATTGATCAACTCCATCCATCGTCGCCGTCGCATGTTCAACTCTTGCTGCGTATAGATGTACTTCAGATTCTTATGATCCGTAAAGATCTGACACACTTCCCCATATAGATAGTGTCTCCAAATCTTTAACGCATGAACCACTGCTGCCAACTCTAAGTCATGAGTCAGATAGTTCTCCTCATGCTTCTTGAGCTGTCGCGAGGCAAAAGAAACCACATGATCTTCCTGCATCAACATGCAACCTAAACCTTTCTTGGAAGCATCACAAAAAACAACATAGCCTTTCCCAGGCTCTGGCAAGATCAACACTGGAGCACTGGTCAGCTTCTCCTTCAAACTCTGGAAAGCTTGCAGACATCGATCATCCCAAACAAAAGGTACATCCTTCCTGGTCAACTTCGTCATTGGAAACACGATCACACTGAAGTCCTTGATAAACCTCCGGTAGTATCCTGCCAAACCAAGGAAACTACGAACTTCTGTCGGCATCTTTGGTTGTTCCCAATCCGCAACGGATTCCACCTTCTTTGGATCTACTTTGACTCCTTCAGCAGATATTACATGACCCAAGAAAGTCACTTCATCCAACCAGAACTCACATTTACTGAACTTGGCATACAACTGATGTAGGCGAAGAAGATTCAACGCTCGACGAAGATGTTGCTCATGCTCTAGCATGTCCTGACTATAGATCAAGATGTCATCTATAAAGACTACAACAAACTGATCTAAGAACAGACGAAACACTCTGTTCATCAAGTCCATAAAAGCTACAGGTGCATTGGTTAGCCCAAACGGCATAACCACGAACTCAAAATGACCATACCTCATCCTGAAAGCTGACTTTGGTATGTCATCCCCCTTTATCCTCAACTGATGATATCCAGGCCGTAGATCGATCTTCGAGAACACTGTAGCACCACGCAACTGATCGAACAGATCATCTATCCTCGGCAATGGGTACTTATTCTTGATCGTGACTTTGTTCAACTGCCGGTAGTCTATACACAACCGCATCAAACCATCCTTCTTCTTAACGAACAACATGGGAGCACCCCACGGCGACGTACTCGGTCGGATAAAACCTTTCTCCAACAACTCTTGCAACTGCTTCTTCAACTCTTCCATTTCTGCTGGAGCCATCCTATACGCTGTCTGAGCAACTGGCTGCGTTCCAGGAACCAGATTGATCTCGAAATCAATCTCTCGGGGTGGAGGAACACTAGAAAACTCCTCAGGGAACACGTCAGCGAACTCTCGAACCACTGACACCTCCTCAAGACTAGGACCTTTCGCCTTGGTAACCACAACGGTATCCACCACGTGAGCTAGGAACGCCTCACATTCTTGTCGTAACAACTTATCTGCCACCATAGCTGACACCAGAAACGTCGGAAGAATCTTCCTATCTCCCCGGAAGATCCACTTCTCTCCAGCAACATCAAACACAGCCTGCTTGGAACCACAGTCCAAGACAACCTTATACCTCTCTAAGGTATCCATCCCAAGGATAACATCGAAACCATGCATATCAAGTAGTATAAGATCCACTTGAATACGATGTCCCGAGAAATACAAGACACAAGATGGACACACTTCTCGAAGCAGGGAGGAACCATCAAGAGGGGTTTCTAACAACAAGCTATCCTTCTTACAACTAATAGGTAAACGACAGTTTTCAAGCATACTATAGGCGATAAAAGAGTGTGTAGCACCCGGGTCAACCAGAACAGATATAAAGCAAGAAGAAGACATATCAGAATGAAATAACTCCATCTGACCTGTCACCACTCGTGGGTTGACTATCGCCTCCGGCTGACTCATGGCATAGAATCGAGCCGTTGCTTGCTGTCCACGACCTCTACTTCCTCGAGCAGACGATCCAGCCTGAGATGCTTGACCGCGTCCTCGTCCTCTACTACCACTGGGCTGCGGTCTCTCTGACCTCTGAAAACTCTGCCTCAGTTGCTGCGTCACTTCAACATCTCTATTCGGGCAATGCGACTTGAGATGTTCGGTCTGTCCATAAAGATAGCATGCCCTATCTTCAAACTGTGGCCTAGCTAGCCCTGTCACTGCCACAGAAGCTGAACTATGTGCCTTAGACGGTGAAGAAACATAACCTTTCCCCTTACTTGGAGACCACTGAGACGGCACACCAAAACTTCTCATCACTGACGGTGCTGAAAACCTAGGCTTCTTAAAGCCACCAAACCTTCGTCCTTGAAACTGAGCAGGTCTTTTCAGAGACATAGACTCTCTTTTCTCCCGTACTGTCCTCTTGATCCGCTGAACTGATTCAACAAACGTAGCGAACCGCTCTCGGTTCTCCAACGTAGAAACCGGTGTTGTCAACTCAGCACTTAAACTCTTCTTGAAACGTCTGATCCGTTCCTCATCTGTTGCCGCCATGTGAGGACAGAACCTCGACAGATCCATAAACTTAGCTTCATACTCGGTGACGTTCATCGTTCCCTGTCACAACTTCTCGAACTGACTGATCTTCTCATCCAGGTACGTCTTGGGAAAGTATCTGGTGACGAACTCACGTCGAAACACTTCCCAACATATCACCTCACCATGCCGCTTCTCTTCTTCGATGGTCCACCAGTGACCAGCACTACCCTTCAGAAGGTAGACAGCATGCTTTACCTTGTCTGCTTCAGGGATGTCAAGGATCCGGAAAGCCTTCTCGAGACTTGTCAGCCACAGATCTGCATCCGCTGGATCAGCCGTTCCAACATAATCTGAAGCTCCAACTCGACGAAGACGCTCAAAGGTCTTCCCGATACCCAATGCTTCTCCATGGGGAACCTGTGCTCGCGGAGGAGGCACTGGTAATCGCTCAACCATGAGATTCATCATAGCCATTAACTGCTCCATAAGCTGTTGGTAAGCAGGATGTTCAAGTATGGCTGGGTTAGGTTGGGGGACCTCAGGCACCCGATCTTCATGTGCCTGCCCATCTGCTCCATCAACCGATGCAGCATCACTGTACTCAGCAGAGTGATGTTCATGGTTTCCAGACATCTTGACTTTTCTTCCGCTGAGGGCAGAAGATATAGTAAGAAAACCTGGAAAACTCATAAGAACAACTCAACCTAGTCCTAAATCCCTGTAGACTCAGCGAACCTAAAGCTCTGATACCAAACTTGTGGCAACACATCCCATTATCACACAGATAACGAGGTGTTACATGAAAACGTGCGGAAATCACCATAACCACAGATTATGAAAATACGGGTTAATTAAAACTGATTGCGGAAAACTGACAAACTATGAAACTATTACTATCCAGTCCTCATCCTACACAGAAACACGTCATATATACATACACGAGATCTGATACGTGATTACAGCTTACTGGAACAGCTGTCCATCCATCACATGAGTTCACCACCTGTTCATATACATAGAGGCCCACATCCGGCCAACAGCGGATATACAAAACATCATCGATTGTTCATCGCGAAACATCATCAAAACACTGCCAAGGACCTGAGAGTACAGGGATGACTCTAGACTCTACTACAAAACATCCAAAACAGCAGCCTATCCATCGCTTACCTTCTACTGCTCTTCTAGCTGCTCAGTCGCAACACCACGACCACCACCGCGTCTACCTCGACCACCTGAAAACCAGCGGAGTGAGACAATTGAACAATTGTCCCAGTGGGAAACATAACTTCCCACCGCAACTACAGAACCTTAGTGAGATACTATAATAGCAGATAATTATCAACAGGTATAACCAGAGCAATCTATATATATATAGCAAAGCTATTCTTACCGACAAGCTTACCAGTTGTACAAGATGCATATAACCAAATATCTCTCAATAGAACATGTTTATCAGAATAAGATACAATGTCACATAACCTGATTATCAAGATAAGGCATATTACCACATACCTGATGAATATAGAAGTACCTGCAGATATACCAGAATTTAATACACAAATAAGGCCTCAACCAATGTTTCGTGTTTAACTTAAGCAGTAAATACTAAACGGTTGTATTACGTATTATTATGCCCCGAGGATTTGAATCGTACCATTCAAATCCAACCTCTGGCTGCGAAGCCTAAGATTGGTGCCATACAAGGTCAATGGAAGAGCCGGACTCCACGACCTCCCACCTCGTGGTCAGTACACGAGCACAACACAGGCATGACCTTAGTCACATGTTGTAGTGGTCTAAGCCACTGGGTCAGCTCCATAGGCTACCCTCACTCTAGCCCGCCTTGGTACAGATTTTGGCGCTAGTACAATTGAGCCACGGGCCTGATCACTGTGCTCTGAGCCATGAACACATTCATGTTGTTCACATCACATATCCTGAGCCATGGGCATGTTCACCATGCTCTATATACGTATCTGAGTCTGTAACCGAAGTTACACTCTTACCTCCTTACTTTAGGCTAGGAGTAACCTCGCATATTCAACAATATGCGCTCCGGGTTAACCCATAGGGGAACCCATTTCACCATCACCAAGTCCTGACGATGATGGATCTATGGCCAGGGCAAACTACATGATATATTTTACTGTGATTAATTAGTATCTTTTAGATGGATTGCAGGATTCAACCAAGTTATATAACATGCAAGATATAACAGAAAGTAAAGAACATTATATTATTATTGAAACCACATCAACATGATCCATCACAAGGATCCCACATCACATGTTACCACTTGGCCTCTTGCCAACCATCCAGATCCATCTCAAGGATCATCACATACCATGGGATCTCAATCCCTCATCATGTACTGTCACTGCCTTTCTAAGGCTCACATCATCATCATGGGACAACACATCACATATATAATCTCATAGAACAATTATCAGGTAATGTGACTTGTCATATATGTCGCATAGTCCATTCATGGCTACACATTACCTGCATGGTTAGGGTACATAATAACCATAGTTTCAACATAAGGAATATGCTCATTATCATGAACTATCATTTGAGATACTCTACTTATCATTATTACACTATTTGGTGATCAAGCGTATTAAGCACATCCTTAACAAACCATAGTCAAGACCACTCTTATCTCAAGATCATACAATAATCAAGATAATCACTTTATATAGGAACATGTTGAGTATACACTATTATTACCAATATCATTACTGTTACCATCCTATATCATCATCATTACCTTTATCATTAAGCAACCATTAATGCAACTACCATTTATCATTGCCATTAACAATTAAGCATAAGACCTACATTATGCATATCATTACTACTCTTGCTACCATCATTACTATTATCAGCATCATCATCCACTAGTATCTTTATCGCTATGTCATTAAACAAACTATTAATGTAACTGTCACTTAGCCACATTATTACCCACATTAATGTTATTATTGCTTTTACTACTAACATGGCATCACCATCATTACATGATTTCCATCATCAAAACTATTAACATCTTTGCTATCCACATTATCATTGGTATCATTGTTATCAAAAGCACCATTAACACATGTTGCGCATAAGCATCTACTTCCATCACACTTGTGACCGTTACCAAAGGAACTCATACCCTCACCTAAGATAGCTCACATCCCTCACCACTACTAGCTCACACGGCTAGGGCATGGGGAGGCAGCAACGCTGCGTTGCACCCAACGCCCAGCCCGACAGACCGTCACAAGAAGGAGTGTCGTGCGTCACAGAGTATCGCGCGTCACACTCAATCAGGCAACGCCCGTCACAGCCACTTCTATCGCCCGTCATTCTAGGCTAACACCCACCTAGCAACCTCACAATGGCTAGGAGAGAGAAGGAGAGAAAGAAGAAAGGAGAGAGGAAAACACTCCTGATAATGTGCAACATCTATCCAGGCCTAACGACCGACACTCACCTCAAACCAAGAGCGTGACACCCGTCACAACCCCAAACCTCTGTCGCGCGTCATAGCCGCAGGCCTATCGGCCGATACAACAAGATGCAACGCCCGAAAGGGCTATCGGCCAACACCACCTTTGCATATCGTGCAACTCAACCAACTCATCCAAACCGGGCCCTGTCGTCTGCCAAGAAACCAAGGCCTGTCGTCCAAGACAAGAGAGTCCATATCGTCCAACATAAGGCTGACGCCTGTCAGAGCTATCGCCCAACACCCCCCATATCGGCCACCATAACCCTAGCTCACCCTATCGCCCAACACAAGGGCAAGGTATCGGCCAACCCTAAAAACACATCATATCGTCCACCAAGGTATACATATCGTCCAACAAAGGGAGCACCCTATCGTCCAACACAAGGACAAAGGGAACCATGTCGTCCATTAAGGAGGATATCGTCCAACACATGGTCACCATCAACCTCCAACTCAAGGGAACCCAAACCCTAGATCACTAGAAACCCTAAACTCTAAGGGTATATCGGCCACCAAAGGAAACTCAAGAAAGGTACAAGTCTAAGCTACTAACTTAAGAACAAGGACAAGAACAAAAGGTAAAGAAGTTAGGGTTAGAAGTTATGTAACCCGCCTCTAAGCTCCAAGGAAGAAGAAGCACTCCAGCTCCAAGGGTATCGTCCAACACAGCTCCAAGGTCCAAAGATATTGTCCACCAGGCTTCTCCAGGAAGGTGTATCAGCCACCACTTCAACTCCAAGGGAGTGTATCGGCCAACACAAGCTAGATGGAGAGGGATATCGTGCACTCAAGGTGGAGGAGAAACCCAAAAGAGTAAAGGAAGCTAAGGCAAGGGAAAGAACCATATATATAGAAGGAAAGGGTGGAGAAAACAAGGTACAACCATGCTAAGTGTCATCCACCCAAGGGACACTTGTCCTAGGGTTCAAGCCAACACACTAGCAAGGAATGGGACACTTGTCCAAGCCATGCATCAAGTGTCCACTACACAAGACCAAGCATCATGGGCGACACAGGCAGCAGCTCTGCTGGGCGACACACCAGCCTGCTGGGTGACACAAAGCAGGTCCTGGCCGACACAAGGCTCAAGCAAGCCCAACCAAGGCACCTCAAGGCCCAAACAAGCTCAACTCAGGCCCAAAGAACTCAAACAACAAGCCCAACCCTTCATCTCAACCCTAGAGGAAGCAAAGAGGGAAACATCTCACAAGATGACCAACTTGCACACAAAACCCTAAACTTGGGTTACTTGCAAGTAGCCCCTCGAACTCTCAACAAAGCACAACAAAACCCTAATCACCACTTAAGGTGATTAGCAAGCATCAAACCACCAAGATTAAGTAAAACAAACAGGGTAAACCCTAAACGCAGGTCAGGGTCCTTACAGCCACTATCTTTCTAGTGGCATTGGTACTAGAGGCATTTTTAAAGTGTCAACAAATGTCACTAAACATGTTTAGTGGCATTTATTTTTTTAGTGGTATTTCTAAAAGGCCACTAATGGGCATTTTTACTGTAATGTCCAAAACTGCTAGAGTAGAAGGGGGTCACACGTTTAAGCCTACCTAGATGATGTTTCACACCCATAATGAGCGTGAGATCTTGGTGCAAAGGACAACCTTGGGAGGGACTTGTTCACAGGGCACAACTAATGCAAGAGATCTCATAAGGACTTTGCCATCAACTGAAGGCAAGATGCAAAATAGTGTCTTCTCCCCTTCTAAGTCCTCTACGACAGTGAGGAAGTCAGAGATCCCTTTGGTGAGGATTTGTGGTTCATCTTGGAGGCCTCTTAGTAGTCAGGATTGTATAGGAGGACTCAGGGAGGGTGAATTGAAGCCCTTTTGAAACCAAGGTGAGTAGATACATGTTATTGTGGCTACCGGAGCAAGAGTTCCGGCAGTAGTTTTCTCTGGACGACAAACCATCACACTTCATTGCATGAAACATATCATAATATAGGAAGAGAGAGAGAGAGGTAGGCCATGTCGAGTCTAGATTCAGATGAGTTGGTCGGTTCATATAATCTATTTTGGACCACATACCTCAATAAGGAGATACATGGCATGTTCTCAGGAGTGGAGACAAGAGAACTGATGTCTTCAATAAATCCCTTGAGCTAAATATAGAGTTACAATTTCAATGTACCTCACCAAGTAGAAGTTTCCACGCCTAATTCTCATGTCAATAACTCACCGTCACTATCTTAGAGTTTAGCCAAACACCCTAAGATATCAACAATAGACCCTAGCCGAATGTAGGATTGCCTAAAGAGGTTCACATCCTCATCTTGGGTACACGAGAAAGGAACCAACAAAATAATATATCACATATCATCATTTCATATCACATATCATCAAATTTCACATGTTTCATAGATTTTATTTCATCATAGTCTATTCCTCATGGACATAGACTTTCACACCAGGGACTTAGGGCCACTCCATACGACTCACTCCTAAATCTAGTGGTTTGACCTTTAAGGTCTCGATCCACACTTCGTAAATCCTTCTCATAATACTCTGATTACTACAAGGAGATTTGTTTCATTTCCCCAGTGTGGCACTCAGGGGAACTCACTGTGCTTAGGGTGCCTAACTAGATGTGTCATCATTCCACTTGTTATAAATCCTTTTTACTCATCTTAAAGAAGCTTCGGTCATCATGTATCATATGTGTATGTTTTTGCATAACAAGAATGACATAAAGAAGATTGGGCTTATTAAGAGAGACAATGTGATGGAGTGGACTTTTGGAATCCTAAATGTCCAATGACATAGTGAAATCATATGGTTGAGTTATATTAAGAGTTCCAAGATTTTGACAAAGTAGGTGTGTTGATGTGAGGTTGACATCGTGATTAAGATATCTCTATTTAATGCCTTCTTGAGGAATTTAAGGGGTCATTTGGGTAGATACTTCTCGAATACTAGAATTTTTAGCAGTAAATTGGTATTGATGATTACCACAATTGTTGTGCGGAATGGATAGATGCGTATGACGAACATTATCTGAAGCGGGGAGGGTCAAGGCAGCTTGTAATCTGAAATTCACACAAAATAGGTGTGACTGGAGACTCCCGCAAGATGTGGCCATCTCATCTCCGGAAACGCATTCCGTGAACTGTAGCCACCACGACATGGTGATCCTAACTGTCATTTACAATATCATTTTCTAGGATTTCTAATGTGGTCGGCCAAACTAAGCCTAATAGAATGATCAAATAGATGATTTTTGTCACCAAATTTGAGTGAATGCAAATCAAGAGGTAGGGAAGCTATGGTTAAAATTTGGTGGTAATTGGATGTTCCTAGAGGAAGTTATTAAGGTTTGAAATTTGAGAAATAATGTGCATATTTGATGATTCATAGACCTAAGTTTGTGATTTTGTATCAGTACCACGCCCCTTAGTTGATCCAGGATATGTGGCCGAATCCTGGCCCTTTAGTCTTCTTGATCCAGTGGCTATCAGCCTGGAGGAGTGAGCCGCGGACCTGGTCTCGTGAGTGACCTGTCACAGCTGTTGGATGCATATTCGACGGCAGTCAGATCATCTCCAAGCTCCGGATCTTGAGGAGTCATGGAGCAGTGAGGCATGCAAGTACCCATGCCACCACGATCTCCAAACGAGCATCGAACAGAAGAGGTGACCGAACATTTAGTCTTGACTCGTCTTAAGGAGCAACCTGGCCCCTTAGCCGTGGCCATTGGTTCTCGGTGTAGATAGAGAGAGCCCTCCTTACCCACCGACTCTCCATTGCAACCTACAGGTGGTGTCCATGAGTAGAACATGGAGTTAGTGAGGAGATTAGAGGAAGATAAGAGGGGGAAAGAAGGTTCGAAGTCAAGGGAGTCCAAGGTGGCAGGTCCTAGGGGCTGTCGTTGAGCTTCCATGGCTAATGATCTCCGATTAGCTGAGGGAGAAGGTGAAGCTCTGAGGAGGGCTGCAGGGCTTCCGCATCATTAACCAAGGACCGAGACGAGTTCAAGGAGGGTCTACGTTTCTTTTGGGAAGATTTCCAGACGATTTTCATGCCTGGGGACGTTTTTCCCCTTTCCTGACGTCGCGGTGGCCGCCATCTCTGGTGACCTCATGGTCATGGATCTCCAGAGGCCAACTTGGAAGCTACACTAGCCATGGAGATCCAGTGGTTGATGCTGAAGTTGTCTGTGGTCTTAGTAGCAGATGAGGACCCCTTCGCCTCAGTTGATCGCTCACCGGAGGGGAGGATCGCGGCGGCGGCCCTGCTCCAGAGTCACACTGCAGATCGCGTGAGAAAGCAAGAGCCAGAGGAGAATTGGATCGGGTTCTTTGATCCGTGAACAGGCTGAATCGACTGAACCAGGGAGCCAAGCCAGAAATAAACCGGCCAGCATCAGCGTGAGAATAGAAGAAGTGAGTTGTGCCCCCCCCCCAAGTGCCACGTGGCGGCTGCTAATTCGTTGAACAAGGTAAATATCTCAAAAATGCCTAGATCCTGTATAATTCATGGTAAATAGCACGATTATCAGAAAAATACAAGTAACGTACTAAAATCCTCAGAAAAATGTGTAGAATAATATGAAACCATCATATCAGCCTTTTTATACTTAAATCTCAATGATATCATGTAAGATATGTAATGCTTGCTTAATGGATAATAAATACCAAACGGTGGTATAAAATTATACGAAAATGTCAATAAATCTATAATCATGTCTATAATCCATATAAGGTCAATGATTATGATGTTGATGCTCGAAATTATGTAATTTGATTTATATGGCTAATTAGGGCTAATAACCCTAAATAAAATGCAATAAATACATACACGCTCAATAAATGATAGAAATTATAGAGTAAGATCATATCAGTATATAGAATCCCAATTTTAATTATGTGGTTAGTTTTATACACGAAATCCATGTTATATGAAGATGACCCATTATACATGTGATGAAAGCATAATTTGAGTAATACATGTAACTTAGGGTTAATATGTATAAATAATGATATGGAACCTGATATTCAGATTATTTATCCTAATCTGAAACATAACATCAGTAACATAAATCCCACATAAGGATGAATATAAGACAAGTAATAATGTATATAACATAATGATATAAGGGAAACCCTAATGAACACGTTTAGGGTTAAGATGAGATGTATGATGATGAGAATCTGATGATAGTACATGATCTTGTCTTAATCAGGGCTGACCAAAGATATAGATGACATGAGAAATATGTGATTAGGATGTCTCTTTTCAAGGTACGACATTACCTCTTACTTGGCTTATTATACAATATACATGTGTTATATGTGTAGTAAAATACTTGGCATATGATATTGGATGAAATGATTGTTCTTGCATGATATGTTGCTTGATTTTCTATGCTTATGTCTATGAACACATGAAACATAAAATATATGATCCATCGTATGATAGCACTAAACTCTTTGGTAGTATTGTGCATTGAAGTGATCTCAAACTCTTTGGTAGTAGATCACATGTGTTAGATCTCAAACTCTTTGGTAGTAGATCACACATAATATGATCTAAAACTCTTTGGTAGTAGATCATAATACCTAAAAACATCAAAGCCCTTGGTGGCAGATGTATGAGATATATGATGGAAATGTGCTTAAAATATATGTGTTCTCGTTTGTTAATGAACATCTTCTGAGAAAGTATATGCTTTTCTTATATTTGTTTATTATTTCTAAGTATTAGTTTTATCTTACTATCAAGATATGATGAGAGGCATATAAAAGACATGTAGGTGTACTCAATATAATATTCTTAAATATTTTGCTGACATGTACCACATGTAATCTTTTGTTTAGGTTGTGGACATATGATCTTGAAGAACCAGGATAGTTGAGAGTTGTGTGGTGAGCTGATGTACAGGTGGACCTATTGTCTTAAGATCTTATTGTTTAGTGGTTTTATATATATAAGTTTGTTGTTCAATATGTAATATCAAATGTTGTAACAATTCATTATGTAATTATATGTTGAATGGTGAACATGTGTTGTTGTTTGTTTATTGTTCATGTGCATGTGCTACTGTTGTTTTGCTTCTGACTCCCTCGATTTTCTTCTTCTTAGCCTAGTGTGTGGTTCTTAAATTGGGATTCTCGATGAGGTGAGGGTTTCAATTTGGATGTCACACATTAGATTAAGTTTTAGAAAATCTGGGGACGTCACAGACAATGACTAAAAGAAGAATCATAATAATATGTACTTTTGAAAACAAATGATTCTTTCCATTTCCACATCATATCATAACAATCATCATCAGTGGGCCTTCAGCCTAAGACGTGATTTCATTATTCATCATTTACCCGAAATAGTGTTTCTCATAAGTGATCAAAGCATGCTAACGCAATCACAACATACTTCTTATTTGCTCATTTCATATCAAAATTTTCATTAAGTACTAATAGAGACATTAGAACTAGAAATAATATAAGATATAGACATCTCATGTCATTCATCATGCTTAGAACAGGCTTATCATGCAACAAAAATACTTATTCTCTCCAATTTCTATAGATATGAATATATCTCAAATATAAACATGCATAACACACTTAACACTTGTCTCTTACGATTTACCACTCTTCAGTTAGTGCTACTATTCAATGCATAAGTGATCTCATTTGAAATCTAATAGAGAAGATCATCCTCAAAATACAAGTATCCTAACATGCAATTACAATCCAAGAGCATATTCTAATAAACTGGTTGATATCCTTGAACCACATCTTGTAATTGAATCTAACTATATTCATATGCATTCCTTAATCCCTTATTTAAGATCAGTATTCATTAGCATCCTATAGCTCATTATTTTAGGGTTAGGGTTATATTCTTAGACCCATCTTCCAATTTTCATCATTTTCCCTTCATTTCATATTCATTAGTTTTAAGTTCTTTCATTTACTATTCACTACTACTCTAGGAACAAATCATATTAAATTTACTTAATATATTTTTTCTTTCATTGATATCCTTCATAATCTTATTTTAATTTATTTCATTAAATTTGGTCAAAACACATGTAATTAAAATATATAGTCTACCTACTTCATCATACACATTTCATTAATTTCATTTTTTAACTTGTCATCACCATTCGGTCATTCTTGTCCATCTCCTTTCTTATAATTAATTGAGTGTACCATCTCATTGACTTCCAATGTCATTGTTGTAATCTACAAACATCTAATGTCTCTTATAATACTAATCACATTAACTTAAAATAATGGGTTATATTTTACAATCTTAGATCATAATCTCTAATCATCCTTTCCATTCATTGTTTTGTAGCTTATATAAAAGGACCCACATTCATGTGATGATTTTATCATTATCTTGTAAATCATACTAAAATATATTCATTAGGCTTAAATCATATTAGTATACTCATCATCTTTAGTTGAAGTACTAATACCTACACTTTAGCATTTCATCACATTTATAACATTATATGCATGTTCTAGCTTTATCACTCGTACCCATCTTAATACTAGACTTCTAGGGTTTTTAAGAAGTCATATCACTTCAACACATCATAAGAATCATATTATTAATTATTCTCATCAAGGTTTATGAAGGTTCATTGAGTTTATTCAAGACACATGGAAACCCTAGATTCATACCACACAATCAACCAATCATTCACAAGCATACAATGATTTATTTACTCCTTTGAGTCCATCCCTAAAGATTAACCCTAGACATGGATTTCCTCCATATCAAACCCTAATATATTGATCCTCATGTACATAATATATTCAATTCAATTAAGGATTCAAAATTTTAGTTGAGAAACTCATGGTTATTGAGTTCAAATATAATTACATTCATGCCCACGAAATTTCCAAGCATGTCGCATGTTACTGAATTTTAAGCAAAATTGGTATAAATCGGTATAGTCATCATCAATAAGACATTCCATATATATTGGATCAATATATCAGGAATTATGAAAATAAATTTTTGAGAAAGGATCTAAATTAGTAGCCTTTATTTCCCAAAAATATACCAATTGATTATTGCATACAAGTACTAGCAATGATCTAGATTATTTTAGTTGGATGTAACTAAGATTTCAACATGATTACAAAGATTAATAGGGAGAGAAACACTCACCTAAGGTTACAAGCACCTCAAAAACATAGGTCAAACTCTGAATTTCTAGAAATCCAACAAGGTTCTAGCTATTGAATCCATTTCTTCCTCCTATCAATTCGAAAACCCTAAAAATGGAGAATATGAGAGAAAGAGTGATAAAAGAGGGATATTTGATATAATTTCATATCAAATTAGAGAGGGAAAAAATCTTGACATGTGAGAGAAGACTCACCATGAAAGACTATGCAAAGAAGCTAAACTTACTTAATTTCATCATTTCTCAGATGATAATGTCCTAGGTCAACATCTCCACCTTCTTCCATAGTAAAACAATAACTCTCCCTCTCTCACTAGGATTTCATTTCTACAGAATGAGTGATGAAATATGATAGGTCCTTAGGTTTTGGGTTTCTCATATAGGTCAATTAAGGTGCTTGGTCAATAGTAGATTGATCGAACTTTACACTTTCTTTTATTTGAGCAAAATTTTCTATCATAAATTGTTACTAAAAATCATTTATTGAATAGGCCAAATAGCCTTCAAAATTTATGAAAAATTAGTATATTTTCTGAAACAACATTTTGGACCTTCAATAAAAGTTTCAGATGAAACACAGTAACCAATAAATAAATAAAAATCAAATACTAGACTCTATATTTAAGTCAGAATGCATGGTTGACTGAGTTTATCCTGGACAAACTCGACTAACACCCCTCTATAGATAACAACATCATATAAAAATTATGAAAATTTGAATTATATCTAGAATAAAATTTAAAAACTTAATTTAAAATTTCATATCAATTGGATGTACCAATAAAAAGATAAAATTCAAATATCATACTGCTATATTTCAGTCTGACTAAGTGGTTGCCTGAATTTGTCCTAGGGTAACTCGACTGACAAATAGGTCATATTAAAAAAATCTAATGTTTTTTAAGAAAATTTAATTTAATTTGTACAAACCATATCAAAATTTCAAATAAATTGGATTTGTAAATAAAATACTAATAATCATTTAATAGACCACTATATTTATCAAATTTTGTATTCATATGCTACCAAAACCCTAATTTGGCTTATTAGGGTTTTCAATTTCTGAAATCCTAATTATTTGAAATAAAATCATATTTGGCATTTACAATTAGAATTAAAGAATCACAAATTAGACTATCGTCATTAATAAAGATTTAAACCATGATCAATCTGATTATGCATGCAATTATCCAAGTAAATCCTAATTATAACTAATCCAAAAATGGGTCGTTGCAATTGTAGAACTTTCAATTATGAATCCATTGCCACAAAAATTGCCTCAAACGGAGATGTTCATCACAATATATCGACTCTTTTAATATCTCTATTTCTTGCTTGATTTTATTTTATTTTGAGCCTTGTTGGGCCCATTTGTGGCGCGGCCCAGCAAGGTGGGCGCCAAGTCAGAAATATGCACTTTGTTAGTGTCTCAGCCATTTTCAGCCCTTAATCTCATGTCCATGTAACCACCCGCTCTGAACCAACATATGACAACCTATCTTTAACCTCCGTATATGTCAGTGGCAGGGGGTGATATTATCTGAGTTTCATGGGTTATTCTCAAGGTGGGCTTGTATTTGACTTATTCTCTAACAAGTACCTATGTATCTTAGTTGATATCCAAATATCATGACTAAAGATACATATTCAGCACTCAATAAACATTCCAATCTTATGTATTATTGTTGACTTATAATATCCATAGTAATATCTGATTAGGGACATAACAAGAATGTATACTCTTATATATACATATGATCTTATGTTTAGGTACTCAACCCAAATCATATGTCATATAAATACATTATTAGGAAAGGGGATTTAGGTAATTACCAATATCTGAAGAATTTGTAGGTTGGTTAATATTAAACTACTTTGAAGGTTTCTAGTTCATTACATGGTGTGTCTCTTCCTACAACTAATTGACGAACTCCTCATAGTTTCCTCTTGCAACCAAAGTTGAGAGAGATAGGTTCATTCATTATCTCAGTACCTAATAAAACATAATAAATGGAATTACCCTTGTATTAATAATCAAGTCAAGTACACAATATCCCTTTTATGTTATAACATGATGGGTCTCAGGGCATATAACCAATAGGTTCTATATGGGGATCAATCTAGATTTTAAGTAGAGATATCCTTGTTTAGGGTTAATGATGAGTGATCAACTCAAAACATCCAATGAAACCATGTATTATTAAAATTGATGGATGAAATGTGTGGAAATAGAAACTAGGGTTCCCGTGTTTCATGAATAACCATAACCAACCCATGTACAACTTGATGAAGTTAGTGAATAATAAGGTGTCTATTATGATTGAACTAAGTCAAATTCTTGAAAAACCCTAAAAGATTGATTTTGGGAGGAGAATGAGAAACAAGGTTGTAACTTGTATAAAATCTTACAAATGTGAAAAGATTATCAAATTAAGGTAGGATTACTTCAGTTGAAGGTTCTTCTCTAACATCATCCATGAAGGAACTATCCTTCGCTCAAACATGCACGACCCTCTCCAGGGCTGGGTCGCCAAAGGTACTAGGTCATCTAACCTCTTATGGCATCCCAAAGGCATGTCCAACCAAACACCCGGTCAACCATGACATCTAACTCATCATGTCATCTCACCACTTAGGGTTAGGGTTAACATCATCCTCAGAGGATGTGCTAGGTCTCTACTTTTAATGGAGGTCTCTACCAATAAGACTAACTCTCTCTACTCATCCTCTTGAAAAGGAGGTCTATCCTCAGGTCTCTCCTGAGGGCAATGACAACTCGTGTTATACGACCTAAGCATGTATCTATTCTTTAGTTTTCTCTTAATTTATTTATCTTATGTCCATGACATCTTATTTACATGATTTTCATTAATTTGGTGGAGGATTCCTTAGACCTTATTAACCTTACCCATACCTCAAGAGGGTAAGGAGAAGAGAGAAAACCCTAATCCTTAAGGTTCTTAATAGAATTTGAGTTGAGAAGGGATGAACAAGATGAGAAAGTCCTAAAGGTATATTATTTCGAGTCATATCCTAAGACATCGGCCAGGCAGTCATACAATCTAGGAGTCCTCGTATTCTGACTAGCGGTGCGGAGGAAAATATTGCCAGCCCCCAGACATGATCCTTTTCTAGACACCTCAGTCTTTTGGACAATCCTCTAATAACTCCCTCAGTTCTATGGAATTTGTAAAATTTAATAATTATTAAAGATTAAATGAGGAACCTATGCTCTGATACCAATTGTAAGGACCCCGCCTCCCGGTAACCCCCAATTAAGGGAGACCAAAAGGTCGGTGTCGTTATCCCAATTAACAGGATCAAAGGTTCGACAAATAATCAATAAAAATTATCAAATTCTACCAACTATACTGAAATCTGGTACAAATTAAAACTTTTTGCATACCTTTTAAAAACTTTGGTAAGCTACTCTATCCACAGCCTAGATTCATTCTATCTAACCCTCCTTGCACTTTATTTCTTATTTCCACAATGTGTCATTTTACTATTTGTTCTTTCAATTGTTGTACCTAAAACGCCGACAAACAAAATGCCGGTCATCATATAGGAATATGCTGGTATGTGGGGACAACCAAATTTCACAGATATGGCTAACAATTTAATAATCACAATCAATTCATTTAACAAGCCAATTTACATTTTAATGTGGCATTCTCCACCGCTTTTGCCCTAACCCTGGCATACCCCTCTAGGGTTTCTCTTTTGCCATTGACTTAAGGCCACCTTCTCAATCCCGAGCTTGGTGCCTGGGGTCACCTCTCATGGTGCCCCATAGTCATGCAATATAGACCACCTTCTCACTCCCGAGCTTGGTGTCTGGGGTCACCTCTCATGGTGCCCATTGGTCTACCCTCCTGGGCCTGACCATTATGGCATCTTCCATCAGGGTGGCATGTAGGTGCGAGAATACACATGTATTTATAATTGTGATAACCATAATGACTTTATAATTGCAGTATGAACATCCAAACTATTTAGTTTCAACCAATGTGATTAACCATCTGGGAAACCTTTGAGAAAACTAATGTGATTAATCATAATTAACAACATACATGTCAAGCTGTCTTGAATGCAGAATTAATCCAAACAAGCAAGTAATCTAGAATCAAGCAAGTAATCACATAATTTGGCCCTGAAAAAATACATTCAATATTCTCTATCATGGATCATGGTATGCAAGTCTAATAGACCTAATCGGACCCTAGGGTTACTAGCCCTTTTAGGGTTTTGACCATAATTAGGGTTTCACTTCCTTTTTACCACTTTTACTTTATTTTTATCAAAAATATCTATTAAACCCTAATTATCTCATCTTATTTTTCCATTAAGATCCCAAGTCAGGTTTGGACCAGAAAACCCTAATTTTTGAATTAATTATATCTTTTCTTCCCCTTTTCCCTCACTTAGGGTTTCTAAGGGTATAAATGACAATATTAGGTTGAAAACCCTAATTCTTGCAAATCCCTTTTCAAAATAGGTCAAGATTCATTTTTATCACTAAATAAGTTAATAATAATTGAATTTATTCACTTTCAAGATTAAACCCATCCTTTATCAACAATTAAGTTTTCTAACCATAATTTAATACTTTTCCCATCCAATTTATACAGTTTTACAAAATGATACTAATTTAGGTTCCCAAACCATTTTTATTGTATCCCTCTTATTTTGCTGATCATTTTTCATGTATTGACTTTCTTCATCTGAATTTTCTATCAAAAGATATGATTTTTATAAGAAATCCCTTTTTCCATCGATTTAATTACTAATTTCAGAAAAACAACGACCATCCGATCTGTGATCCACTGGTCCACCCAGGATACAGCGACCAGGGATCGTGTGTGCCTTGCGATCAAAAGAAACAAATGACAAAGACGCCCTTACCTTGACTGAAGGCCCGAAGGGGAAAAAGTGTAAAAGGCCACGAGCCTTCGTCTTCTACCTTGCGTCGAGCACAGCTACTGCGATGGTCAACTCGAGCATTGACTCTTTGATCCAGGTGACTAGCGAGCACGCCAAGGGGTTAGAAGGCTCCGTCCTCCACCGTCGAACCTATTTACAGCCTCAATTGCTCGCCCGAGACTAGCCAAGACTACCCCTTGCTTCTCAAACTCTGGTGAGGTTCCCTGAGAAGTCGGGAGTACAGGTCAGGACAAAGAGGCCAATTGAACGCACGAAAGCATTCCTCACACTCTTCCACAGAGGTTGGACTAGCAAAAAGGGATGCTGGTGTCTTCGTTCACCCTCCCCTATATATAGGGTTGGGGCAAGTTCATGTTGAATTGGGAATTCTCCCAATAGGCGACCAATCCCCTACTAAGTAGGGTTGGTACCCTTTGTTTTCCTTCTCTGAGTCCAAAGCAATTACTATCGGGTGTGCACACTCCCTGGATCACAAGGAAACTGGAGAGGAAAGATCCTCTATAACTCATAGAGTCCCAGTCCACGCGATCAAACAAAAGGAAATTCATTTTCCTATTTCAGAATAAATCCCAATTTTGGAAATATCATGAGAAATTCGTATCTCCCAAACCCTTGATCTTTTTTAACTCAAATTTTAAGGGAAAGTTCATCTTGATATTACCTAGCTATTTACAAAATTTGGGAAAACAATTGCAATGGATGAGAAGGCTTCTTTCTTTCCCGAGTTATCTATCCAATTAATCAAAATTAATTAGTATTCATTTTCCTTTTGCCATTATCTTGTTATTTTGGGTCCCTTGGACCTCAAGAAATCCTAAAGGCACGGATTCCCATCTTGGGAGATATCTATTTGCCTTTATCCTCTTTTAAATGTCTATTTCTCATATTCCTATTTTATTTATCAAATCCTTTTCCTTTTTATTTCTATTTTCTTTTCAATTGGGCTCAATGGCCAACAAAGCCCATTATCAATCAATCAAGACCATTTCACACGAAATTCATCACAAATCAAAGAAATAAATTTCTTTTATTCTTTAAAAGAGAATTACATCATTTTACTACATTCTTAAGAAATTGAGGTTATAACATCCTCACCTCCTTATAGGAATTTTTCCCTCAAAATTCCATCAAGCAAACAAACAAATCCGGATAAGCCTTTCATATGTCCATCATGGCTCCCATGTGTCCTTACCCTTTCCATGGTGCTTCCCAAGAACCTTCATCATCTCATACTCTTCCATCTGAGTTCTTTCTTACCTTGGTATATCATACCCTCATAGGTGACTCAGGACATTTCGGCCTCTCATAAAGTTGAATAGGTTCAGGGCTCAACACATGGCTTGGGTATCTCAAATAGTGCCTTAGACCAGACATATGGAACTCATGTAACACATTATACATCATGTTATCCTGAGGGGTAAGGTTAAACCTAACCATCTCCACCAATCCATCTCCAATGAACTCGTATATTGGGGACTCAACTATAGTTTAGAGGGGTCAGATTTTCATATCACATACTTTCCTACAGTGAACTTCATGTCAGTCTACTTTGCATCAGCTCACGACTCATGTCATCTATGGGCTCTCTCTCAGCCATTGCATGATCAAAGCGACTTCATATGGACACATTGTGGTTCTTTTCTGACCTTCATGAGGCCTCCTTCACCAACATCATCTTAATGAAGTGATGACCGACACAACCGCCCTATAGAACTTCTTGCATCCTGATAAAGGCTATGGTGGTTAATGTCGCATCTTAAGAACTGTCTCTGTTACAACCCCAATTTTTGGGTTCATTTGGTGAGAAATGTAATTTCTCATAATAAAAGTAAATGAACAAATAGTTATATAATTTGTTTTGAATAAATGGATTTTGTTTACAATAGCCTTGATGATTGTGTTGTGGGCTTTATTGGCTATTGGGCCCAATAACAAGGAAATTCAATTAATAAATGAATAATTGAGTTTTTGAGAAAAGAAAGATGTGGAAACCTCTGGAAGGAAAAAGAATGCAATCCAAGGATGCATTTCATGCCTCTTGGGTTCCTTGGGTTCCAAGGAGTTCAAAGTTGCAAAGCAAAGCAATAAGAAAAGAAAAGAATAATTAAGTATTTTTTTATTAAGAAAGAAATTGAAAATAATGGTAAAATGTGGAAAACAAGTGAAAAAAGGTATAATTGAGTTATCCTTGGAGTAATTTCATATCCCAAGGATTCCTAATGTTAAAAGGAATACCAATGAGGAAAATAAAAGAGAAATAAAGAGAAATCCTTCAAAAAGAGATATTTTAATAAGAATAAAATAAGATAATGAAGTATAATGCATTTAGATGAATCTAGAAGGATAATGAGTATCCAATAAAAATGATTTTGAAATAATAGAGTTTCTTGGGATCCAAGGAGTCCCAATCAAGAGGAAAGAAAGAGAAAATACCAAAATTGCAAAATAAGGATAATGGGAATACATAATTAATGGAATAATGTGGTTTTGTTAAGAAGGAGTATTTCCTACTTGAGGAAAATATTAATTCGAGGCCAATGAATTAAAAGGCAAGAATAAAGAGTATGGGAGAGGAATTTTGAATTCCTAAATATCCATGCAACAAGGAATATCAAGAAAATAGGAGATAATGAAGAGAGAGAGAGTTGGTTGCTTCACAACCAAGGAAAGTATGTTTTCTTTCAAGTTTGGGACTTGAGTCCTCATGAGGTACACCTTAGGGCTTCATACCTCACCCTATATAAAGGGGTAAAGCCCTAGTTCAAGGCCGAGAGAGAAAGAGAAAGATCCCATGCTCTTTTCCTTCTTCCTTACCTGTAAACCCTAAATAAGGGTAAGGACCTAACCCTAGAGCAACGTGGGTATGCTTGGTCATCTTGCTTGAGGCAAGAGACCTCTACGACCACCCAGGGCCACTTGGATACCTCCCATCGACCCCCGACTTCACGCAACTATAGCTACGAGGCTGCAATGACGGTCGTTCTTGGAAGAACCTTTGCTCGTGCACTAGCCAGTTAAACCGTGACCTGGGAAGTGCTCTAAGTAAGACTAGGGCCAGAGGAGCTTAGGCGGCCATCAGCGGAGGTCTGTGGGCCCCAGAAAGGAAGAGGCAAGCTCGAGAAGCCCTGCATACGGCGGCTAGGGCGGCAGCCGTCGGGCTGCTGGAGGAAGAAGAAGGGAAAGGCACTTTGGACAGATCTACCCTCCACGCTGTGTTGGGCCGGTTGGTTAAGTCAAGGGTAGAAACGTAATTTAGTTATGTTTCCCAAAAGCTAACGTTGCATGGCAAGAGTGACATGGCGCTCCCGGATTGGCTCAAGTAAGTCAAATTTGCTAAATTCATAACTAATTAACGGTAGCTCGGATAGATGCACATTATCATGTATTTTGCTCAGAAAAATGAGAGGAATCTATTAAAAATATAATTGAAGCCTGATTCCTTTTGAAATTCTAAAAGTAATAGAAGATATGAACTTTAATGTATTAATGATTAAAGAACCCTATTTTGAGATGAATAATATATTTATAAGGGTTTAATGGATGATTAAAGTTGATACTAGCCTGTTAATGATAAAAAGGAACATTACGAACAAAAAGGATGAACTTTGCATATAATTAGTTAATTTAGAGTTTAAGTGCATAAATGGGCTTTAATGGGCCTTGAAACCCTAATGTTGGCAAATTCGACTCTTAATGGCTTTACTTATTTGATTTCATGTATCAAACTGAGTTTTCATGGTTATAAGCTATTTCGAGCATTAAAGTTCCTAATTTGTGGATAAATACCCTAAATGTAGTAATTAGGGTTTTCTTATGAATAAAAGGTGGAATTAATGGCAAATCGAGTTCATATGTGAATTGGACCATAATGAACTATGAATTGATGATAAATGCATATAATGATCTTGTCATGGATTAAATGGATAAAAATAATAGCTTTAATATAAAAGAGGCTTAATGAACTTATTTAATGGTTAATTATGTCTTAAATCTGAAACTGAGGATTAGATGTTGAGATAATTAGGGTTTGTGATCAATAGCGTTAAATTAGGGTTTAAAATAGTAAAAGATGAAGGGAAACCCTAATTGCAATAGAAACCCTAAAAGTGAATTAGAAACCCTAGGAAGCGAGCTAGGTTTAATGGATCTTGATGACATGAATAATAAAAAGGGAATTACATGATTATTTCAAGATCTTGTTGAAAATGCTTGCTTGCTTGGATTCTTATTTGCATGGATATTTCTGTTCAAATCGTCAGATCAGGTATGTGGTTAATTATGATTAATCGCATTAGTATCCTGAGGGTTTTCTGAATGTTTCCTAGCATTGAATGCAATCTAAACAGTTTGGATGTTCATAGTGCAATTATAAAGTCACTATGGCTATCACAGTTATATATACATGTGAATTCTCGCACCTACATGCCACCCTGATGGAAGATGCCATAAAGGTCAGGCCCAGGAGGGTAGACCAATGGGCACCATGAAAGGTGACCCCATACACCAAGCTCGGGAATGAGAAGGTGGTCTATGATGCATGATTATGGAGTACCATGAGAGGTGACTCCCAGGAACCAAGCTCGGGATTGATAAGGTGGCCTTAAGTCAATGGCAAAAGAGAAACTCTAGAAGGGTATGCCAGGGTTAGGGCAAAAGCGGTGGAGAATGACACATTGAAAATGTAAAGTGGCTTGTTAAATAATTTGATTGTGATTATTAAATTGTTAGCCATAATTGCAAGATTTTGGTTGTTCCCACATACCAGTATATTTCGATATACTGACCGACGTTTTGTTTGTCGGCGTTTTAGGAACAACAATTGAAAGAACAAACAGTAAAGTGACACATTGTGGAAATAAGAAATAAAGTACACAGAGGATTAGATAGAATAAATCAAGCTCTGGATAGATAGATTTCCAAAGTTTTCAAAGGTAAGTAAAGTTTTAATTTTATACCAAATTCCAGTTAGTTAGTAGAATTTCATAATTATTATTGATTATTTGTTGAACCTTTGATCATGTTAATTGAATAATGGCTCTGACCTTCGGGTCTCCCTTAATTGGGGGTTACCGGGAGGCGGGGTCATTACAATTGGTATCAGAGCATAGGTTCCTCAATTAATCTTTAATAATTATTAAATTTTAAAAATTTTGTAGAACCCAAGGGAGTTATTAGAGGATTGTCCGAAAGACAGAGGTGTCTAGAAAAGGATCATGACTGAGGGCTGGCAATATTTTCCTCTGCACTGTTAGTCAGAATACGAGGACTCTTAGATCCGTGTGACTGTCTGGCCAAAGTCTTAGGGTATGATTCGAAATAAGATACCTTTAGGACTCTCTCATCTTGATTCATCCCTTCTCAACTCAAATTCTATTAAGGACCTTAAGGATTAGGGTTTCCTCTCTTCTCCTCACCCTCTTGAGGTATGGGTAAGGTTGATAAGGATTAAGGAATCCTCCACAAAATTAATAAAAAGCATGTAAATAAGATGTCATGGACATAAGCTTAATAGAGTAAGTGTAAAGGAATAGATACATGCTTAGGTCGTATGACACGAGTTGTCATTGCCCTCAGGAGAGACCTGAGGATAGACCTCCTTGACAGGAGGATGAGTAGAGAGAGTTGGTCTTAGAGGTAGAGACCTCCATTAAAAGTAGAGACCTAGCACATCCTTGGAGGATGATGGTAACCCTAACCCTAAGTGAAGGTTAGAGAGAGAGATGACATGATGAGTTAGTTGTCTTGGTAGACCAGATGTTTGTATAGACATGCCTTGGATGTCATATGCACCATGAGAGGTTAGATGGCCTAGAACATTTGGCAACCCAACCCTGGGAAGGATCATGCATGTTTGAGAAAAGGATAGCTCCTTCCTGGATGAGGTTAGAGATGAACCTATATAAACCTTATGGGCTGTTTCAAGTAGGATATAGCTTGCACCCTGAGTACATCAGTAATGTGAACAGTAGGTTAAAACTAAGGCCAGAAGGATATGATGGATGGCTTATGAGATAAGGATAATCTTGAGTAGGACCCTGAGTAGGGAGGTTGGAAGCCTAAAACTCCGAGGTTTGAGGAACAGTGGAGAGTTGAGGATGATGCGACCTAAGTGGATGATAGTGGTTGCCGTATGATTGACCCTTGGAGGTTGATGATGTCTTGGTTTCCATGAGAGGAACCAAACCCTAGAGAAGGGATGAGTCTGCTGGTACCTTTGTGCCTATGGTATAGGTGTTTACCTTTTGAGATAGGTAGAAGAGTTTCTTATACTTGGAGAGGTTTAGTAGCAGGATGTGAGGCCTTATACCTAGTTGGTTGTCCTGGAAGAGGACTCAACTCAGAAGTGTTGCTCAAGTAAAAGGATCATGGAAGTACATGGCATATCTTGGACATGCTTGATTCGTGGTTAAGAGGTTGAGCATGTAGTTGGATATCCAAAAGTGAACCTAGGGTTCCTGGACGAAGAGGGGAAGTGGTGTACCTAATGCTCATGATGAGAATTGAGTCTCTATAGTTTTGAGTATGGTACTCTTCATGTATAGAGGAAAAGGAAACCCCTTAAGTTAAAGGTAGGTTTGATGAACCCCTCACAACTAAGTTGATCTAATGTTGAGGAAAGAGAACAAGTATGACCTAGCATGGTTTAATAGGTGGTCTGCTTGTGCCTTAGTAGCTGCTGGGTTAGGCATGCTCATGTGAATGTAAACCCAAGGGATGGTTGTGACCTTTGTTATCAAGGTTTCGTTTTCTCCCATCCTGGGAGAGGGACCCTTTTGTAGGGTGTATACCAGTTTTTCTGGTTTTGAGGTAACCAAAAGAAGTTTCATAGGATCTTGAGAAGCTAAGTGAAAAGTACATGGAATGAGAATGAACTTGTAGACCCATAGATAACCACCTCTAAGTGCATGTGGATGTGTTACCATGGAGGTAACCGGTATGGGGCCTGACCAAGGTAGGCAGGTTGCCATGACCCCTATGAAGGGATGAAAGTCAGTCGAGAATGCAGAGAGAGATGATGAAGGTTTGGGTAAGGTTCTAAGTTGGACATGTACTATAATAGAATCCTAAGTCTATCCTAGGGTCAGGTAGGGATAAGACCGATGGAAGAAGGAGTTGCCTAATTCCCTAGTTGCACATGACCATAGGGTCGGGAGGTAACAACTATCATTGTTTGAGGGCCATGGGTTAGGAGATTGATCACCTTCATGAACTTATGGGACCTAAAGGGCAGATGAGTAGGGCACTCTCTTGATGCATGAGGGAAGAGGGATGACCCCAAAAGTGCTGGCACCCTATAGACCTAGAGGAGATGACCAAGGAATGTGTGTAAACCTCAGTAGGTTCGAGACTAGTTTTCCATGGAAGTAACCTTGATATCATGATGTTTGGGATGTAGAGACATATGTGGCATGTTGCAACTTAGATTTGAAGGTGCACTGGCAAGGTGGGATGTACCATCTCTACTCTTGGAATAGGAAGAACTTTGTATTTAGACTGCAGCCAAATACTTATTTCCTCTTGTTATGGGAGTGAGAGATAGGACAGTACGCATGTCATACACAAAGAATAGAGATGATGGGAGTTGGAACGTTGCTACAAGGTATGGGAACAAAGATGATAACATACCCTTGTGGAGTGAATGATACATGGATGGTTTATAAATAGTAAGAGAAATAAGGATGTTTTTAGTAGAAGCTATGTGGAACTTGCAAGTTATGCAAGGTTGAGTTTGATCACCAGGAGGATGAGCTCAGAGTTTCTTAATGAAGACCAACTTAGAGTTTGAGATGAGATGATAAGTGGAATACATGAAGGTATATCTCTTTGACATTACCTAATACCTAAGGATAAGAAGTGGTAATGAATGCTCTGGTTGGGATATAGTCGCCTAGTTAGCTGGAAGCTAGAATAAGTTGAGGTTGTTAGGCTAACCATAAGTTGAGAAGAAGAGATAAGTTTGGCTAACACCCATAGGTATCAATAGCAGTTAATCAAGTAAATTATTGTTTGGTTAGTCAGCCTAGTCTGTGATATAATGAAAGGATGGTTGTAGAACCTCAGATGTACTTCTTTGGAAAGGAAAGTGATGAAACCCTGATGAGAGTGGTTTAGGGTTTTCAAGGTATCAAGCTTGAGGAATCATGACATACATGAGATCATGATTTTAAGATCACCAAAAACCGTGATAGTACAAAGATAGAAAGTGATAGTATCACTTTGGTTTCTTGATGTGGAGTTGCATGTGACAGGTGGCCATGCAAGCCAGGGGTGAAGGACGAACCCCAGTAACCCAGTTCTTTGACATAGAGGATAAAGAGTCCTCGAGAGGGAATGGGAGTTCACCACTATGGATGTTGTGGTAAGTCTTCCCTTGAACAAGAAAGATCAAGATGCAATATGGGTTATGGTAGATCGCCTTACCTAGATAACATGTTAAAGAAAGAGTACTGTCAAGGGACAGATCTGGTTGAACTACTTATAAGAGAGAGAGATGGTTCAACTACACCATGATGCGAGTTCAAAAGTTCTTGAGTATAACCTAAAGGTTCACTTCTGTGAGTTGCAAGTAGATACCTGAAGAACTCGATGTTAGAACAGTTTAGCACCCCATACTAATGGTTAGTATGATCCAGACTAGAGGGTCTGATGAGAGCATGTGTGCTCATTCAGGGTGATACAAAGATACAGTTCTTGTGATGTGACATTAGCCACCATAGCCTTATCAGGATGCAAGAAGTTTTATAGAGAGGTTGTTTCGATTACCCCTTCATTAAGATGATGTTGGTGAAGGAGGCCTCGTGAAGGTCAGAAAAGAACCACAATGTGTGCAGATGAATTCGCTTTGATCATGCAATGGCTGAGAGAGGGCCCAGTGGTGACATGAGTCACGAGCTGATGCAAAGCAGACTGACATGTAGTTCACTGTGGGAGAATATGTGATGTGAAAATCCGACCCCTCCAAGCTACAGCTAAGAAAGTTGAGTCCCCGATATATGGGTCCATTTGAGATGGATTGGTGGAGATGGTTGTGTTTATCCTTGCCCCTCAGGATAACATGATGTGTAATTTGTTCCATGAGTCTGATCTAGAGCACTATGTGAGGTACCCAAGCCATGTGCTGAGCCTTGAACCTATTCAGCTTTTGAGAGGCTGAAATGTCCTGAGTCACCTATGAGGGTATGATATACCAAGGTAAGAAAGAACTCAGATGGAGGAATATGAGATGATGAAGGTTCTTGGGAAGCACCATGGAAAGGGTGGAGCCACATGGGAGCCCTGATGGACGTATGAAAGGCTTATCCTGAACTGTTTGTTTGCTTGATGGAATTTTGAGGACAAAATTCTTATAAGAGGGGAAGATTGTTACAACCCCAATTTTTGGGTTCATTTGGTGAGAAATGTAATTTCTCATAATAAAGGTAAATGAACAAATAATGATATAATTTGTTTTGAATAAATGGATTTTGTTTACAATAGCCTTGATGATTGTGTTGTGGGCTTTATTGGCTATTGGGCCCAATAACAAGGAAATTCAATTAATAAATGAATAATTGAGTTTTTCAGAAAAGAAAGATGTGAAAACCTCTGGAAGGCAAAAGAATGCAATCCAAGGATGGATTTCATGCCTCTTGGATTCCTTGGGTTCCAAGGAGTCCAAAGTTGCAAAGCAAAGCAATAAGAAAAGAAAATATTAATTAAGTATTTCTTTATTAAGAAAGAAATTGAAAATAATGGTAAAATGTGGAAAACAAGTGAAAAGAGGTATAATTGAGTTATCCTTGGAGGAATTTCGTATCCCAAGGATTCCTAATGTTAAAAGGAATACCAATGAGGAAAATAAAAGAGAAATAAAGAGAAATCCTACAAAAAGAGATATTTTAATAAGAATAAAACAAGATAATGAAGAATAATGCATTTAGATGAATCTAGAAGGATAATGAGTATCCAATAAAAATGATTTTGAAATAAAAGAGTTTCTTGGGATCCAAGGAGTCCCAATAAAGAGGAAAGAAATAGAAAATACAAAAATTGCAAAATAAGGATAATGGGAATACATAATTAATGGAATTATGTGGTTTTGTTAAGAAGGAGTATTTCCTACTTGAGGAAAATATAAATTTGAGGCCAATGAATTAAAAGACAAGAATAAAGAGTATGGGAGAGGAATTTCGAATTCCTAAATATCCATGCAACAAGGAATATCAAGAAAATAGGAGATAATGGAGAGAGAGAGAGAGAGAGAGAGTTGGTTGCTTCACAACCAAGGAAAGTGTGTTTCCTTTCGAGTTTGGGACTTGAGTCCTCATGAGGCACGCCTTAGGGCTTCATACCTCACCCTATATAAATGGGTAAAGCCCTAGTTCGAGGCCGAGAGATCAAGAGAAAGATCCCACGCTCTTTTCCTTCTTCCTTACGTGTAAACCCTAAACAAGGGTAAGGACCTAACCCTGGAGCAACGTGGGTATGCTTGGTGGTCTTGCTTGAGGTAGGAGACCTCCACAACCACCCAGGGCCGCTTGGATACCGCCCATCGACCCTCGACTTCACGCAACTACACCTACGAGGCTGCAACGACGGTCGTTCTTGGAAGAACCTTTGTTCGTGCACTAGTTGGTTAAACTGTGACCTGGGCAATGCTCTAGGTGTGACTAGGGCCAGAGGAGCATAGGCGGCCATCGAAGGAGGTTTGTGGGCCCCAGAAAGGAGGAGGCAAGCTCAAGAAGCCCTGCACGCGGTGACTAGGGCTGCAGCCGTCGGGTTGCTGGAGGAAGAAGAAGGGAAAGGCACTTTGGACAGATCTACCCTCCGTGTTGTGCTGGGCTGGTTGGTTAAGTGAAGGGTAGAAATGTAATTAAGTTATGTTTCCCAAAAGCTAACGTTGTATGGAAAGAGTGACGTGGCACTCCCGGATTGCCTCAAGTAAATCGAATTTGCTAAATTCATAACTAATTAACGGTAGCTCAGATAGATGCACATTATACGTGTATTTTTCTCAGAAAAATGAGAGGAATCCATTCAAAATATAACTGAAGTTGTGTTCCTTTTGCAATTCGAAAAGTAATAGAAGATATCAACTTTAATGTATTAATGTTTAAAGAACCCTATTTTGAGATTAATAATATATTTATAAGGGTTTAATGGATGATTAAAGTTGATACTAGCATGTTAATGATAAAAAGGAACATTAGCAACAAAAAGGATGAACTTTTCATATAATTAGTTAATTTAGAGTTTATGTGCGTAAATGGGCTTTAATGGGCCTTGAAACCCTAATGTTGGAAAATTCGACTCTTAATGGCTTTACTTATTCGATTTCATGTATCAAACTGAGTTTTCATGGTTATAAGATATTTCGAGCATTAAAGTTCCTAATTTGTGGATAAATACCCTAAATGTAGTAATTAGGGTTTTCTCATGAATAAAAGGTAGAATTAATGGCAAATCGAGTTCATATGTGAATTGGACCATAATGAACTATGAATTGATGATAAATGCGTATAATGATCTTGTCATGGATTAAAGGGATGAAAATAATAGCTTTAATGTAAAAGAGGCTTAATGAACTTATTTAATGGTTAATTATGACTTAAATCCGAAACTGAGGATTAGATGTTGAGATAATTAGGGTTTTTGATCAATTGCCTTAAATTAGGGTTTAAAATAGTAAAAGATGAAGGGAAACCCTAAAAGTGAATTAGAAAACCTAGGAAGCGAGCTAGGTTTAATGGATCTTGATGACATGAATAATAAAAAGGGAATTACGTGATTATTTTAGGATCTTGTTGAAAATGCTTGCTTGCTTGGATTCTTATTTGCATGGATATTTCTGTTGAAATCGTCAGATCAAGTATGTGGTTAATTATGATTAATCACATTAGTTTCTCGAGGGTTTTCCAAATGTTTCCTAGCATTGAATGCAATCTAAACAGTTTGGATGTTCATACTGCAATTATAAAGTCACTATGGCTATCACAGTTATATATACATGTGAATTATCACACCTACATGCCACCCTGATGGAAGATGCCATAAAGGTTAGGCCCAGGAGGGTAGACCAATGGGCACCATGAGAGGTGACCCCAGACACCAAGCTCGGGAATGAGAAGGTGGTCTATGATGCATGACTATGGAGCACCATGAGAGGTGACTCCCAGGAACCAAGCTCGGGATTGAAAAGGTGGCCTTAAGTCAATGGCAAAAGAGAATCCCTAGAAGGGTATGCCAGGGTTAGGGCAAAAGCGGTGGAGAATGAAACATTGAAAATGTAAAGTGGCTTGTTAAATAATTTTATTGTGATTATTAAATTTTTAGCCATAATTGCAAGATTTTGGTTGTTCCCATATACCAGTATATTTCGATATATTGACTGACATTTTGTTTTTCGGCATTTTAGGAACAACAATTGAAAGAACAAACAGTAAAGTGACACATTGTGGAAATAAGAAATAAAGTGCAAGGAGGATTAGATAGAATAATTTAAGCTCTGGATAGATAGATTTCCAAAGTTTTCAAAGGTAAGTAAAGTTTTAATTTTATACCAAATTCCAGTTAGTTAGTAGAATTTCATAATTATTACTGATTATTTGTTGAACCTTTGATCCTGTTAATTGAATAACGGCTCTGACCTTCGGGTCTCCCTTAATTGGGGGTTATCGAGAGGTGGGGTCGTTACATTCTCTTTGTATCACCCTGAATGAGCACACATGCTCTCATCAGACCCTCTAGTCTGGATCATACTAACCATTAGTATGGGGTGCTAAACTTTACTAACATCGAGTTCTTCAGGTATCTACTTCCACCTCATGGGAGTGAACCTTTAGGTCATACTCAAGAACTTTTGAACTCGCATCATGGTGTAGTTGAACCATCTCTCTCTCTTAAGTATTTCAACCGAATCTATCCCTTGACAGCATTCTTTCTTTGTCATGTTATCTAGGTAGGGCGATCTACCATAACCCATATTGCATCTTGACCTTCCTTGGTCTAGGGAAGGCTTACCACAACATCCATAGTGGTGAATTCCCATTCCCTCTCGGGGACTCTTTATCCTCTATATCACTACACTTGGTTACTGGTGTTCATCCTTCACCTCTTGACGTGCATGGTGACGGGCCACGTGCATATTTGTACACTTTTCATATTAGGCATCAAAATACTACTGTAACTTACTATCTTAGTAGTTTCACGGTGTATGGTGATCTTGAAATCATGATTTCCTGTATGTCATGATTCCTCAAGATCGATTCCTCGGAAGCCCTAAACCACTCTCATCAGGGTTTTCCTTCCTATCCAAAGAAGTGTATCTGAGGTTCTACAACCATCCTTCTACTGCATCAAGGACTAGGCTAGATAACCAAACAACCATTAACTTGATCAGTTGCTACATCTGAATGTTAGCCAAACTTATCTCTTTTTCCACTTAAGGTTAGCCTAGCAACCTCAGCTTCTTCTAGTTAAACTAGGCAACTATATCTCAACCAGGGTATCCATTACCACTTCACATCCTTAGGTATTAGGTAATGTTGAAGACATACACCTCCATGTATTCTTCTTATCATCTCATCTCAAACTCTAAGTTTATCTTCAACAAGAAACTCTGAGATCATCCTCATGGTGATCAAACTCAACCTTGCATAACTTGCAAATTCCACATAGCTTCTACTAGAAGCATCCTTATTTTTCTTACTATTTGTAAACCATCCATGTATCGTTCACTCCACAAGGGTATGTTATCATCTCTATCCTCATACCCTGTAGCAATGTTCCAACTCACATCATCTTTATCCTTGGTGTATGGGATGCGTACTGTCCTATCTCTTACTCCCATAACAAGAGGAAATAAGCATTTGGCTGCAGTCCAAATACAGAGTTCTTCCTATTCCAAGAGTAGAGAAGGTGCATCCCACCTTGCCAGTACACCTTTAAATCTAAGTTGTAACATGCCACATATGTCTCTACATCACAAACATCATGATATCCAAATTACTTCCATGGAAACTGGTCTTGAACCTACTTGGGTCACTACACAATCCTTGGTCATCACCTCCAGGTCTATAGGGTGTCGGTACTTTTGGGGTCATCCCTCTTCCCTTCTGCATCCAGAGAGTGCCCTACTTATCAGCCCTTTGGGTCCCATGAGTACATGAAGGTGATCAATCTCCTAACCCATGGCCCTCAGATAATGATAGTTGTTACCTCCCGACCCTATGGTCATGTGCAACTAGGGAATTAGGCAACTCTTGCTTCCATCGGTCTTATCCCCACCTGACCCTAAGATAGACTTAGGATACCATTATAGTACATGTCCAACTTAGAACCTTACCCAAGCCTTCATCATCTCTCTCTGCATTTATGGGTTGTCTTTCATCCTTTCACAGGGATCATGGCGACCTGCCTACCTTGGTCAGGCCTCATATTGGTTACCTTCATGGTAACACATCCACATGCTTGTAGAGATGGTTATCTATGGGTCTGCAGGATCATTCTCATACCATTTACTCTTCACTTAGCTTCTCAAGATCCTATGAATCCTCTTTAGGTTACCTCAAAACCAACAAAACTGGTATACACCCTACAAAAGGGTCCCTCTCCCAGGATGGGAGGAAACTACACCTTGGTAACAAAGGTCACAAGCATCCTTATGTTTAGGGTCTGCATCCACATGAGCATGCTTAGCCCTAGCAAGCTACTAAGGCACAAGTAGATACCTACAAAACCATGCTAGGTCACACTTGTTCTCATCCTCAACATTTGATCAACTTAGTTGTGAGGGGTTCATCAAACATACCCTTAACTTAAGGGATTTCCTTTACCTCCACACATGAGGAGTACCATGCTCGAAACTATAGAGACTCAAATCTCATCATGAGCATCAGATACACTGCTTCCTCTCTTAGGCCTGGGAACCCTAGGTTCATCTTTGGGTGTCCAACTGCATGCTCAATCTCTTAACCACAAATCAAGCATGTCCAAGGTATGTCATGTACTTCCATGATCCTTTTATATAAGCAGCACCTTAGAGTTAAGTCCTCCTCAAGGACAACCATCTAGGTATAAAGCCTTACAACTGTTACTTAAACCTCCTCAGGGTCTAAGGCACTCTTTGTCTCATCTCAGCAAGTAATCACTTATACCATAGGTACATAGGTACCAGAAGCATCATCCTCTCTCTAGGGTTTGGTTCCTCTAAAGGCAACCAAGATATCATCAGCCTCCAGGGGTCAAGAATAATGCAACCACTATCATCTACTTAGGTCGCATCATCCTCAACTCCCCATTGTTCCTCATATATCGGGGATTTAGGCTTCCAACCTCCTTATTGGGGTCATGCTTTCTCTCTCTAGGGCTAACTCTACATCCAGCCATACTACTAGAGGTCCTCTCTCCATGAAGGATCAAGCTCACAGGCATACCTCTACGTGGGTGAATCCTATGCTCAAACTTATGTTTTCTCATGATTATCCATAGCCCCTTATGCTTATCTCATAAGCCACCCATCATGTCCATCTGGCCTCGGTTTTAACTTATTGCTCGTACTACTGATGTACTCTGGGTGCAAGCTATATCCTACTTGCAACATCCCATAAGGTTTCTATAGGTTCTTCTCTAACCTCATCCATGAAGGAGCTATCCTTTGCTCAAACATGCACAACCCTCTCTAGGGTTGGGTCGCCAAAGGTACTAGGTCATCTAACCTCTTATGGCATCCCAAAGGCATGTCCAACCAAACACCTGATCAACCATGACATCTAACTCATCATGTCATCTCACCACTTAGGGTTAGGGTTAACATCATCCTCAGAGGATGTGCTAGGTCTCTACTTTTAATGGAGGTCTCTACCTCCAAGACTAACTCTCTCTACTCATCCTCTGGACAAGGAGGTCTATCATCAGGTCTCTCCTGAGGGCAATGACAACTCGTGTCATATGACCTAAGTATGTATTTATTCTTTAGTTTGCGCTTAATCTAGTAATCTTATGTCCATGACATCTTATTTACATGCTTTTCATTAATTTGGTGGAGGATTCCTTAGACCTTATTAACCTTACCCATACATCAAGAGGGTAAGGAGAAGAGAGAAAACCCTAATCCTTAAGGTTATTAACAGAATTTGAGTTGAGAAGGGATGAACAAGATGAGAGAGTCCTAAAGGTATCTTATTTCAAGTCATATCCTAAGACATCGGCCAGGAAGTCACACAATCCGGGAGTCCTCGTATTCTGACTAGCAGTGTGGAGGAAAATATTGCCAGCCCCCGGATGTGATCCTTTTCTAGATACCTCAGTCTTTTGGATAATCCTCTAATAACTCCCGCAGTTCTATGGAATTTGTAAAATTTAATAATTATTAAAGATTAAATGAGGAACCTATGCTCTGATACCAATTGTAACGACCCCGCCTCTCGGTAACCCCCAATTAAGGGAGACCAAAAGATCGGTGCCATTATCCCAATTAACAGGATCAAAGGTTCGACAAATAATCAATAACAATTATCAAATTCAAACAACTATACTAAAATATGGTACAAATTAAAACTTTTTGCATACCTTTTTAAAACTTTGGTAAGCTACTCTATCCACATCCTGGATTCATTCTATCTAATCCTCATTGCACTTTATTTCTTATTTCCACAATGTGTCACTTTACTGTTTGTTCTTTCAATTGTTGTACCTAAAACTCTGACAAACAAAATGTCAGTCAACATATAGGAATATGTTGGTATGTGGGGACAACCAAAATTTCACATATATGGCTAACAATTTAATAATCACAAACAAGTCATTTAACAAGCCAATTTACATTTTCAATGTGTCATTTTCCACCGCTTTTGCCCTAACCCTGGCATACCCCTCTGGGGTTTCTGTTTTGCCATTGACTTAAGTCCACCTTCTCAATCCCGATCTTGGTGCCTGGGGGTCACCTCTCATGGTGCCCCATAGTCATGCAACATATACCACCTTCTCATTCTCGAGCTTGGTGTCTGGGGTCACCTCTCATGGTGCCCATTGGTCTACCCTCTTGGGCCTGACCATTATGGCATCTTCCATCAGGGTGGCATGTAGGTGCGAGAATACACGTATTTATAATTGTGATAACCATAATGACTTTATAATTGCAGTATGAACATCCAAACTGTTTATTTTAAACCAATGCGATTAACCATCTGGGAAACCTTCGGGAAAACTAATGCGATTAATCGTAATTAACCACGTACCTGTCAAGCTGTCTTGAATGCAGAATTAATCCAAACAAGCAAGTAATCCAGAATCAAGAAAACAATCACACAATTTGGCCCTAAAAAATACATTCAATATTCTTTATCATGGATCATGGTATCCAAGTCTAATAGACCTAATCAGGCCCTAGGGTTAATAGCCCTTTTTAGGGTTTTGACCATAATTAGGGTTTCACTTCCTTTTTACCACTTTTACTTTATTTTTATCAAAATATCTATTAAACCCTAATTATCTCATCTTATTTTTCCATTAAGATCCCAAGATCAGGTTTGGACCACAAACCCCTAATTTTTGAATTAATTATATCTTTTCTTCCTCTTTTCCCTCACTTAGGGTTTCTAAGGGTATAAATGACAATATTAGGTTGAAAACCCTAATTCTTGCAAATCCCTTTTCAAAATAGGTCAAGATTCATTTTTATCACTAAACAAGTTAATAATAATCGAATTTATTCACTTGCAAGATTAAACCCATCCGTTATCAACAATTAGGTTTTCTAACCATAATTTAATACTTTTCCCATCCAATTTATACACTTTTACAAAATGATACTGATTTAGGTTCCCAAACCATTTTTAGTGTATCCTTCATATTTTACTGATCTTTTTTCATGTATTAACTTTCTTCATCCGAGTTTTCTATCAAAAGATATGATTTTTATAAGAAAACCCTTTATCGATCGATATAATTACTAATTTTAGAAAAACAACGACCATCCGATCTGTGGTCCGCTGATCCACCCAGGATCCAGTGAGCAGGGATCGTGTGTGCCTTTCGATCAAAAGAAATAAATGACAAAGACACCCTTACCTTGACTGAAGGTGCGGAGGGACAAAAGCGTAAAAGGCCAGGAGCCTTCGTCTTCTACCTTGCGTCGAGCACAGCTACTGCGATGGTCAACTCGAGCGTTGACTCTTCGATCCAGGAGACTAGCGAGCGTGCCAAGGGGTTAGGAGGCCTCGTCCTCCTTCGTCGAACCTATTCACAGCCTCAATTTCTCACCTGAGACTAGCCAAGACTGCCCCTTGCTCGCTGGACTCCGGTGAGGTTCCCTGAGAAGTTGAGCGTACAGGTCAGGACAAAGAGGCCAATTGAATGCACAAAAGCGTTCCTCACACTCTTCCACAGAGGTTGGACTAGCAAAAAGGGATGTTGGTGTCTTCATTCACCCTCCCCTATATATAGGGTCGGGGCAAGATCCTGCTGAATTGGGAATTCTCCCAATAGGCGACCAATCCCTTACAAAGTAGGGTTGGTTCCCTTCGTTTTCCTTTTCTGAGTCCAAAGTAATTACTATCGGGTGTGCACACTCCCTGGATCGCAAGGAAACTGGAGAGGAAAGATCCTCTATAACTCACAGAGTCCTAGTCCCAGTGGGACTTAGACGATGAACGCCAGGCATTGGATTAATATCCAACGGCCTCAGTTGCACGCGATCAAACAAAAGGAAATTCATTTTCCTATTTCAGAATAAATCCCAATTTTGGCAATATCATGAGAAGTTTGTATCTCCCAAACCCTTGCTCCTTTTTAACTCAAATTTTAATGGAAAGTTCATCTTGATATTACCTAGCTATTTACAAAATTTGGGAAACAAATTGCAATGAATGAGAAGGCTTCCTTCTCTCCCAAGTTATCTATCCAAACTAATCAAAATTAATTAGTATTCCTTTTCCTTTTGCCATTATCTTATTATTTTGGGTCCCTTGGACCTAAAGAAATCCTAAAGGCATGGATTCCCATCTTGGGAGATATCTATTTGACTTTATCCTCTTTTAAATGCCTATTTCTCATATTCCTCTTTTATATATCAAATCCTTTTCCTTTTTATTTCTCTTTTCTTTTCCATTGGGCTCAATGGCCAACAAAGCCCATTATCAATAAATTAAGGCCATTTCACACGAAATTCATCACAAATCAAAGAAATAAATTTCTTTTATTCTTTAAAAGAGAATTACATCATTTTACTACATTCTTAAGAAATTGAGGTTATAACAGGAAATGTTTTTACAGAAGAGTGTCTTCTACAAAAATCTCTTTGTAGAGCCACGGGCTACAAATTGGGCCACCAAACCTTTTTGTATGGAAAACCCCACTGATCTAAAGATCAAATTAGAAGAAGTTTATGATGGAAACATAAGATTCTTATTGATGACGTTTTGTTTGCATCGTAAAAGAGAAATTGTGTCATTAGTTAGCACTCTAAAAATATCAAAGGCAAAGGGGAGGAAATTGTGATTGTTCTCCTCACACGCTGCACTGTGCTTCTAGAATTTTTGAGTGGTTGCATCAGTTGTGGGTTGGCCCACTATGAAGTTATCAAAAAAATTAGACAAAGGAGAGACCCCAGTAAGGTCCACACAAGTGTTCTTTCCATCAGTCCAACCAAATAACAGGATGTTGGCAGGTCGTTGAGCGTGAACACCATCATGACATGTGTCGAGAAAGGAATCTAGAGATTCTTTAATTACTTTTATTCCAGCTCAAGAAATACTACCGAACATAGCATATTGAACAATATCATGGTGGAACTTGAATCCAAGACAAATGCAGCAGTGCACGACATGGTCACCAAAAGAATCGAGCTTTATAGAATGACACAGGGGACAAAGCTTATTACCAAGATACAGGGGGACCATGATATGGTAACATATAATTTCCGGTATTCAACAGGTGTCATGGATAATCTAAGAACATCAATAGAAATAGTAATAAGAAAATTTTGTGCATGGTCGGTCTGTAGGGAAGAAATAATAGCTCATTTTCATTGAGATAACTCTGAAGACTTAAAGCGCTGGAATACCATGTCATAGTAGGTGTCTACCAAGGAAGAATGTATCTTTGGGGTGGCATAAGGAGTACATAACTATTTGGGCCAGCAAAAGGATGGTAGTAGATCACGTAAAAGGGAATAAATAGTGTCGAAAGGGGAACCCGCAAAAATATAACCAACCTCCCAAAGAATATGATCTTGGAGCTTACTGGTGTTGATTCGCGAAGCAACATATGCATAGCTACCAACATCTTAAGCTTTCATAATTGCCAATCCTCCAAGATGTGTTGGTAGGGTGGCCATGTTCCACTGTAGATTGCCAAACCCTTGTCCCTCACCAACAAAAATGCGTGTAAAGGAAATGATGGATATCATGATCAAAGTCTTCCAAAACAGAAGAAATAGAATCTGGCGGCATTGTTCGAAGGGAAAACAATAGATTTGGCATCTTGATGCATGACCTGGGGAGAAGAAGTTCACATTGTGGGTCATTGAGCAAGGCCAGGAGGTCCATCAAAGCTAAATATTTTACCACACACTTCCTCAACAAATATAGGGCCAAGCTTGGAAATGAAGAGAATAATTAGTTGGATCTAAGAACATAATACTATCCTTAATGTGATGAGTGAAAAAATGGTAATGAAAACTAAAGGATTAATGAATGTACATGATAAATATAGTTCAACCTAATAAAAATAAAGGAAGTCATGGTTACACCAAAATTGATAAGAAATTTTTTTGAAATATTAACTGTGTGTTATGCATTTTATATTTTGATATTACTCTATGTATTAGTGGATCTAGACTGGTTAGAGAATGGGTTGTATGATACACTTTATTTGGGAACAATGAATACTAAAATATGGTTATGCGTTGATCTTTTTTTGGGTTCTAATAGATTTGCAAATATATGTACCAAAAAGTGTGAGATGGAATGAAATGATGGGAAATGTGATAAATGAAATGGGTTATAATGATATATATTTGAAAACCCTTGTTTAGGGTGAATACATGAGAATGAGATATATGTGAGGCTGATAGATCATGGATTATGAATCCTATGAAATGGTGTGAGAATGGAAAAGAAATGTGTGTTTTAAATAATAGATTGCTCTGTTGTTTGTTACAATGAATAATGATTATCATTTTTAAAACCATAATCATATTCATGTCATTCTAGTTGCACAAAAATGCACATGCATGATAATTAACAAATTGAATTTTCTTTAAGATGAGTAAGTGAATAAGTAATAAGTGAACTGATGATTTCATCTAGTTAGGTGCCAGGAATACCATGAGTTCCCACTAAAGTCCATATTGGGAAATGAAGCGGCTCCTTGTATTAATTAGAGGATTATGAGAAGGATTTCAGAAGTGTGGATTGACACCTAGAGGTTTTGGCCACCAAGATTTAGGGGCTAGTCAGATCACATGTTCTTGGAACTAAATCCTCTGTTGTAAAAGTCTATTTCCATAAGGAGTAGACTCTAATGAAATGTAAATGGTAAAACATGGGGAATTTTTTTATATGTGATTTTTATTTCTATTTATTCCTATCTTGTGTACCAAAATGAGGACCTAAGACTCTTATGGAAACCATATGATGGACCAAGGAATGTTGTAGCAATCTGAGTATGATAGCTAAACCCTAAGACAATGACACTGAGTCATTGACATGAAAATTAGGCATGTTGACTTCTACTTGGTCAGGTATGAGCCAAGTAGTTTCAAGAAAAATGAATAAAGGATAACAATACATGTAAAATATGAGTTGAATGTTTGTTACATTTATTTTACTACTAGTTAGTAAATATATTTTTCTTAATTATGCTTCTTATTGGTGGATATGAAGTATTATTTTGTAAAAGTTAATATGTTGTCTTATTCTTATATGCCTAGTCTACCATCTGATTGTAAACTTTTATAACTAGTTAAGGTGAATGTAACGAACTGAAATATAGGATTTCACCCTATTCCATGTGAGCTTGGCACCCTAGATTTGACCAGACAAGGATAAGATTTTATCTAATAGAATAATGTCTTAATACATGTATTAGAATAAAAATTGGAATATTCTTGTACAATCACCAGGGTAAAATGTGGAGTTAGTGGAATAAATATGTTAAGTGAATTAAATGTGGAATTTTGTGTGTAATAATAATATAAAACCTTTTGTAAAAATGTGAAATTAATAGGACTCAATTAAATGAGTTTTGTGTTAAATATATATATATATATATATATATATATATTATTTGCACAATATAATTCTTATATGCCAAATATTTGTATGATCCCCTAACTCATTAAAGAATATCTCAAAATCCAAGTCCAATGTGAAATTCATGTTCCTTGGTTCCAATTACCTTGGGTGCCAAGTTTCACTATATTTGTATAATAATAACTATCCTAAATCCATTTAGGAAAAAAGTACAACTTAAAGTCAAATAAATTAAATAATATATTTGTTTACCCCAAAAGTAGAAACTAGTGATCAAGTTAGATTCGTCATTCCCTAATTATCCTAGATGTGAAATTTGGTATTATTTGAAGTTTATCTTGTCCCTAAAATAAAATAGGAAGGGAAGAGGTCAAAACTTCCCTAAATAAATGTATTTTTAATTAATTGTCCAGATTTCCTAATGTTCACATGTTTTTTACTTGTCACGCAATATTAATTTATTACCTAAAATTTTATGTGTCACGCTTTTGTTTCTCCGTAGGCTCATTTTGAGCCATTAGATCAAAATCTAACTACGAGGAGATTGTCATCTTCCTCTGCTCTAAAAGGAAACTAGTGTGACTAGTAATTTATTTCATTCTTCAATTTCATATTTGATTTTATTTATAATGAATGTTATTACCCTCCCAATTTTTGTCCATCACGTTCCCGGTGGCCTACTGAATTATTTCATCCCTATTTTATCTGGGTCTCACGCCCTATATATGGATATTGCATCTCGCTTTCCCTCTTCCCATGTTTCTTCTATGTATTGATTTTCTTTCTCTTCTTGACACATATCAGAAGCATCAAACTTCTATGAAACTCATTGATGGCCTTCCTTCAGACATCAAGTATCCTTTGCAACCTTCTTCAAGCCCTTCTCTGATGGAAGTTGGTCTTGAGGGTGTCAACTCCCCTTCATCAGACTCCACCCATCTCTGGAGGCCACTTTGACCCAAGGCTGATTGTTCGGACCACCTCAACCCATAGAGAAGAGTCAGAACTTTTCATCTCATCCTCGCGTAACTCTTTTCCCAAATAACTAATCCTTGAGGCAAGTATGCACTTTTCCCTCTTTTTGGGCTTTCACTTGTTGATTGTGAAATCCCAAATTTTTTTCAAAAGGTTTTGACCCCAACGTCTCGAGTTTCTTTTTAGTTACCTTTGTTTGTATCCAGAGAAGTTGATAGGATATTTGGTTCTTAGTTCATTGAGCTTTTCTTTACCCCACATTTAGCTTGCTCCTTCCAGCCATGGTGGAAGGATCTTTGAGAGCTCCTTGTTTTCACATTGGACCTTTTTGGGTTTCTTTCTTCATCTTCACGTGTATAAGATGATTGGTTTGTCACATGATATTTGGTTGTTTTCGATCGAAGGATGCAAGATTGGGTTTTTGATTGCAATAGTGCTAAGTTCTTTTTGCCTTCAACAAAGAAGATGAACACCGAATGGTTTTAACCCATCTTCTAGTTTCTTTTTGTCTTGCCTTCTGAGGGTATTTTGGTATTTTGACTTCAAAAGTGTCATCTTTTCATTCATGTGGGGTTTTGAGTGGGCATGAGGCCACATGTCTATCTTTCACAAGTCCACCTCAGCAAGATTTTTATTTAAAAACAGATAATTCTTATTGGAAATTTCGGATTGCTCAATTTTCTAGAATCCATAATAAATCATATATAGCTCAGAAAAAATGTTTTGGAATCAAAAAATTATAATCTATTCAATTGGTCTAGTTTAATTACTAATAAAATGTGATTCTTATGGATTTGTATGACTGGCTAGATTTTCTAAAATTCATATTTAATAATTTAAAAGCCATAAAAATAAAGTAAAATATGCTATGAACTCAGAACAATATAATCTAAGATGTGGTATGGTTTTTATAACCTAATTCAATAATAATAAAAAGGTGATTTTTAGGTGTTATACAATTAATGTAAACCTAACCTTAATCTCATATATGCCTTTAATAGTTTTCTTGTGGACTGAGATGGAATTAGTGTTTCAACCTTGGACACATGTAGACATCATTTTAGGTATGTTACATCCTCCATGAGTCATATTGAGCAATTATTTTCTTTACTCATTCTCTCTCTTGATCCTCTTTGAGGTATTTTGGTGATGAATATTCTCTTTCTTAACTTTATGACCTATTTGGGCTTAATCTTAAATGAATATGAACTCTTGATCTATGTTGGACTTTTACATTATAGATTGCTTCTTAATGAGATCTATTTGTGAAAGTTAAACCATGTTATTCCTTATTGTGATTTTGTTCTTGCAAGATACCTTTTGATTATTTTTCTCACATTGTTGATATTGTTGGATCTTCTTTTATAGGTCCTTAGACCCCATTGATATCGGTTGGATGATCTCATTCTTTATTTGAACATGACTATACTTTATCATGCATGTCCTATTTTCATGTGTGATTGGATAGTCATAAATATATGTAGTCACTCCATATAGGCATTGGGTTTTATTCCCCTGCCATTTTTGATGTTTTAGGCATTGGGCCTTATTCTCATGTGAGACACTAGGTTTTATTCCCCTGCCACTTATGATATTAGGCATTGGGTTTCATTCCCCTACCATGCATTGGGTTTTATTCCCCAGCAAATTACTACTTTTATTTGGTAGTGAGGTTTTAGTCCTCCTACCCTTTGGAATGGAATACATATGGGTTCCTACCCTACTTTTTGTGCATGATAGTATTTTTATTACTCATTGTGCAATTGTTTATGAATTGTGATATTATTATTCTCACATTATTTTTAAGGCAAGAAATCTCTTATTCTTAATCATCATTTATTTGAAGTTCATGTTATTTTGATACCCACATGGGTTGTACTTTCCTCTTCTATGGTAAACCATGTTTACTTTATGCCCTTTATTCCATATATTTCTCAATCCATATTTAATATTCACTTACATGCCTTATGTTGATATCATCTACTTTTTCTCCTTTTGTTGGGGTATGCTTCCAACCCCAGGTGTAGGACTTGGAAAATTGGACTTAGTGACATGGACCTGCTAGGTGGAGCTTTTGGGGAGATAGAGTTGAGATAGATGGATATCCCTCTACTTAGATCCATATGTTGTAATTTTCATGTAAGCTCCTTTAATGAGAGATCTTTATGTAAGATTTTCTAAAACCGAATATAGTCATGAAATATATTTCCACTACAACACTCTAGTTATTCTTGTATACCATAATTTGAGAAAAAAATACATCTAATCTGACATACCATTTGAATGTGTTTGTATTATATGTTTAATTCCTCAAATAAGTAGGGATTGGATCCCCTCTCGGGTCCCACTCCTTACAAGATGGTATCATATCCCATAGTGATCAAAATGTGACTATCTCATTTTTGTCTCCTAATTAGAACCCTGGCCTTACATAGTATCCCTCTAAGTGAGATGTTTACCCTAGAATTGAGTTATGATAATTCATGTGATGATGAAAGGTCAATTTATAATTATATGAGGTACACATAAGAATCTTGATAGTAAACCCTAATGTGATGAGACTCTAGTTGCTCATTTAGTTATAACATGTGTCTTTGAGTATAATGAGGCTTGATTGAATGGTGTAGTTAGGTTATGAGTATGTTGAGTTAGTAGGATAAGGAGATCTTAATGGGAAATTGTGACTTGGTTTTGCATTAATTTTGGTGCCAATTTTAGTTTTACATCACAAGGTTTTGCCATTAAATTATTTTTCTTTATAGTACTATATGTAAAAAAAGGTTTTCCTAGATTTTGTTTAGGTGTTCTTGAACTAAGTCACAAGGAAGAGATGAATAAAGTCTTGGTAGGGAAACCCTAGAGTCAGTGGTAGTAGAAACCTTAAACCCTAAGTTATGTGTATGAGGCTTGTGCTAAAAGGTTTAGTTGACCTACCCTTTTGTACCCTATAACCTTTTGGATGCTAATCTGAATCTTAGGGTTGATAGGTTAGTAACACAACGACCTAAAAACTCAACCCTAGTTGGATATGAGATGTTAGTTGGGTGCATGATCTATAAAAAACATAAACCCCTAAAATATATACAACCAAAAGTGAAACTCTAATACCTTGATGTTGTTTAGCTTGGCTTATTAGGTATAACCTTTTAAGGGGTGGAGAGTAATTAAATGATAGTATCTGGATGTTTAGATTTTGAGGATGAAATCCTTTTAAGGGGTGGAGTGTTGTGAGGAACTAAAATCTATAATTTCACCCTATTCCATGTAAGCTTGGTCCCCTATACTTGACCAAACAAGGATAAGATTTTATCTATGAGAATAATGTGCTTAATATGTGTATTATAATAACAATTGGAATATTTAGTACAATCACCTAGGTTAAATGTAGAATTAATGGACTAAAAATGTTAAGTGAGTTAAAGGTGGATTTTGTGTGTAACAATAATTTATAACTCTTTTTTTAACAATGTGAAATTAATAGGACTCAATTAAGTGAGTGTTGATTATATGCCAAAATTCCATATGGTCCCCTAACTCATAAAATAATATCTCAAAATCCAAATCGGATGTGAAGTTTTTTTCCTTGGGTCCCAATCACCTTGGGTGCCAAGTTTCACTTTATTTGAATAATAATTATTATCTTAAATCCATATAGGAAAAGAAAGTACAACTTAAAGTCAAAGAAATTAAATAATATATATTTTGACCCCAAAAGTTGAAACCAATGATAAAATTGGATTCTTCATGCCCTAGTTAGCCTAGATGCAAACTTTAGTATTATTTGAAGTTTATTTTGACCCTAAAATAAAATAGTAAGGAAATAGGTCAAAAATGCCTTAAATAAATGTATTTTTTATTAATTATCTTGATTACCTAATGTTCATAGGTTTTCATCTTGTCACACAGAATTAAATGATTACCTAAAGTTTTTATGCATCACACTTTTGTTTTTTTGCTGGCTCATTTTGAGCCATCAGATCTAAATCTAATCGTGAGAAAAATGTCATCTTCCTCTGTTCTAAAAGGAAACCAGTGCGAGCAGTACTTTATTTTGTTCTTCAATTTCCTATTCGATTTCTCTATAATCAATGCTAGTTTCTCCTGATTTTTTCTTTCTTGTGTTCCTGGTGACCTACCAAACTGGCTCATCCATATTTTATCTAGGTTTCATGATGTATATAAGGATATGACATCTTGCTTCCCCTCTTCCCCTGTATTTGCTCTGTCTTGTTTTTCTTTCCCTTCTCGACACATATCAGAGACATCGGACCTCTATAGAACTCATAGATGGCCTTCCCTCAGACATCAGGTATCCTTTGCAACCTTCTTCAAGCCCTTCTCTGATGGCAGTTGATCTCGAGGGTGTCTACTCCCCTTAGTCAGAATCCACTCATCTCTAGCATCCTCTCTGACTCGAGGGTGATTGTTCTGACCAACTCAACCCATAGAGAAGATTCAAAACTTATCCTCTCATCCTCGAGTAACTCTTTCCCCAAATAACTGATCCTCGAGGAAAATATGCAGTTCTCCCTCTTTTTGGGGCTTTCTCTTGTTGATTCTGCAATTCCAGATTGTTTCGAAAGGTTTTGACCCCAAGATCTCCAGTTTCTTTTCTATTACCTTCGTCTGTATCCAGTAGAGTCGATGGGGCATTTGGTTCTTAGTTCCTTGAGCTTTTCTTTACCCTACATGTGGCTTGCTCCTTCCATCCATGGTGGAAGTACATTTAAGAGATCCATGTTGTCACTCTAGCCTTTTGGGGTTCCCTTGATTCATCTTTGCATGTAGAAGATGGTTGGGTTGTCACCTAATCTCTGGTTGTTGTTGATCTAAAGATGTAAGATTGAGTTTTTGACTGCAATAGCACTAAGCTCATATTGCCTTCAATGAAGAAGATGAACACTAATTGGTTTACGATAATAACCCTTGTTCCAGTTTCTTTTTGTCATTTCTTCTCAGGGTATTTTGGTATTCTGACTTCAAAGTCTCATCTTTTCGGTCGTGTGGAGTTTTGAGTGGGCCTAAGGCCACCTGTCTATCCTTCAAACGTCCACCTCAGTAAGACTTTTATTTAAAAATAGATAATTCTTATTGGAAATTTCTGATTGGTCAACTTTTTAGAATCCATAATAAATCATATATAGCTCATAAATAAAATAAAATATATTGAATCAGAACATTTTAATCTATTCAATGGTACTAGTTTCAATACTAGATTCTGATATAATAAAAATGTGCTTTTTATGGATTTGTCTGATTGGTTAGATTTTCAAAATTTATTTTTCATAACATAAAAGTCAAAAAAATAATGTAAAATATGTTGTGAACTTAGAAAAATATAATCTAAGATGTGGTATGGTTTTCATAACATGATTCAATAATAATAAAGAGGTGATTTTTAGGGTGTATACAATTAATGCAAATCTAACCCTAATCTCATATATGCCTTTAATAGGTTGCTTGTGGACTAAGATGGATTTAGGGTTTTGACCTTGGACACATGTAGACCTCATGTGAGGTATGTTACATCCTCCATGAGTCAAATTGAGCAATTATTTTCTTTACTCTCTCTCTCTCTGTCTCTCTTGAGCCTCTTTGAGGCATTTTGGTGATGAATATTCTCTTTCTTGACTTGGTGACCTATTTGATCCTAATCTTAAATGACTATGAACTCTTGATCAATGTTGGGCTTTTAAATCATAATTTTCTTCTTGATGAGACCATATTTGTGAACGTTAAACCATGTAGTTCCTCATTGTGAGATTTTTCTTGCAAGACACCTTTTGATTGTTTTTCTAACATCATTGATATTGGTGGGTCTTATTTTATGGGTCCTTAGACCCCATTAATATTAGTTGTATGATCACATCCTTTATTTATACATGACTATACTTTGTGTTGCTTGTCCTATTTACATGTGTGATTGGCTAGTCATAACTATAAGTAGTGACTCCATATAGGCACTGGGTTTTATTCCCCTCCCATTTTTGATGTTTTAGGGACTGGGTCTTATTCCCTTGTCAGGAACTGGGTTTTATTTCCATGCCACTTATGATATTAGGAAGTGGGTTTTAGTCCCCAGCCATGCATTGGATTTTATTCCCCTGCAAATCACTGCATTTTATTTGACACTGAAATTTTAGTCCTCCTGCCCTTTGGTATGGAATACATATGGTCTCCTACCCTATTTTTTAGTGTACGCTAATCTTTTTATTACTCATCGTGCAACTATTTATGAATTGTGATATTATTATTGTGACATTATTTAAAGGCAAGAAATCTCTTATTCTTGATCATCATTTATTCAAAGTTCATGTTATTTTGATACCCATTTGGGTTATACTTCCCTCTTCTATGGGAAACCTTGTTTATTTGATACCCTTTATTCCTTATATTGCTCAATCCATATTTAGTATGCACTTACCATCCTTATGTTGATATCATCTACTTTTTCTCCTTTTATTGGGGTATGCTTATAACCCCAGGTGTAGGACTTGGAAGACTAGACTTGGTGACATGGACATGTTAGGTGGAGCTTTTGGGAAGATAGAGTTGAGATAGTTGGATATCCCTCTACTTATATCCTTATATTGAAATTTTCATGTAATCCCCTTCAATGGGAGATATTTATGTAAACTTTTGCAAAATTGAATATAGTCATGAAATATAGTTCCGCTGCTACACTCTGATTATGCTTTTATAGCATCACTTTAGGGGGGAAATACATCAAATACAACATAACTTTTGAGTGTGTTTGTTTTAGATGGGTTAATTCCTCAAATTAAGTAGGGGGTGGCTCGGGTCCCACTCCTTATAGTGAATTTGATATGTAATCTTGTTTATGACTTGACTTTAGTTATTATTTTAATAATTCTATTTGGTAGACATGTCTTATGTGGATTCATCTTCAGGATACATGATGTGTTATCTAATCTGGTTGGTGGGGTGATACAGAGATACGGTTGTTATTGCTTAAGTATATATGTGTAGATGTTGACTTGTGACTCCGGTAATATGATTTTTGTTCTAAAATTATTATCATTTGATGATCCTTTACTAGATATGATCTCAAATGGATAACAAATCTGATATTTGACTAAATGAATTCCTATATGATTAATTGAATTATTTTTATAATCTAGAATTACGAATTGCTAGAATGATCTGTTAAACTTTGCAATATTTGTAGGTTTCCTAGTTCAATATACTTAACCCATTGTTGACATGTTACTTGGTTAAGTGGAAATTTTCCACCCACTAGAGCTCCATATGAGTCGCAAGAGATTGTTTTACATTTTTTATGTATAATGACATCTAGAGAAGAGGTCATAACAAAGAAGATGTAAATAGAATAATTTAGCTTGTAGTTTCACTTTCCAAGATTGGTTGTGTACCGAATATGTTTCTTTAATGTACATGTAACCTGATGTAAACTAAAATACATATGAGTAATATGACCTAATTTTGGTTTCGGTGGAGTTGAGTAAAATTTGTAGTAACTGAACATGTTGGCTGCCTGATGTGGCATTGGTTTATGAGGTTTTACAAAAAAGGTAAATTTTATCTGTGTTTCTTGTATACTTTTTCAATTGTGCCCAGAATCTAATATTTTGTTTCTTAATGTGGGTTTAGATTTTGGTTTTCTCTCTAATGGTTGATTGTATGCTATCAAAAGAGAGACCCCTACAAAATAGAGGACATGGGGCCTCAGCGGATTATCCTCTATAATGTTGAACCTAAATAATGCCTTGAAGACATCACACCTCTCCTATCTAGCCTTATCTTGGAACAAATTTTTTGAGATGTGTAACTATCTTTGTAGCACCATATTCTCATGTTGATTCTAAATCTCTTGGTTCATTGAATCTATCATAAGACAGTTGATGTCTAGGGCATTGTCAACATGCTTACAATAAGCCTCTCTTTCCTCCCTAGACACATTCAGAGTTGGTTCTTCTAGTAATGGTCTATCCTAGAGATAAGGTTTATATTCATGCATGAGAACACTTCTCAAAGTCATGTACCAAATAAGGATGCTATTCTCATTATGTTTATCCTTTTCAAGGACCAATCGTGAGAAAAGTGGTTCTTGTATTTTTTCCAATTGATATACAAAAAATATTTGTGCCAATAAAATAATCATTTGCATTGCATGTAGCTACACAAATGTCACAAAAATCATATCATATCATATCTACTAAATACATATGCATATTAAAAAAAATTATTGTTTGCATGCAGCTAGATGAATGTCACAAAGAAAATCATATCATATCTACCAAATACATATGCATCATGGATTAACATGGCTCTAATACCATTCTTGGATTTTGTGGTGAAGGAAGGCACAATGCAAGAAAGAAAAGTTTCATCCAAAACCCACGAGCAGATATTGTCCACGAGATGCATATGAAAAGAGAGGCATGAAGTATATACATTGTCACACAGTATATTGGACGGCGTTCATCGTGTGGTGATGTGGGTTGCTTGTGGTGGTTCATAGAGGGTTGTTTATTGTATTCTCCAAATGCAATCATGTTGAATGTGTCTTTATGTCAACCACATGGAGATAGGGAACTTCATGCCATGTTGCTTGATGCAGAAGGAAGGAGTGGTCTCTCAACAATATGTTGATTTTTCTATATTTCCTTATCTCTCTCCCTCTATTGGTAATAATGTCTAGGGCTTCTCATGTGTCAAAAACATAAAACTTGAATCCTGGTTTTCATGCCCTAAGTGTGCAGAGAATAGGGTTTTAAAAATAAAACTTGATAAACAAAAAGCCACAGATGAAATTTTTGGTGCACTCACAGACTTTCTAGTCGACCGTCTGGCTAGTACAATCAAGCATATAGAAATTATAGAATGCTATAGAAATTGGGTCATTAGCAGTAAATTAACTTATCACATTAGTTGAGCAGCTACTATCTAGTCAATCAACTAGTGAGTCCAACTACTCGTCTGGGGTTGCAGTAACCCTAACATTTAGTTAGTCATTTGGATCATCATATGAGTCGACCATCTAACATATGGTAAATTGAATAGACCCTCTAGTCAACTACCTAGGGTTACAAATAGTTCATTGTTGAGTAAATCTGCCACACAAAGTCAAGATTATTCGCAATAAAATAACCATTTTATCTTAACCCACATCATTAATTGGCATATTATAAAAACATGGAATAGAAATTTTGATTCATTTCCATTAGATGGACACAAAAGGGGCAACTTTTCATTCATTCCTTTACATGTATTGTACATAATATTGATCAATGACCTAAGTCACAACCTGTATACAAAGCTATATCTCCAAGTTTATAACATAAGAAATTGTTTATAAGGCATGCAATATAAAAGCCCAAGTCGTGGATGCATATCTTACAACCCACACTACATAGAGCCAAGTGTGCATGGACAACTCTAGGACTCCATCAACCTCCAAGTACTTATGTTCGCCAAAGGAAGGCTCATCTCCACTAAAGCCTTGGTTACATTGTTGATAACCTAAAAGATGTCGATACCACGAGGGTGAGACTCATGTCCAAATGATATGATATAACAAGAAATATATGTGTACAAGTCTACTATTGACATAGTATAAAGGCCGATTAATAAGGAACAGTAAATTTCTACAAGATATGAAATAGCAGTATATGTAACATATACGTATAACTGGAAATATGAGTAAGGTCTACAAGAGTATTGAAGCATACTAAGTGATTCTCCGAGTTAAGTAGATATATCTACACGGCTTGATTATTAATTTTATTATTAAGCTCCAGGAAGTTTTAGGTGTACAACTCAAACCACGGATGGTGACTATGAAATCCCCTAGCTCACTGGATCAGAACCTAAAATTATCAATCTCCATAGGATCATGTCACATCTTGGTCGGAGTGAGTATAGATGACTAGTGGGCACATATCCCAAACCTATTGGTTCATATCTCAATAGAAAGCCTACATCATTGAGTATGTCATGGGTGCTCAGGCCATGGTACACATCACTTGGGTATAAAGACCCTATAATCATGCCACATATCTCATTCAGATTATCCATGTCATTAGATATAACAATCATTGGTCATCTATTTATACCTAAAATTATACAACTCTAAGTACCTTCTCACAAGCCAAGTTGGCTACAAGGTTTCTCATTTCACTATCTTGCCTCCCATAGACAAGGATAATTTGATTGTCATAGGACATTGCATTATTACTTTTTACTTGATTAGTTAGGCAAATTCACTCATCTTTCAGTATTAACCAATTAAGAGTGAAAACAAGATCTAGAATGTATTATAAAATTTATCAAGCATAACTAATTCTAGAAGATACAAACTGCCTCATGTCATGTATCAAAGTACACATACATTGTACAACTCACCTTTCTCAATCACAACTAAGTGATACCTTTCAAAATATTTAGACATTAACTACAAGGGTACATTCCTTTTTACAATATAGTCATTAAAAGTTATGTACAATTTCCAAAGTATGAGAAAGTTATGGCTAAAGCGAGATTAGGCATAAAAATGTCATGTCATGTATCAAAGTACACATACATTGTACAACTCACCATTCTCAATCACAACTAAGTGATACCTTTCAAAAGATTTAGACATTAACTACAAGGGTACATTCCTTTTTACAATATAGTCATTAAAAGTTATGTACAATTTCCAAAGTATGAGAAAGTTATGGCTAAAGCGAGATTAGGCATAAAAATGTCATTTTTAGGTATAATTGAGCTAGCTTTATGCATGTAACCTAGGTCTTAAGAAATTTGAGCAGTATAATAGATAAAACATTGTACAATTTTCATCATAGATGGTTGTGAAAATAGTAAGGAATTTTATAATTTGGTATTACTGCCAACATTGTTTGGGAAATTGGTCTGCATGGTCGCATATACTCTTACATATACCTATTCAGTCACCCTACCGCACTGCATATTGTAATCGGTATACTAAGAGGTCATGAGCCACATATACTCCCGCTTGGCCGATTAAGCGGTCGGTTAAACTCCGCTTTTTAAAATCCCAAAACTTATGTCCATGTATTTCATACATACATGCATACATAAAACACACATTTTATTATATATTTACGTTTAAATATATAGTCATTGATTTATATGTATACATTGTAATACATATAAAAATTTCCACACACATTTGTGCATTTATATGAATACCTTTTGATATATTAACATATATACATACATATACAATATACCTAAATATACAATCACATATGTGTACATGCATATATACATTTTGATTTATTCACATTTATACACATGCTCTAGACATATTTGTACATTGATTTACAAAAATTTTAGTATGTGTACATATATTACAAACATATTCCATATATATATATATATATATATATATATATATATATAAGCATGTCATACATCAACATGCATATTAAATTGTTTATATGTAAATATGTATACGTGCCTACTCTATATCTTTTAATTTATAATCTCAATATATTATTTTATATATAATTTGTTTATTGAAATTTAAAAAAATCATAACCGCATATACTCCCATATATACTCTCGCATACCGTATATACTCTATGCAATACCCTCACTGCTCGTACACCGCATACCTCTTTCCTGAACATTGACTGCCAACATGGTATCGAACAATGGATAAAAACTCCATTTTTGGGCCTGACAACACATATATTTTGTGTTTTCAACCTTATGGCTACAACAAGGCTTATAATTATCTCCAACGATCATCACTAGATAATAGGTGAAGGTAATAAAATTTGTGATCATATCTCAGCTTAGCAAAACATACAATGGAGATTCCATTTTCAGGCATAAAAGGTGTGTTAAAAGCAAGATTAGGGTTTGCATACATTAGTTGTAGGCAAAGAAATATGAATGAAGCTACATCCCTCAATTTGGATATGGAGAAAACATGCAAAAACAATAACTCCACAATCCCAACAACTCACAAAAGCTCCAAGAAATCACCTCCAAGCAAGATCTATAACTAATTAGGGAAAATAGGGAGAAAAAGGAGGGTTCTTTAGGGGTATGGAACAAGATTCACTAAGGATCTACATGGATTCTAGACAAAGAAAGAAGATGAGAGGCATACAGTAAGAAAAAAAATAGAAAGATTATATCTTACATGGTTTTTCACTAGAAATAATCTATCTTACTTTGGAACCACCTATTGAAGCTTGGTAGTCAAATTTGTTCAAATGACAGCTCTAAAACAATGTCTATCCAGGTAGTAGAGCTCCTCCTCTAACACCTTGGTTCCTCCTTCATGTTACATCAGGTCTCTTGGTTGAAAAAGTAGGATAGGTTTTATTGGTTGGGGGTATATATAGGGCATGGGTGTCAAAAGATTAAAATAGCCCTCTTTCAATGAAGTTATCAAAGCTCATTCAAGGGGAAGTTGTTGAGGCTCTTCACCTCACACCCATCAAGGCAAACCCTCAAGCTTTCAATCCTACTGAGGGTCCTACCCTCAAATTATATTGAACCTTTATTCAACTTCTCTATCAAGATGCATCACCCCTTTCACCTATCAAGGTCCATCTTCATCAAGCTATCAACTCTCATCTCCACTTCACCTACTAAAACTCCTTCTACCTAAACCTATTGAGGTTTCCTCTAAACCCATCAAGGAACTTTCTACTCATACCCATTGAGGATCCCTCTACATCTGGATATCAAGGTTGGTGAGGGTCTAAATCTGAGGTTCAAGGTTACCCATCGAGGCTAGGCACCTCTAACCACTAGACCAATCTGCGATTAGACTTACATCCTAAGAAAAAAATTATATATAACAAAAGTTCAAAAGCATACAGATTACATCAAATTAGATTCATACATGGAGTAAACTATACTTAAATATTTTGCACATTGATTTCGGTTGAATCCTCATATAATACATTGAATAAATCATAAAATGAGGGTAAACAAAGTGCAATTTGAACAAAATCAAGCTCTCTACTTGATCAATTGATTTAAAATCTTGACCAAGAATTTGGTTGTGATTAAAAGACATCATTACTTGTTAATCTAGGTCAGGGTCGGCAACCTTAAAGCTCTAGTAAGATTTTCTCCCCTAAAATTCTAAAACAAAGATGTATATTCCTATGCATATCATCCTCTAACTCCCACATGGATTCCTCAATACCTAGATGGTGCCACAAAACTTTGATTAAGATAATATCCTTCTTCCTCAACTTGTATATATGCCTTTCCAAGATTAAAATTTGTCCCTCAACATAAGATGTCAGTATCAAGTTGTACATATACTGGTTGAATCATCCTCTCTATATCTAGATGTCACTTCCTCAACATGGAAATGTGGAAAACTATTTTATAAATGACTCCACTTTTGCAGTAAATGCAACATGTAGGAAATTTTTCCAACATGCTCAGTGATATGATAACCCCCCATAAACATGAGAGCTAACTTACCCCTCTTCACAAATGCCAAGACACCTTTCCATGTTGAGACCTAAAGATACACATGTCTCCAACCTAGAACTCAAGTAGCCTCTTGTGGTTATCTACAAATGGCTTTTACATGTCCTATGTTTCCTTTAATGTTTCATGATGACCCTAATCTTCTTTGTCATCAAGTGCAACAACTCAGGAGCTAAAAGTTTATATTCACCTACATTATGCCAAAAAAGAGGCAATCTGCAACACTTTCTGTACAAAGACTTGTATAGTGCCATATATATAATCCTTTTATCATCATTATTTTAAGGAACTCTATCAATCTTGGTTGAATATCCCAACATCCCAAAAATTGAATCATACGAGCCCCCAAAAGATCTTCTGAAAGGTGTATCATATCTTAGACTGGCCATTTATTTGTAAGTGATAATTTGTGTTGAACATCAATTGAGTCCTCAAAGATCCATGCAGAGAATCCCAAAATTGGATTTGAATTGTGGCCCTATATTTGAAATTATAGTCATTGGCACACCATGCAGACAAACTATCTCATCGGTATAGATATGTGCCAATTTCTCAATCGTGTAGGTAGTCTAGATCGGCATGAAGTGTGTTAAATTTTTTTAAATAGTCAATGATTATCCATATGGAATCATAACATGTGGTTGTCCTACAAAGTCCAAATAGGAAGTCCATGGTAATACTATCCCACTTCCACTATGGAATTTGAAATGGCCACAGCAACCATGCATGCTTTTAATGCTCCACCTTGACCTACTAAAAATTGGACAATTGGACACAAACATTTCATCTCTAACCACCAATATAATTCCTTTATATTGTGGTACATCTTAGCACTGCTAGGATACATAGTTTACATATAGGAATGTGTGTCCTCAAGATTTATGTTCCTCAGACCTATAACATTAGGAACTATCATTCTATTATGAATACATGTTCCATCATTTGTCTCATGCAATCTATCATGATTCATGATGACAAACTCTACTATGATGTTTATGTATCACGATACCATCTTGGTGTGCATCTTAATATATTGTATTGTCTTATTTATCTCCAACTGCACTACAAATTCTCACAGGAAAGAGAGGTCCATCTACACTTCATATAATGAAGGGACGTCGACATATCCCTCTTATTGCTTACCATGGAATGCGATCAAAATTTTGTGCTAAAGAAGATGATGATGATGAATTTCTACTTAATTCATTAGCCACTACATTTTCCTTTCTTAGGAGATAGTCTATCATATGTTCATAACCCTTTAATAACTCCAGCCGTCTCTATTGTCGCATGTTCAAATCATTTTGCAAAAATATACACTTGGATTCTTGCAAACCTTTAATATCTTAAACTTCTCTTCATAAAGGTAATCCATCCATATCTTTGAAGGAAGGACCATAGCTTCCAACTCCAAATCATGTGGGAGAGATCACATTGTTCTTCTTGAGTTACCTAGAAGCAAGAGAGATCACTTTCTTGTCTTTCATCACAACTTGACTATATAGGTAGGCAACATTTTTCACTTACATCTAATGAAACTCTTGATATATGGATGCATAATCTTTTCATAACCATTTTTATGCCTCTAGGTGTTTAATCCTATTAATGTCACTTAGTTACGTCAGACCCAAAGGAATACAATAAAATATGCACTCTACTTTGGCAGACCCTCATATCTATTCTCACACTTTGATGAGATACATAGTGCACCACGCTTTGGCATGCCCGCACTTTGTTGATCAAGATTTCATGTGTATTGCTTATTGGAAATCATATAAGACTTAATATTCATTTAGGAGTTTTAAATATTTACATATACATACCAAACACCACATGTTTATAATATGTATCAAATACACACTATACTAACAATACACAATCACAATATTATAGTGGATATCATTAGTTAAGCTTACACTATTGTAATCCTTTGGAGTCACAAAGGATTACTATTCACCTATGGTCTATTTCATCACATGCATCTTCAACTTGTATTTGTGTAGCACAACAGCTTCATTGACGCTCCTTAGATCTTCATGGTTGCCTCATGATGCAAATTCCTCCAAAGTTGATTCTATTCCTATCTCAATTACGTTATTTTTTGAAACCTCAAGATACATTTGAGGGAAATAAAAAGAAATAGAAACCATTATATGTGGAATAAAAGGAGTAGGATCTGCATGCAATCCAAATAGTTGTTAACTAGAAAAGGCTCCATCCATATCTAGCTCACAAAAAGGTATTTGATCATAACCATGAACACATCCATCAAACAAAATGTTTTTGATGGAAACATGTATGATTTATAGATATATGAAATCTTATATATATACATACATATATATATATATATAAAGATCGTATCTTTCCATGTGGGACAATTTCCAGGAATGAACATAGAGTTAAAAGAATATGTAAGTTAACAGTCTTATGTTCACATTATATGTAACGGTACAAGCGGCATAAAAATAAAGTCCAATCAAATCGATTTGAATCCATGTATATCATAGATTTGCATTGCTATGATTCCATTGTACGAGTTTGTAGAGAGACCAAAGCGACAAGCGCATCATAATTAGTAAACAAAAATGTCTCTCTACGTAACCATCCATGGATCTTTTCATCAACGATACAATAGGAAGGAAGCTTTATGAGTAGACACCTTTGTCACAGAGTAGATCTGATGACGAAGCTCACAAAAATGGATAAGGAAAATTTATGTCGAGGAAGATTTCCCAACATGTCCATCAATGGATACACGTCTCTATACATCCACTCGAATGATAGGTAACTCTAAGTTGTGCTCTAAGAGTCAATGTGGAAGGAGTTGCCTTTCTGTTGCCAATGTTCTAGCATTGCACAACTTGTCCTCTCCCCTTTCTTTCCTTGATGGCAATGTGGAAATAAACATGTGTGTTGTAAATATGGTATTGCGTTGTTTGTTATAATGATTAATGATTGTCTTTTCTCTCAACCATAAACTAAGTCATGTGATTTTAGTTGCACAAGAATGCACATGCATGATAAATAATGAATTCAATTTTCTTTAATATGAGTAAGAATAATAAGTAACCATTGAAATGATGATGTCATCTAGTTAGGTGTCATGAACACAATGAGTTTCCATGTCCATATTAGATAAATGAAGCAGATCTTCTTATTTTAATTAGAGGATTATGAGAAGGATTTCTAGAGTGTGGATCGAGACCTTGAGTTTAGGACACCAGGATTTAGGAGTGAGTCAAATCAAGTTATTCTAGAACTAGATCCTCTATCATGAAGGTCTATGTCCATAAGGGATAAACTCTAATGAAATGTAAACTACAAAACATGAGAAATTTTCTTATATGTGATTTTTTGTTTTATTTGTTCCTATATCGTGTACCTGAGATGAGGACCCAATCCTCTTTTGGAAACCCTATGGTGACCAAGGTGTGTTGTAGCTATCTAATTGTGGGCAACTGAATCCTAAGATGATGATGTTAAGTCATGGGCATGATAATTGGGCATGGTGACTTCTACCACATGAAGTATGAGCCAACTAGTTTCAGGAAAATGAATAAAAAATGACAAGATGTGTAGAATGTGAGTTAAATGTTTGTTATATTTCTTTTACTTCTAGTTGATAGATCTATTTTTCATAATTATGTTTCTTATTTTATGGTATCTAAGAGGTAACATAAAATATTTCATATGGAGAGAAAAAGACAATATTTGGCATGCAAGTCAAAAACATCAACAATAAAAGATATAATCATCATCAAAAACATATACAAACCTAAAAGGATCTTTTGTCCTTAACCATGCATATTTTACGTAAAGTGTATGATTTCACACACACAGATATATACATATATATACACACACAAAAGTCTGTAGATTTTCATACAAAAAATCCTTATGAATTATTGTTTGACATATGTGCAAACAAGGCGGGGTACGTAGAATCTTGTTTCCCTATTAGCATGAGGGGTTTGAGGGGATGGTTCCCCTCATGGGGTCTTAGAGGAAGCAACTATCCACCCCTATGATCACATTGAGTCTATGCACATCAAGTGGCATACATCCCATTCAAATGATGTGCCCCCAAAAATAAAAAGACACAAGATGGACAGAGAACCCAAATAATTGTGAAAGCAACCAAAGGGATTTCTAAAAAGAGTTGATCAAATATACGAACAAGAAAGTTACAACTATCATCTCTCTAGTGATAAATGAGTGTGTCATAGCCAGGTCAACCAAGATAGATACATAAGAAGAGGTAGAAAAGCTAGAAATAAAAAAATTGACCTTTCTTGGCTAGTGGGTTGACCACTTCTTCCAAATGAGTCATAACATAGACTCAAGTCATTTCATTTGACGTCCTTGACCTTGACCTCTCACTTCTGGTCCTAACAAACCTTCCTGAGAAGTCTAGCCATGTCCTCTTTCACTGCCACTGTACTTTTTTGAGTCCTACTAGATCTACCTCTATTGTTGGGTAACATCCTAGTTCAATCACGTGTAGAATATCTTCACATGCCCTATATGTTAAAAATCATAGCCCTAAATTGTCCCAAACTAACTAGGACTAGAGTGAATGACGTTGTGTGATTTGCAATGCTTCCCATACTATAGCCCCTAGGAGACTAGTTGATAACATGGAACCTAAATTGTTCACTCCATAAGGCAGATAGCCTCATCCTCTATCCTTACTAAGAGACCATTGATATTCAACATGCACCCTTAACTTTAACTCTACTAGTTTTTTCTATGACTACTGATATTTTTGTTGTTATCAAGGTGCCTAATATTTAAAATTCTTTATCCACTAGACTATTTCCCTTGTGACTGGGTTGACCTCTTCCTAGAATCAACATCATGACAATTCATTATCATCCTCTCAGTCCTCCTGAAGGCTTCCATATAGGTTGAGAACTTCTCAGGTGATTCTAGAGATGACGCCAACTAAGACAGCTCAACATTCAAACCTTAAAATTTTGGATCATCTCCTATTTGTAGAATATAGATGAGGACAACACCTCAACAACTCCATATCATTCACAGACAACATCCTCTAATGTAGATGTTTAAACTAAGTCATATTTTCCTCCAGATAAGACTAAGAAAAGTTTTTTCTCTCAAATTCCTTACAAAAATCATCCCATGTGATAACCTCACCAAGCCCCTTCTCCTCTTCTATGGCCCACTAATGGCCAACACTACCATTAGTAGATATATAATATTCTTTATCTTTGTAACGCCCCTCCAAGCACATATATACATCAATAGAAGCAACCCTATGGTGTCCATAACATGGGTCACTTGGCTTGGAGGAACATTAAAAAACATGATATTCATAACAAAAAGATAAATGAAACACCATGCATTAAAATTAAACTTCATTCATACATTGTTTATAATTGAGTTGTTGAATTGAAACTAACTAAGATATATATATATATATATATATATATATATGATTAAACATTATTTATATATGAATTTATCTATAACATTAGGATCTTCTGTTGTAGATGGCACCCCACCATGTATGTCTTTTGGAAACCTTGATCTATTACTTAAGTTGACCTTCATATGGCTCTATCTTGGAAGTTGCTTTGTACCTGTGGGCATTGTGCCCCCAGCCATGCATGCAATAAAAACCATGTTAGAGTAAGCGGCATTGAACATTGTTATAAAAACATAATAACTTGGCAATAAGGAAAAGCATGAAACTAATTGAACAGTAGATTTGGATTCTCATAACTTAATCTTGGTGGTTGATCAAAGTATCCTCGATACTTATGCACCAATGGTGCTCATAAGGCATGTAGGCTCAATATTAACATGATGAGGATAAAATAATACAACCCATTACATGATTTATCATTATCTTGGAATAATTACTCGAACTGATTCTACATGAGCATGACATGAACTCTTAAAATAGCATTGAAGCATAATATTAAACTAATAACTTTAGGGAAGCTTTCATGCAGTTAACATTTAATCTGAAACACATAACTATGCATTTAATTATAAGGTGATGAAAACCAATACGAAATAATCAAAGTGCATGAATCCGCTTACCTTGACCAAGGTAGATCCTAACTTACTCTCCATGTCCTTGAGTCAATCCTAGGTTTCCTGAAATTAACATGATTATATTAATTATCACCTTGACTAACATCCTAAACCCTAATATGGGTCCTTTAGGGAAACATGGTCAGAGATGATGGAATTAGGGTTTAAAAAACACTAAAAATAGATTCAAATCGAAAAATCCTTTCGAACGACTATTTTTCCATAATTTTTTTATGTCATATGGATTTACTATGATTTTATTGAACTCTGGCCAATCAAAAATCTAGAAAAAACCACATGGATTTAAGAAGGAAGATAACACAAACGATGTCCACTGAGTTAGATCAATCGTAAGAGGCCATCTATTTCGGACTGGCTCTATCATTTGTGTGGCCATTATCTTAAAAAAATTTGCCAAAATGTCGAGATTGCCCAAGTAGGTGTAGCACTGGAAACCAATCCATCAAGGGAAAAAATGGAAATCCAGACACCTGGGATCGTCATTTTTTATTCGATGAATCTGGAAACCAGGAGAGCGTGGTTGGCTACAAGCAACAGCCAAGACTCGATTGAAAAGAATTGGCTTTCATTCATATCATTGAAAACTTAGTACTCTACCTCACCTTAATCACCTGTCAGACACAGTAAGCCTAGGATTAGGCCTTGTAATGATCAGACACAATAGAATGGTGAGTCACCATTGCAGGGAATAGGTTGAGGTACAATTTGAGAAAAACCAATAATGTAGGCATAACAAAGAAACCAAAATGATCCAGAACATGATTACTACCTTCTCCTTGTCAACCAACAACGGCGGCGAGTTCCTCACTTCGCCACAAAGACGATGATCACAAAAACACCACAAGCAGCATCCAAAGCCTTGACATTAGTTCCATGACATATGAATTAGGAAGAAAGAGGGGCATGTGAAGTACCTTCAGTTGGAGTGAATCAAAGATGAAGAAAGCTTCTATATGCCTCCCTACACGTCGATGAGTAACATGGGTTTGCTTCTACTGACGTATATATGTGCTTGGAGGGGCATTACAATCTTGTCCTCATCTGCTATGTCAAAGATTTGAAATCCTTCACTATGTCTCTAATCCAAAATATGCATCTACCAAATCTTTTATGTAGCATACTCCATGGAACTAACCCTCTTCATCCATTCAAATATCTTCCATGGACCATGTGAAGACTTTACATGTGGTGACAGCACTTGGAGTGGTGTAATCAATTCTCACTCAAAGGTAGACATTAGCTACACAAATATAGCATGGAATTTTAGATGAATTGGTTTTGTTGGGTTTGGGGGGTGGTATAGTTTGTGTTGTACCCACATTGAGTACTCTTGTTTCTATTTCCCTCTGTCACTCACCATATGTTAGTGCTACATAACTACTCTTCGCATGATATTCATGTGGTTAAGCCATATCTACACAACCATAATTGGTTATTATATATGGAGACCACACAAGAACAAACACTACATCCTATGTTCATGTAGATTCAACAAACCTAAGCTCTGATACCACCAAAATGTGGCAACCTACTATAGAAGTCAGCATTACACATAACAAAATGTTGATTGTATCCGAATGAACATCACACAAAATAAAAATTATGAATCATATCCATGAGACATACACAAAAGAGGAAACTTTTCATTCTTTTGTTAACAAGTATTATACATGATAGTGTTCATTGACCTCTATCACAATCTGAATACAAAAGATATGTTTTTCAAGTTCATAACATGAGAAACTATGTATAAGAAATGTAAGCCAAAAACCCAAGTTGCATATATGTTTGGTATAAACAACCATGCTCAGATCCCAGTGTACAGGAACGATTCTAGGACTCCACCAACCTTTAGTTAATGTTTTCCTCTAAAGGAAGGTTTCTCTTCACTAAATCCCTAGATACGCTATTGACCACCTAAAAGATGTGGATGACCACGACATGGAGACCCATGTCTTGGTGATATGATATAGAAACAGACAGCAATCTATGCTTACAAGTCTACTATTGATAGATTAATCAAGGTAGATTAATCAACAACAAGAAATTTTTACAAGATATGAAACAAAATATATGCAACATATAAGTGTAACTTACAATATAAGGTAAAAAATACCAAAAGAAACATACAAAGTGTTTTGCCAAGTTACTTAAATAGATTTACACGATCTGATTAGTCATTTTATTATCAAGCCCTAGATGTTTGTGGTATACCACTCAAATAATTAGTTGGCGATTGTGAAGTCACACAACTCACCATATAAGATACTAGGATTATTGGTATCCATAGAAACCCAGCATGCATTGTGGATGTTAGTAGAAACAAAGTAGGGGGACACTAGCCAAACCTATTGATAGAGAGCTCAAAATCAAGTCCACGTCATTTGGTTCGTCTTGGGTACTCAGACCACCTCACCTCATCACTTGGGTGTGAAGGCCCTATATTTATATCATATATCTCATTATCATTATCACATGTCACTAAAGATATGGCCTTGACCGCACTCATACATATACATTATATTTAAACACTAAGGAAAAAGGTAGTGCTTTTCTGTGTATATTAGAAAGTGTATGACTCCGAGCACCTTCTCCCAATTTGATATGGCCACAAGATTAGCTCTTTGGTAATAGGACACTACATATTAGGATTTCACTTGATTAATTAGGTCAATTTATCATCTTCAATTCTGAATCAATTAAGGGTGAAAATAAGGAATAAAAATGCATTATAACAATTATCAAGTACAAGTAACTTCATAAGATATAAAATACCTCATGTCATATTCAAAGTACCAATACAAGGTACAACTCACCATTTTCAACCATAACAAGTCCATCCCTTTGTAAAGTTACTTCCAAGTATAACTTCCTCTTCATATTATAGCCATGAAACAGCACATAACATTTTGTTGATAGTTTTCAAAGTATGACAAATTTATGGTAAAAGCAAAATTATGTATAAAATATATCATTTTTAGGTGTAAATGAGCTACCTTTATGCATGAAACCTACTTCCCACTAAATTACAAAAGAACAATACTTAAGTAGGCATATTATATTACGTCATAGAAGTCCATGCAAATAGTAAGGAAGATTATAGTTTCATATTGTACGACATGGGATCTAACATATATATAGAACTCTAATTTTCTGGTGAAAACACGTATTTCGAATTTTCAGCCTTATAGAAACAAGAATGATTAACATAATCACCATGGATCATCACTAGCAGATAGCGGAAGGCAAGATTCATGATGATATTTCGTCTTAGAAAATCAACCATAAAGACTCTATTTTTAGGCATAAAAGGTGTGCTTTAGCAAGATCGAGGTTTGCATGCATTAGTTTATAGGCAAAGAAAGCTAAAGTAAAATATATCACTTGCCTTGGATATGGGAAAGCATGAACAGCAAAGAATTCCATGAGCAAGACTCCAAAACAACTTCAAATAGCCCACAAAAGCTCCATGAGGAGGGTTCTCTAGCTACATGGAACAAGATTCACCCTGATCTCAATGAAGCTCACACATAGGAAGGAAATGAGAGGGGAAATAGTAATGAAAAATAAGAGAAAGAGTAGGTATTACATGACTTTGGGTGAGAAAGAAGCTATCTTGCTTTGGAACTACCTACGGAAGCTTTATCTTCAATTTTAGTCCACATGCAAGCTCCAAACCATGGCTATCGAGGTTCTAGATTTCCTCCTCAACCATCTTGGTTCATCATCGACGTTATAGAATGTTTCATGGTTTCTGAATGAGGCTAGGTTGTATGGGTTTGGGTACATAGGCATCAGGGTCAAAGTCTAAAACAACTCTATTTAAGTGAAGTTATTAAAGCTGATGCAAGGGAGAGTTGTTGAGGCTCTTCACCTCCCACCCATCAAGTGTGACCCCTTGATGGTACAACCCTAAAAACTTACTCCCCTCAAGGCCTATTTAAGCCCTACACAACTTCCCCATAGAGGTGCATCACCCCTTTCACCTATCAAGGTCCATCTTCATCAAGTTATCAAGTCTCAACTCCACTTCACCAATCGAAGCTCCTTCTACCTAAACATATCGAAGTGCCTACCAAATCCATTAAGTTTCTTTCTACACCTAAAAATCAAGTCCCTGTCTACACCTAGATATTGATGCTAGTGAGGGTCTAAAGCAATCAAGGCTCAAGGTTGATCGTTGAGGCTAGGCACCTCCAACCACTAGACCAAGATAGGGTTAGGTAAGAACATAAGGAAGAAACCATAGATAACCAAATTTAAAAATCATACAAATCATGTCAAATTAAGCATATACATGGAGCAAAACAAGAGCTTGCATATTTTGAAATTAATTGCAATTGTGTCCTCTTATATTGTAAAATTACATATTAGTCTCCATGCATTCGACAAATCACAAAATTAGGGCAAACAAAGTGAAAATTGAACCCAAAATAAGGTTTCCACTTATTCAATTGATTTCACAAACTATTTAAGATTTTAATAATGACAAAAAAACATGATTATTGTTTAACTCGGGAGGGAATTACAAGTATATCTCTAATAGATTAACTATACATTTAAACCAACATAAATCGGAATATTGCCAATCATGTTCATGATTATACTCCTTTTCCATGAGCATCCTATGTGTAGTGATGTATGTTATCATATTGCAACTTCACAAGCAATGATCAGTATAAAAGTAATTGGATAAGTTGAAGGAAAACTGTGACATTTGTCTAACTAGTGATATCATGACCGTATTCCCTTTTCCTCTAATATCTTGATTGTATCTAAGGAATAGAAATGTCATCCTTGTAAAGTTTAATTTATGTTTCTTGATTTGGAGTAGACTATTGAGATACACATAGATCAATATCAAATATGGACTCGCATGATCATGGTCATTCATTTCTCAATCTCACTCATCAAGTGGCTAAGATATCACTCCACTAGGAAGGAACTATTCCATCTATGTCACTCATAATAATACACATATGTAACATTACACCCAATCGCTACTTGTGTGGAAACCCTAGTTAAAGGTCATGTTGAATAGTTCCAAAGTACATTAAACAACATGTGATCATTGTTCAGAGTTCAGATCCACATATCACTATCACCACTATCACATTGAGATATGATTCTAACTATTATTCCATGGCTCCCATTCCCATGGGTACGTCTGTAACACTTGTTTACTAACAAGTACCTATGTGTCTACTTGATATCATGAGATGTAGTCATCAATCAGCACATGTACTAGTATTAATGTATTATTGTTGTCCAAACGTTCACAATAATATCTAACTAGGGACTAAACAAGATTAGCATACACATGATCTGATGTTCAGATTCTCCAATAGAAATCATATGTCATGGAGTAGAATAGTCTTAGGAAATTATTATGTTTAATCATTATCTTATACCAAAATAGACATAACAAACATAATTGCCTTTACAATCATCATAGGACTAGATCTTAGGACATAAACCAATTATTGTAGGTCCTCTAAAAAACATTAGTATCACATGTATCCCCAATGATTTAGTGATATGAAGGTTTTGAGTCTCACTTATATGGAAGGAAACTCAAATGTGGGATTCCTCAAACTTAACCTACCACCTAGCCACATCAAATGGATATTGAATCAACCACTTCCTACCAATGACATAGGGAAATATAATTGAAAGATATATAGGGGGTGAATAGAGATTCTTGATACTTTAAAGGTAATTAAAAACATAAGGCAAATAAGGAGGAGCAAACAAGGAAGACACTTCAGTTTAGAGTGGTTCCAACCTTTGAATCAAAGGTTGTCAGTCCACTACCCAATTGTTTCCAATTGGGATTTTGAAAGTGATTTATTTTATTATGTCACAAGGATGTTACATAAAATACAATCACCTTCCACTCAAAGTAGCCTTCACCTTGAAGTATCCTCAACCCCCTTGAAGCAGCCTTCTTGAAGTAACCATGAGTAATCCTTGGAGTAGCCTTCACCACATAGAACTAGCTCAACCACCTTGAGATAGTCTTCACCTAGAAGTAGATCCAACCTCCTTTGAAGAATCCTTCTTGAAGTAGCCTCAAGCACTCCTTGGAGCATCCTTCACTTTGTTGAAGTAGCACCAAGCAACCTTCTTTCAACAGCCTCCAACCCTAGGAGTAGTCAAGGAGAATAAAGTACAATATAGAAGAAATAGATTGGAAGAAAGAAAATACTTATCCAATGAAGTACAACACTTTGATCCTATATTAAGCTTTTATATCTCCTATCCACTTAAGATGGATGTGGCTATATGTAGTGGCTAGGAGATTGTAGCTATAGGATACAACTCTAAAGCACAAGGAAGAAGATGGCAAGTGAATTCTAGCTTTGTTGCTCTCAATAGTGAATGCTCAAGTGTAGATTAGATGCTTTAGGTGTCCTAAGGCCTCTCCTATTTATAGGAATGGTTTGAAAGTGTCTAGGGACATTCTACGGAGTTTCTAGATTGTTCTTAGCGCTTAACTAGTTGTTAGGTGTACATTAGTTGGGTAGCAATTGTTAATTTCTTTGTGCTTGAAAAGAAAAATCCAGAACCATGCTCGGTCGACCGAACTGTGACTCGGTCGAGATTTTCTTCGACCTAGCCTAGGTTTAAGGAAAAATGTTCCAAAGTCCATTTTCAACTCCCAACTACCAACCACTCAGTCTAACGGTCGCAAGCTTTAGATCGAAGCTTACTCGGTTGAGATTATTTTCGATCAAAGTCTATTTTAGAGCACAATTGTGTAAGTTGTTGAATAGTGCTCACAATTTTGACTGAGGTGGTTCTCGTTCAACAAAAACTTTGACTGAGAGTGTCTCGGTCAATAAGTTTTTTGACTGGGAGTGTCCCTATTTCAAACTTTTGAGTCACCTACTAAGTGTGTGTTTCAATGAGTGATGGTGACTCTAACTTTGGGGGGGGCTATCTAAGGGTTATAAGTGGATAGAGAAGATATAATGCTTGATTTACATGATATCTAAGTACTTGTGCATTATGTCTTTGTACAAGTATTTACATTTGAGTACAATCATGAAAACATAAATAATTGAGCATATTTGATCTTCAATTTGTGTTGATCTTCAATTATCCACTTAGTATGATCTCCTTATTTCCTTGAACCCTGAAATACTCAAGTAGCACGTTAGATCCACAAGAATGAAATGTTTGTCATCATCAAAATAAAGGGTACGCTAATGTCCAATTTAGCCAACAATCTCCTCCTTTTTTAATATGACAAACATTCCTAAAATATAAGCAAAATATTTGAAATGAAATAAGTTTCATACCTTTTGATCTCATAAGATGTGTGCTAATATACCTAAAGAGATATGGAACATGATATCCATCTCTTGAGGCAATGTAGCATCAATTTATGTCAATCCAAGAGATCAGTAAAACCCGTGATAAGAATTTACTTTATTTTTGCTTTATTTTATTTCTCCCCCTTTGTCATTTCAAAAATATAATAATATGTGTAAGTCAATAAGACTCCCCCTTAATTGTTTACTTCAAAAATAATGTCAAATCTAGTTGCAATCCAAAAACCAAGATTTATTTCTCAACCATTTGCAAGGGATGTTAAGCCCTGAAATGGTATGAGATTCCTTTAGGCTCATGGTGGGATCAATGAATGTATTTTTATATTAATTTCTCAACCATTTACAAGGGATGTTAAGCCAAGGTATGTTAAGCCCTGAAATGATATGAGATTCCTTTAGGATCATAATGGAATCAACAAATGTATCTCTAACCAAATACAAGGGATGTTAAGCCCAAATTGGTGTTAAAAATCCAATTTAGAGCAAGATCAAAAATTGTACATTATATCCTAGCTTTATTCATTTTGTCATGCCAATTTAGTTCCAATTTAATGTTTGCTTTTAGGTCTAGGAGTTGGAACTTATGCATTATTTAAGCTCATAAAGAGAGTATCCAATAATCAACTCCTTTTGGGGTATGATTAAATCTTGTTGTGTATAATTATCATTTATTAGAAAATCATCTTAGATGTAGACTTATAAATCCTAGGTGTTTTGTTAGATGTTGAAAAATTTAGGATAGACCCTTTTTGTGACAAAATCAAATTTGTCTTCGTCATCTTTTATAGAACCAAATTTATGTGAATGAGTTCTAGTGAGAAAAAATTTAGTTTCGACTAGAAATCTTTCTTTTAATCTCCTAGAATACACAAATTTATATTTTCTTATGAGTCATATCCATTTTCATAGTACTTATGATGTAATTATTTTACAAATAGTAAAAAATTGTACCAACATCACCTTTCTTCAAATGTGACCAATAAGTTTACCTTTTCTCCAAGTGTGTGGAGATCTTCTTATTTCCAGTTATATTCTTGTTGGGTCAATCTCTATAGGCCATCCAAACCTACAAAGTATAAAGTTTTGGTCCCCATATAGTGGTCCTTTTGGTTAGGATTTAGAACAATCTACTATGAAGAGTACATTACAAATTTGGATCACCAAATTCAATTGCAAGCTGATAATTATATTCTTAATAAAAAGACCTAACATAACTATTGTCGTTCGAACAAATCTTCGACTGAAAAAGTTCTCGGTCGAACTATTTGTCGACCAAAAAGATTTTCCAGTAAAACTAATTTTGACAGAACTACCTTCGATTGAGCTTGTCTTCGACCAGAAGAGGTCTCAGTCGAGCATTTTGTCGATCGAGATTAAGTTTTGTGAATTTTCAGTAATTTCAGCATTTCTAATGTGAACATATCATGTCATAATCTTAGATAACACAATTAAGTAATCAAGGATATACAAGTTCAATCTTAATTCAGTTGAGATAAGACATTATAAATTTCAAAGTGGAGTTTAGGTAAAATCTCAATTATTATGACCAACATTTTTAAGTTGGGGGTTGTGGAACCCAAGCTCGATCCTTATCCTTATTTTTCTTGTAAGAGCATGAAAATGAATAATGTCTAAGATGTAAATAGTAATGATAGAAAAAATAGAATCAATTTCATTTCTCTTCTTAGCTAGATTGTATTTAGGCACATACATGACTTTGGTCTTGGGTACTTGTGTCTTTTTAGCTCTAGGTTTTTGATAGGATTTATCTTTCGGCACATAACCTAGGCCTCTCCTCCAAATTTGACCAGATGAGTCCTTTAGGATTTTATCAAGAATGTCTTTGTTTTTCAGGCTACTAATATTCTTTTGCAACTTAGCAATTTCATCAATTTTCCTTTTTAGTGTCTAACTTTGTTTGGTCTAGATTAGATAAAAAACTATCTCTTTCTTTGACAATAGCATCATAATCCAAATGAGTACATAAAATAAGTTGAGTTTGAGGACCATTTATCTTAGAAAACAAATCAACCTTTTTCTTGGCAAAAAAAATTATTGTTGGTTTCTAGAGCAAGCAACTTAATATTGCAATCATTAATAGATGATTTCAAAGTAGCTTTTTTAGACATAAGACTTTCCTTTTCAAAAGTAAGATTATTCAATTTAGCATATAAATCTTCATTATTTTTTGTAATCCTTTTTTTTATTTCTTTTCACAATCAACATATTTATCATGTAATTCGTCAATACTAGTGACTAACTCTTCTTTAGATAAATCAAGAAGACATACCTCATTTTCTTCTTCATTTTTTGTTGCAATGAAGCAACTTACCTTGTCTTCTTCTTCTTCACTCTTTCTATCATCGCTTGAATCATCCCAAGCTGCCTTGTAGGCCTTTTCTTTCTTCTTGAAAGAAGATTTCCTTCCCTTCTTAATTTTGGGACACTCATTTTTAAATGTCCCTTCTTGCCGCATTCAAAACACCTAAGGGAATAAGAGGAAGAAATGAAAAAAATGTTAGTTTTAAATCTTCTATTGCTTACCATTTACAATGAGTGCTTCTTCTTCACTATCTTCTTCACTTGTTTCATTACTTTCTTTAGTTGCTGCCCTAAAAGCAATGTCCTTCCTTTCTCCTTCTTTTGTTCGGCTTCCAATCTTTCTCCTTCTTCAAGAGTGACCTCATGAGTCTCTAGATTGCAAACGAGTTGTTCCATCCTCATTGTGGTGAGATCCTTAGCTTCTTCAATGGTTTCACCTTTGTCTTGTATCTTGGAGGCAAAGATCTAAGAATTTTGGACACTTGATCTTCTTCACTTATATACTTGCGTAATGCACTTAAACTATTAACAATGGAAGAAAATCTTGCATACATTTCACTAATAGATACATTAGATTGCATATGAAATTATTCAAACTTTTGCTTAAGCATATTAATTTTAGTATTTTTAACTTGGGTAGTTCCTTCATGTGTAATGGAGATTTTATGCCATATATCATAAGTCGTATCACATGAGGATATTCTATCGAATTCACTTACCAAAATAGAACAATATAGTATGCTTACCACTTTGGCATTTAATTGAACTTATTTTACTGTGTTTGGATTCCATGTTACATATTCCGTTGTGGGAAGCACATAGAGAGTAGACACCATCCTCCATAACTCCAAGTTGAGTCTTTGGAAGTAGAATTGCATTCTTCTTTTCTAGTAGGTGTAATTTCTTCCATCAAAGGGTGGTGGCTGAGTTACGTGAGTTCCTTCAAGGTTGAGGTTGTTGAGCATGTTATCCCCCATTCTTCAAGACTTGTTAGGGCTCCATGAAGACCTACTCTGATACCAATTGAAAGATCTAGAGCTGGAATGAATAGAGCTTTTAGAAACTTTAAATATAATTAAAAACTTAAGGCAAATAAGGAGGAGGAAACAAGGAAGACACTTCGATTTAGAGTGGATCCAACCTTTGAATCAAAGGTTGTCAGTCCACTATCCAATTGTTTCCAATCGGGATTTTGAAAGTGATTTATTTTATTACCTCGCAAGGATGTTACATAAAATGCAATCACCTTGCACTCGAAGTATCATTCACCTTGAAGTAGCCTCAACCCCCTTGAAGTAGCCTTCTTGAAGTAACCACGAGCAATCCTTGGAGCAGCCTTCACCACCTAGAAGTAGCTCCACCACCTTGAGATAGCCTTCACCTAGAAGTAGCTCCAACCTCCTTTGAAGTAGCCTTCTTGAAGTAACCTCAAGCACTCCCTGGAGCAGCCTTAACTTTGTTGATGTATCACCAAGCAACCACCTTTCAACAGCCTCCAACCCAAGGAGTAGTCAAGGAGAACAAAGTACAATATAGAAGAAATATATTGGAAGAAAGAAAATACTTATCTAATGAAGTACAGTGCTTTGATCCTATATCAAGCATTTAGATCTCCTATCCACTTAAGATGGACATGGCTATATGTGGTGGCTAGGAGATTGTAGCTATAGGACACAACTCTAGAGCACAAGGAAGAAGATGGCAAGTGAATTCTAGCTTTGTTGCTCTCAATAGTGAATGCTCAAGTGTAGCTTAGATGCTTTAGGTATCCTAAGGCCTAACCTATTTATAGGAATGGTTTGCAAGTGTCTAGGGACATTCTAGGGAGTGTCTAGAGTGTTCTTAGTGCTTAACTAGTTGTTAGGTGTACATTAGTTGGCTAGCAATTGCTAATTTTTTCATACCTAAAAAGAATAATCCAGAACCCTACTTGGCCGACAATTTGGTCGACTGAATTGTGTCTCGGTCGAGATTTTCTTTGACCGAGCCTGGGTTGAAGGCAAAATTGTTGCAACGCATATTTTTTAACTCCCAATTACCAACCACTTAGTCCAACGGTCACAAGCTTTAGATCAAAGCTTACTCGGTCGAGATTATTTTTGACCTTAGAGCACAATTGTGTAAGTTGTTGAATAGTACTCACAATTTTAACCGAGGTGGTTCTCGTACAATAAAAACTTCGACCGAGAGTGTCTTGTTCGACAAGTTTTTTGACCGAGAATGTCCATGTTTCAAACTTTTGAATCACTTACTAAGTGTGTGTTTCAATGAGTGACGGTGACTCTAACTTTGGGGGGAACCTATCTAGGGTTATAAGTGGACAGGGAAGATCTAACACTTAATTTACATGATATCTAAGTACTTGTACATTATGTCTTTGTACAAGTATTTACATTTAAGTACAATCATGAAAACATAAACAATTGAGTGTATTTGATCTTCAATTTGTATTGATCTTCAATTATCCACTTTGTATGATCTCCTTATTTCCTTGAAACCTGAAATACTCAAGTAGCATGTTAGATCCACGTGAATGAAATGTTTGTTATCATCAAAACAAACAGTATGCTAATGTTCAATTTAGCCAAAAATAATTGGGCATGAAAGCTGGAAGATAGAAAGTTTCCTATCAAATTGACCTACCAACTTCTAATAGAAGGTAAGAAGAAAAGAAGAGATTGTCCTTGGGATGAAATTTGGAAAATCTAGGTTCTCAATAATATCAAAGTCTTCCTTTGGCTATTGGGAAATGAATAAGATCACAACCAATGTAAGACGCTTTAAGCGGAAGTTTACAAATTATTAGAGCTACCGTAGATGCAATATTCAGGATGAAATCATGTTGCATGAGTTAAAAGACTATTAGCATGCTAAAGCCATCTAAGTCATATGAAAAAGTTATTGAACCTTCATGCGTACAGTATGGGAACAACTTGGTGACTTGGTTTACTCACAATGTGAAGAAAGATAAGTGGTATTGCATCATTTTGTGATCTTCTACTAGAGTGTGTGGAAAGCAAGAAATTGCCTTGTGTTTGACAACTTCAATAGCTTTCTTGTGATACAAATTACCATAATATGAGCTTACATCAATCAAATGGTTATTGCTTGGCCCCCTAACAAATCTATTACCACCTTATATTAAGACCAAGGTGACATGAATGGAGCCCACCCCGCAAAGGATGGTGAGGTGTGATTGTAAATGCTATGAAGAATAAACATGTTATCATTGCCACAACAAATGGAGATTCTATTGGCAGATGAATAGGATGTCAACAAGAAATGGGTCGAATCAATCCTTGATGTTGAATTAAGAGTTGTGGATATGGCATCGCAATTCACACAATCCTCAGTCTACATGAAGGTCATTGTCGAGTGCGGAAATAGCAAGGCTCTTAAGTCATTCAGAGTAACCAAAGTAAGCTCACATATTTCAAGCATGGACAAAGCATATTGATGACTCTTTTTCTAATGACAAAAGGTTGATTTTCAAAAACCGTGCAGCCAACACGATACCTGATGCCATTACAAAGCTTCACCTCAAAAACCCCGAGGAGGATCTCTTGTATATGAGTCATCCATTGGCCCATTTGGTCATATTGTCTTATTTTTATTTTGTAATGGTAGTAGTACTACCAAGATTATTTTCCTTTCATCAACTTATGTAGACTCTAGTTTGAGCCCTACTAAAGGAGGCGGTTTGAATATATGACCTCCTAGCTTTTCCTGAAAAAAGAAGTAATTATATTGAGATCCCTAATTAAGAGATGTGATGAGATCCCACGTAATGAGTCCTCGACTATATACTCCTCGACTACATACTCTTTATGTTCCATTTATCTCCATAGAATTTCCAGGTTGATAATGGATAAATTCCACCTCCACTTGTTGAGATGGAGACGTTCAAATTATATCCGAATTTGAAGAACGTTAAAGAGAAATTCTTATACAAAAGATGTAATTTACCAGAAGTATTAGCACCCAAAATTTCTTGGGAGCTGTGTCATCCCAAACCAGGGAGAAGGGGACTTGCTTCTTTGGCAAATTTCAGGGTATGGGAAATGTTTTTCGTGGTTTAGATCCCTAAAATGTATATTGTGGGTCTGCAGAAAATGTATTTTTGTGATGTCATGCAACAGGAAGAATCTACTAAACGCTTTGCCCATTGTAGGTGGACATCTGCAGACAACTTCCGTTGTTTACTGTTAGATGGGCTTGAGCATCCACGGTCTTTGTCTAGATAGGTGGTTATCAGCCCACTTCATGATCTTCAGAAGGATAGTTGTCCGCAAGATTTTAAATATTGTACCTGACCCCTATTCCTTAGAATGAGGGCCAATAAGTTTAAAAGAAGTATGAGTATTGAATACTCTTTTGAAACCGAGACAGTCAAGAATTTAGATTGATGTAGGTGAGATTAAAGATTATCACTGCCCATTTATCGCACGGTTGGGAGCTACGAAAGCGCTAGGTGTTTCACAAATTAAAAATCTACGAGATGCATTTTATGTGCGATGCACTTGTGAGATGCTCCAATTAATATAATCAGTTTTCAAGAATGGAGCTGTGCAAATTGTTGGAGCGCTCTTCACCAAATAAAATTTGGCATTTTCACACAAACGTCTGCAGTTCTGAAGTGAGAACCGGTAAAGGAAAAGCAATAAAAAAACAAGCTTGCAAGTGCTCTTCCTGGGACAATTTTTTAACGTGGGAAACCTGATACAAATTTACCAGTTTTGAAATCTGTTCAGCGGGCCTATTGAGGAACCATCACCCTTTTCTTACCACTGTGGTAGGTTCTGCGATGCACTTGCGAGATGCTGCAATAAAATATAATCAATTTTCAAGAACGTAGCTGCGCAAATTGTTGGAGCGCTCTTCACCAAACAAAATTTGGCATTTTCACGCACAGCTCCGAATGTTTGCAATTCTGAAGTGAGAACCGGTAAAGGAAAAACAATAAACAACAAGCTTTCAGGTGCTCTTCCTGGGACAAATTTGTAACGTGGAAAACCTCATACAACTTTACCAGTTTTGTTTTCTGTTCAACGGACCTATTATGAGGAATCACCCTTTTCTTACCACTGTGATAGGGTTGTGGGTTGGAAAGAAGTAAAAAAAGACACCATGATACAGGGATTTTGGATGACTGATGTTATCCTTTTTTTATATATCCTCTTTGTTTTTTAGTGAATATCATCCCCAAAAGAATTTGGAGAGTCCTTCCACAAATAACAAGAATTACAGATAGAGCCTAGGACATCAGAATAAAGAGGGAAATATGTGCTCACCATTCTTTTAATGAATTACAAGCTTCTGTCATAATTTGCTCTGGAAGACAGAAATTACCAGCATATTATACAAGAGCTTGATCTTATCTAAATAACCACATATTACTCATCTTGAAACCTACTTGATGCGCTTCAAGGATCGTGCAAGATGTCAATTGGTGGTCACTTGAGTATTACCAAATAGAAATTTGCCAAATCATGCTATTTCTCCAGCTTGGCCTGAGAATTCTTTTTAGCTCTTTCCAAAATGATTTTGTCAGACGTGACAAAGAAGCCAGTAATTGTTGCTGCGGAATCAACAAAAGCTATCAGTTTCGATGGCCATCTTGCTTCATTGAAAGTCAGAAATAAAAGCTATCTTGCTTCATAGAAAATCAAAATAAATAATTAAAAGTACACGTAAGCATGCAATGTCTTAATGCTTACTCTAAAAAACCCCAGAATATGGATCCAAAAAAGATATTTAAAAAAAAAAACTTATCACGTTTCATAACTTCTACAAGTTTTCTTTAGTTCAGAAATTGCATTACATTCACTGTGTTAGCATCTCTCAAGCTGATCCTAACTCCAAGAAACCCCACTAGGTAAGCACATTTTTCAACTATCTCAAATCATATGCAGTTTTAGTATGACATGTTTGATTTCCTGTATTTTGCCGTATGGGATTGTATTTTGTATACATTTTATGTTTGGTTTGTAGAATTGGTAACTAAGGCAGATCCCGGGATTTTCAGCCACAACGGGAATCCCCCTTTTGATCTCCATCAAAATAATGCGGACGCACCAACAAGAGCTGGTCAATGGATCAACAGAAAAATATATCCTGCAGTTATCAAATCCAGCAAACCATACATTACCGCATTTTGAGATCCAGTATATTGCTAATGCAGGATGGGCAAAATGGGGAATTTCTAAGACCCCGCTAACCAAACGTACCCCATCTGTGCTCCAACATTACATTATCTCTAATTACCAGACATGATTGATTTCCACGTTACCAGCAGCCCCACTTTCATGTCTGATAGTCAATTTATATATCCCCTGATGATACATCAGTTCACCGCTTACTTTCTATACTTTCATCCGGACTAGACTAGATTCCCTGATGATACATCAGTTCACCGCTTACTTTCTATACTTTCATCCGGACTAGACTAGATTCCTGATGAACAAACTCTCTATTTCCTCCAAGCAACAAGATTTCCAGCACTTACGCCTGATACAAGGCAAATCCTTTTTAGATCCAGCATAATTAGCTGCAACCTATTCTGAAATATTCAGGAGTTCATCCATTTTCCTGAATCCCAAAAATTAACTTTAAAAATTGGCTCGAAATGCTTATGCTTGACGTGTTATATATATAATCCAGACCAACCCCCAATCTGGGTTAGACCGCGAGACATATCCAGAACCAAAAACAAAGCTCCCATTCCCGTAATGACCTACCAGCTCCAACCCCAAAGAAAATGTATGGGTTCGAAAGAATGCTCCTTCCACCAAGAGACCCTACAATGGTCTTAGACAACAACGCAACAACGCTCCTCAGAAATTCACTCTACAACAACAACGCTACATACAACAAGGTCCAGCATCCAAAGAAGATAATCATTTTGAAAACTTTGACAACATCGTGAGAAGAGTTATAGATAAACTAGCTTATGGAGCTTGGGCAGCTAACGAGGCAAAATTAGGCGATGACAACATACGGCCTCATTCCCCCCAACAACACCTCTCAAGCTGCCATGGATAAAAACATTCCCCCTCCAAGAAACTCAGGAGTCATTGTGAACAAATTACAGGTATTAAAGAACCCTCCTCTCTTTTACTTGCATTGTTAACTAGTGTTTTAATTAAGCTCGTAATTTTCTGTTTGTTATTTTCCTATTCTACAAGGACCTCTCTGTAATTGTTCTCTTTATAAATATATGGGGTGCACACCTTGTGTACCCTAACCCTTACTGTCCAGTCTAGATGGTATTAGAATAGGTTTGCTAAGGCACCCTCCTCTCCCCAGCCGCCGCCCCTCTCTTCTCCCTCCCTCTCTCTCCCTCCCGCCGGTGGCGCCCCCCCCCCCGTCGCCGCCTATAGCGCGGCGCTCGCCGCTGCCCGGTGCGGCACCCACCCGCTGCCGCGGGCAACTCCGTGCTGCCTCTGCCCTAGGCGACTGAGCCCCTTGTCGGTGGTCGTGCATCTCTGCTGCACCGCCTGATGATTTTTCGTGTACGGCACTGGCCTGCTAATGCATCCAGACTGCCTTTCGTTCATCTCCGGTTGTTCGGTTGACGGTCTTCGGCGATCCTCCCTTTCTGTCTGCCCGTGCCGGCCCTTGAGCCGCCGGGTTCTCTACTGCGCCTCGGCGTAGTCTATATGTAGGTTGGTCCTTCCAAATCTTCCCTCTGTTTGCTGCCGCCTAGTCGGCGGATCTAGGCGATTCTAACCTCTGCTACTTGTGGACCCGGCTCCCTCATGGCTTCCTCCAATGCAAACTTCTGTCGTCAGGTGACCACTGTGAAGCTCGACGGACGCAACTACCAACATTGGGTTTTCTCCATGGAGATTTTTGCCAAGTCACAGGGCAAGCATTCCCATCTGACTGATGATCCGCCTCCGGCTCCGCCTACTACTGCCGAGTTTAAGGACAAAAAGCACTTTGAAGACTGGGTCAAGTGTGACTCCAATGTGATGACGTGGATTCTGAATAGCAGCGAAACTCGCATCAGCATCACTCTACTTCGTCTCCCGACAGCAAAGGAGATGTGGGACCAACTAGCAAGCACTTATCCTCACAGCAAAAATCCCAAAAAGGTGTTTGATCGAAACAAACAATTGTCCTGTCTGCACTTTACTGGACCTGATATTGCTGACTACTTCTCCACCTTTAAGGGTGTATGGACTGAGCTCGAGAATCTACACCCTTTATCCACTAACTTGGCCACGATGCAACGCCAAAGACAGGAACTCCAGGTGGTCCAGTTCCTTTGCGGTCTTCCGGACTCATGCTGGGGTGGTTGACCAGATCCTAGCCAGTGATTCGTTACCTACTTTGGAAAGTGCCTTTCAGCGTCCCCAATGCCTACCAGCCTCCTCATCAGATGTGTCTTCTGACACAACTGATCCCACTGCTCTTGGTGTTGTGTCTGGCCATAGTCGTGGTAGGGGTCGTGGTCGACCATCGGACAATCGTTCTACTACTCCTGGACGGGGACGTGGCTCATCTGGTCGCGGTTCCCTTGGTCATGGCTCGTCTGCTGATACTTCTGGAGGTGACGCGGGTCAGCAGTACTGTGACTTCTATGGCCGCACCAACCACACTGAAGACAAGTGTTGGAAGAAGCATGGCACACCTGCGTGGGCTAATACTGCGACTGATGGTACTTCTCAGATGGTCACTCCTGCTCCCTCGATTGAGTCCACTGCTGAGTTCATCCGCTCTGAAGTGGAACGTCTTCTGCTTGAGAGGACTAGTGCTTCCTCTTCATCGGCTGCTGCATCTGGAGCTCACGCGGCCACTTACTCTGGTTCTGATTCTGCATTCTTGAGTGCTCCTTCTAGTGCTGGTAATACCAAATGGGTGATTGACTTTGGAGCCTCATCTCATATTTCTGGCAACCGTTCTCTATTTTATAAACTGACTAAACCATGTTCCAAATCTACTGTTATGCTTGATGATGGTTCTAAATCTGATGTGTCTCGAATTGGCGATATCTTTGCACAAGTTCTTTTGTGCTCTTCTTTATATGTGACGAATTTTCCACTGAATCTATTATCTGTCAGTAAAATTGTCTGCAATCTCAACTGCAGTCTGACATTTGCACCGGGTACTTGTGTTTTTCAGGACCTTCACACGAGGATGAAGATTGGTGGGGGGCATGAAGGACCTGATGGACTCTACTACTTAGATGAGCTGAAACAGATTGGCACTTCATCTCTAGCTTCAGCACTTTCAGCTTCTGTTTCTGCATTACAGTGGCATTTCAGACTTGGACATTCGTCAGTTGAGAAGTTAAAATATGTTTTTTCTGGTGTTCGCCCGCATAGTTTTCAATGCGAGGCTTGTCAATTAGGCAAACAGTCTAGTTCTGTATTTCCCAAAAAAAACTCAGATTGGTAGCAAAGCTATTTTTTATTTGGTGCATGCTGATGTATACGGTCTGTGTCATATTCCAAGCTTGTCTGGCAATAAATATTTTATTTTGTTCATTGATGATTACTCTCGTGCTACCTAGTTATTTCTATTAAAAGATTGATCCCAAGTTCTGCCAACTATTAAATTCTTTTTTGCTGAAATTAGAACTCAGTATTTTATGCCTATTAAAATTTTGTGTACTGATAATGCATTGGAATTTGTTCAAAAAAATGTGGAGTTATTCAACCGTTCTGTGGGGACAATTCATCATACGTCTTGTGCTTATACACCCCAACAGAATGAAGTGGCTGAGAGGAAGAATAGGCATTTACTTGAAGTTGCTCGTACTATAATGTTACACTCTAATGTTCTCAAACATTTTTTGCCAGAAGCTGTTCTTACTGCCTGTTTTCTGATAAATCGAATGCCTTCCTCTGTTATTGGAAATAAAATTCATGTACAAGTTCTGCAACCAGATCTGCCACTGTTTTCTATTCCTTTGAGGATTTTTGGGTCGACTTGTTTTGTTCGTTTGTTTGGTCCTACTCAAGACAAGTTGTTCCCTAGAGCTGAAAAATGCATTTTTCTACCACTTTTGTGCAACCGGATACGGCTACTCCTCTTATTATTTATCAACGCAGAAATCGGCCACCACAGCCTACTCCTGCTCAAGACCCCCCACTGACAACCAATCTTCTAATTCAAAAGATCATGCCCCTACTGAGGTAATTTCTGATCTAGATTTACGTATTGCTCTCAGGAAAGGTACTAGATCATGTACATCTCATAATATTGCTAATCATGTCTCCACTGCTCATCTGAGTGTTCATGTTAGTAATTTTGTTGTTGCTCTATCTGCTATTTCTGTACCCAAGAATGTGCATGACGCATTACAGAATCAGGCCTTGACTCAAGCCATGACAGAGGAGATGGCTGCTCTCCTTGACAGGGGTACCTGGGATCTTGTTGATCCTCCTCCTGATTGCAAACATGTTGGATGTCGCTGGGTCTACACTGTTAAGTATCATCCTGATGGAACAGTTGAACGCCTGAAAGCTCGCCTCATGGCGAAAGGGTACATTTAGACCTATGGTTTTGATTATTTTGAAACATTTTCTCTTGTTGTCAGGCTGAATTTTGTGTGGGTTCTTTCTGTGGCAATTAATCTGGATTGGCCCCTCATCCAGTTGGACGTCAAAATGTTTTTCTTTATGGTGATCTTCAGGAGGAGGTATATATGGAATAACCTCCTAGGTTCGTTGCTCAGGGAGAGTCACAAAGTCTGCCGCCTCAAGAAGTCTATTTGTGGACTCAAACAGAGTCCACGTGTTTGGTTCGACAAACTGAGCACCACCTTGTCTACTTATGGGTTCATCAGATCTCATGTTGATCATTCTGTTTTTATCAAAAAGACGTCCACTGGTATTGTAGTTCTTATTGTGTATGTTGACGACATTATTTTCTGGCAGTGATCTCTCTTAAATTAATGCTACTAAAGCCTATTTATGCAAACATTTTGTCACTAAAGATTTGGGAAAATTGAGGTATTTTTTGGGAATTGAAGTTTCCAGGACTGTTAATGCTCTTACTCTATTACAACGCAAGTATGTTCTTGATGTTCTACAGGAAACCGGCATGCTTGGAGCTCGGCCTACTGACAAACCTCTTGATCCCAATGTGAATTGGGATGATGATGAATCTCCTTTGTATCCTGACAGTAAAAGATATAGAAGACTGGTGGGAAAACTGGTTTATTTGACTGTTACTAGAGCTGATATTTCTACTGTTGTTAGTCTTGTTAGCTGGTATCTTGATAAGCATAATAAGTGTCATTGGGAAGCACTGTGTCATATTCTGAGATATTTGAAGAACTCCCATGGTAAAGGCATGTTCTATAGAAAACATGGTCATTGCTCTCTTGAAGGCTACTCTGATTCTGACTATGCTGGTAGCAAGATAGACAAAAAATCTAATTCTGGTTATTGCACATTTGTTGGGGTTAATCTGGTTACTTGGCGGAGCATAAAGCAAAATGTGGTTGCCAGATCCAGTGTTGAGGCTAAATATCGTGCTATGGCTCATACTGCTTGTGAGCTTCTGTGGGTGCAATCTCTTCTAAAAGAACTTGATGTGGTATCCTCTTCTCCTATTCCTATGCAATGTGATAATAAAGCATCTATCTTTCTTGTAAATAATTCTGTTTTTCATGAGCGGACTAAACACATTGAAGTTGACTGCCACTTCATCCGAGAATCTATTCTGACTGGACGCATCTGCACTCCTTTCACTCGCTCAGAAGATCAGGTTGTTGATATCTTCACAAAGTTGCTGGCCAAGAAACCTTTCTGCTCTCTTGTGGACAAGTTGGGCATGATTGATATCTATGCTCCAACTTGAGGGGGAGTGTTAACTAGTGTTTTAATTAAGCTCGGTATTTTCTATTTGTTATTTTCCTATTCTACAAGGGCCTCTCTGTAATTGTTCTCTTTATAAATATATGGGGTGCACACCTTGTGTACCCTAACCTTACTATCCAGTCAAGATGCATAACAGCTGATATTTTACCGTTGACATCAGTTGATGCTTTACCTTCAAAGCACAATCAATTTACTAACACAAAACTAAGGTTTTGATTCCCTTCACCCAGTGTTCCCAAAGGAAACTGGCCTAGATAGTACGCGCAACTTCATATTGTAGAAATCAAGGCCCGACCTCATGGACTTCACGTCCAAAATAGGAATCAAGTTCAAATATCTATGGGTGCTAATATCGCCTTTCAGAAATTAAATTGAGTCTAAGGTGGTTGAATCTGTGACCTTCTGTCGTGGCTACTTCACATCTATACGACCAAATATATAACATCTCCTTCGCTCTAATCTAGGCACAATTTCCTTTCTTTATTATCTTCAATGAAGTATGCATCCTGGAGTATATATGGGGTGGCGGCTACAATTGCAAACAAGCATCATGTTGTTAGATACCACATCAAAGCACATAGACTCCAGTTGAGCACAATGCAAGAAACTTAAACATATCTATCCGATAATAACCTATTCACTATGGGAGGTAACATTATTAGATGTGTTCAAATACCTTCCAACGGACTCGGTAGTGATTTTTGGGCCTACTGGAATTCACACAAATCGATGAATCATGCAGTTATAGGTTGCTATCACAGAATAAAATTTCGATTGAAATTGCAAAATATTGCTCAAAATTTCTTTTTTTTTTTGCAATCGGACATCGAAACTTACGATCGGACATGCGAAACGCACAAATGCAGGGAACGGGACATAATTTCATGAAAATTTAAATCCTAGGTGTGAAATTTCGCCAAACATGGTGAAATTTCGCAGCAAAAAGCCCAATTTGAGTTGTAATTTTGCGAAATGGTACAGAAACACAACTGAAATTCTGAGAAATTTGTTCCTAAGACTGCTAATACTACATCTTGGATATTTTGGCAATTTTTTTGAATTTCTTGCTTCTAAAGGCTATGTTAATGTTACTTAACTCTAAGGTATGTTTCCCATATCCCTAGACCATTTATACATTACCTTCATCAATTCATACACTCTTCTATAGAGATATGGAAAAATACTCTAAAAATAACAAAGTTCTTTCTTGGATATATGTATAAATGTCTTGTGTAACCTAGTTAAATGATAACACTAGACTTATAAAAGTTGTAGTACATAAGTTCGTAAGTAATAACTGTAAGTTTTAAATTCTAAGTTGTAACTTGAAGTTTTTAACAGTCTAACTGTCTAGCAGACTTGACATTTCTGTTCATTTGTGCACTCACTCATCAAGACATGGATCCCACCCTAACCTCTAAATATATAAGTTTATTATATAATCTAGTGTGTTTATGTCTAGACATTGTGTTTGTAGAATTTCATAACTTAATTCCTTCATTTTTCCATGAACTTGCCATCGAAATTCTGTCGAAATTGTTCAGCTTCCTTCACTTACTAATGTGGGAGACCCCCCCCCCCCCACATATCCAATATGAAATATTATTGCATATTTGAGAAGATCTTGGCGCTTCGATCGTCCTAGTAAGTTTTCATGATTTAATTCGCTTATTTAGTTGTCGAAATTGTAAGGGCCATAAATATCAAAATTTTGGCTGAAGAAAAATTTCTGTTACTGGGCCATCAGACACAACATCGAAATCGGACATTTAATTCTATGGTCGCTATAACATATCTAACACATTGAATACTCTCCTAGACAATAATACAATAGTTTTTTCAGAAATCAATTGCAAACCTTCACATTACTAAACCCATTCTTCAATTAACTACACTCTCTTTTCTCCCTATACAATTGATTATGGCTGATTTCTGGAGATTTTAACACAAGACATTTTCAATATGAACGCTCTGAAAACACCTCACACACCCCATATGGCCATGTTGGGGTAATTCATTGACTTTATCAATGAGGTTGAACGCCATACAAGTATTGGGAACACATTTCACACTTAGTTGCACGGAACTGGTGGGCCATCCTTGATAGATTTTTTTGTAGCTCCCCATGAGATTACAGCAACCCCAGGCCAATTCACTAGCAGCTGATTGCATCGTCTAGGATCACATACACGTCCTTCTCAACAAAAAAAACATAGCCTAGGTCACAAACCTTTCCGAACAAAAACACATTCTGAAAATCAAACCATGATTTCAAACTTGTCGTGGGTCACATTTTGGGGTACATCTAATAACAACAACGACTTCACCCTGAGTGTGTCTATAGAATCATCCCACCATACATAAATCCTTCTCAAACAACGCAACACCACATTTGGCAATGTCCACAAAACCATTGACACCAAAACACTACCTCCTTTCCTTGGAAACAAATCACAACCTTGCCTATATCGCTACCATTCCAAATCAGAAAGTTGAACTCGAATAGAACAAGAAAATCTTGGAAACGACATTCCAAATAACTGGCTTAAGATAGATAAAAAGACTTGGCCCATGTTTGGTTCGAGACTGAGTCGGGATTAAGTGTTGTCATATTGTGCCACGTCTGCTTAATCCAGTCCTGGTTAGGTTGGTTTGGTGTTTGGTTGGCAATGGGAACGGCCTCTGTTTTGGGTTCTGTAACCCCGAAAACCGGATCAAGTCAATCTTGCTCTGAGCAGGATTTGGATTCCCATTCCGATTTACAGTTGTTCTCTCCTTTTGTGACCTAACTCCTCTCCCAAGAAATATGGCTCCCCTCTTCGCCTCTCTCCTTAGACTCTCCTCTCTGACTCCCCTCTTCGCCTCTCTCCTCTCGACTCCCTCTCCGAAGAACCATCTGGGAGACCAAGTTAGGAAGATGTTGTAGACCACGAAAACATGTCCCAATCAGGAATAATGAACTCACCGAGGAAGATGTCATTGTCGGCCACGAAAGGGATGTGGATGGGGTGGGAGACGGAATCTCGCGGGAAGAAGTCATCGGAAGCCCTGACGACAGCCATTTGCTTAGAGCAGTAGAGGGAATCGGTATTGTGACTCATGTACGCGATGATTCCATTCCCAGGGAAGTTCTTGGACACGGACACGTCAAGAGCATGGTGGTACTTCCTGGTAAGCTCCACGCGGCCACCGTTGCATGTGCCTAGCGTCTCCGGAATACACTACGAATCGACCTTCACGCCGTAGACGCCGGCAGATACTAGGTACGCGTGGAGGTCGTAGAATCGAAACACCTTTCTGGGGTTGACAAGCCCAAGCCCAAGCCCCTGCACCGTCATGATGTCCGTCTTCAACTCGGGCTCGTTGTTAGCCACGCTGGCGGAGATGTTTGGGCACTGGATCTCGGATCCATACTGCTCCATCCCCTTCACGTCGGGTCTCACACCACCCCAAGATCCATACTACTCCCATCTCCTCAAGAGGATGGCTCAGTGAGGGGGCAACAGTTGCAGTTGTGGCCGGTTCCTCCCCCTCATACGGCATCACGCAGGCAAGCAGCTCGCCGAAATGCCGCTGCAATATATGATGCAATCAGAAATATCTCCTCAATTGAAAAGTGCTCAAATCTTCATATTGGGCAGAAATTCCAATGATTACAACTAGATTACGGAAAATATTTATATCAATGATGCTAACAAAGAAACATAACAAATTATCTTCGCTTTAATGTAGGTTTTGGAGTGATATAACTATGGCTTACTCCCGGAAGAGTTTGTCATTTGTACTGGTTGTATAGAAACGTTTCACTGTGTAGTGCGTTGTAATATGTGAGGTACAGTGTGTGTTAGTATATTTTTGTGTGACAAACTGAATTTGACTATGGAGGTTGGATGATTAGAATCCCTACTTTTCCAAACAAATCATGTGTATTCTTTCTTGATTTAATTGTTATACTACGTCTTTGGGTCAATTTTAAATGTAGAGATCAAGCTCTCCTGCTTTAAATTGTATATAATAATTTAACCAATTTGTATGATTTTTGTTATGTCATCCACGAATTTAAAGTGGATATATATCTCCTTATCAGTAAAAGAGTGAAGCGGTACAAGGATTTCCCCATCATAATAAGCATACTCTGCCCATACATACAAAACTAATCATACTCAAGTCTTACTCACAACTAAAACAAGCATATATATATATATATATATATATCCTCGAGTGTATTCGGGGCAGAATACACTCAAGTAGTTTATCATGATGCAATATTTTTTTCAAAAATCTAATCCGTTGATCTTCTTAAACATCTTGTGAATAGCTCATACGCAAAATTTGAGCACATTTGGACATTTATAGATCATGTTATAAAGACCACAAAAATTATGCATTTCAAATTAATTTCGCGTGTCGATTTTGTTGCTCTTGGATGAGTGACTTACACTCATCCAAATGGGCTCAAAATTTGTATGTAGCCTAGTTATAGTATGACGGTGAAGATCAATGGTTTATATTTGGCAAAAAATAGTCTTGATATGCAAACACACTTGAGTTTATTCGAGCGATCTGTACACTCGAGTGTATGCTAGCCTGACTCTATATATATATATATATATATATATATATATATATATATATATATATATATATATATGTGTGTGTGTGTGTGTGTGTGTGTGTGTGTGTGTGTTGTATGTATTAAATGTATGGGATTAAGAGAGGCATTCTCTCCCCCTCTCCCACGCCTGTGGCGGAGGTCGAACGCCCGGGAGGGTGGTAAATCAAGGCGGCAACTGGGATTCGAACCCGGGTTCCTTTGTTAGAGGACATCGTGCTTGACCACTTGAGTCACTCCTTGTCGGCGTATGTATTGTACGTATATATGTATATGTGTATGTATATATGCATGTGTGTATGTATATATATGTGTGTGTGTGTCTATATATATATACATATATATATATATATGAGAGAGAGAGAGAGTCAGGCTAGAATACACTCAAGTGTATTCGGAGCAGAATACACTCAAGTGGTTTTTGATGATGCAATATTTTTTTTATAAAATCTAATCTATTGATCTTGTTAAACATCTTGTGAATAGCTCATATATAAAATTTGAGCACATTTGGACATTTATAGCTCACGTTATAAAGACCACAAAAATTATGCATTTCAAATTAGTTTCGTTCGTCGATTTTGTTTTTCTCGGATGAGTAACTTACACTCATCCAAATGAGCTTAAAATTTGTATGTAGCCTAATTATAGTATGACAATGAAGATCATTGGTTTACACTTTGCAAAAAAATAGTCTTGATATGCAAACACCACTTGAGTGTAGTGTGTGATCTGTACACTCAAGTGTATTCTAGCCTAACTCTATATATATTTGAAATACATATTTTATAATGCATTGTCATATAATAATTTTCTATCATCTAAACAGTTTTATATTAAATACAGAATCAACTCAGATCCTGGCTTGGTTGCTAAACAGAATCTGACTGAATCCTGACTGGTTGCCAAACATAACCAGACTGAATCTTGACTCAATCCTAACCAGCTAACCAGAATCAGACTGGGTTGCCAAACAAAATCAGACTGGATCCAGACTAACCCAATCCAGATCTACAGACTAACCCCGACTAACCCAGTCCTGACTACAGAATCCCAGCCCCGAACCAAACAGGGGCTTGAGGTCTACCATGATAACTGCAATTGGTGGAAGAGAGGCAGAATCATTCACACTCAAGAGATTAAGGTTTTAAAGAGCGTGAAATGTAACAAGGCATTTTGGTCTCGGCAAGGTGAGGCAGAAGCCTCAAATATGCACAAGGCATTCATAAATAAATAATTTATGCATGTATATATGTATTTGTATATGTGTTTATATATTATATATGTGTGTACAACATAAATATGTATATATAAGTAAAAACTAGAAGTACATAGGATCTTTTTTTTTACTTAATAAGGATATATAGAGATTAAAACCACCACAATACTAAAATAAATATGTAGAAAATAATGAGATGTCAATGAATTTTACTATTAGATCATGTAATTGGACAAAGAAAATTTAAGAGAAATAGAACTTGGAATTAATAGGAACAAGAAACCACAATTATTTAACAATGAGATGAAATTCACCTCTATAGTAAAGATAATGGTAGTAAACAAAAGGGCATATTTAACAATTAAGACCGAAAGATCTCACTCAGAGAATGATACTTATTAAATTGCATCAATAAGATTATGATAGTTAGTTACAACAACTCTGAATTGAAAACTTTTACAGATCAAAAAAAAAATTGAAAACTCTTGAAGAAATTGTTTGTAGTAATCTTATAAGTAGAACAGTTGGTCATTAACATAAGACATTATCCTCCAAAACTGAGGCTTGCACCTCAGCTAAGCCTCAGAGCCTCAGTGGTTTGAGGCGATCCTCAAACATTTTGAGGCGTAAACCTCGGTCTAGCACACCGAGGTGTAAGCTTTGAGACATGAATATGATAGCCTCGCCTCGAAGCGTAATCCTGGAGAGCCTCAAGGCGGGTTTTTAAAACCATGCTAGAGATCAATGACTCTAATTCACGAATAGAGACCACAAGAATCAACATTTTCATAATACTTCAAAGCATAATAGACTTCTCATAACTTTTCCAACTCCAGTGGGAGTGGGACCACCTTTTCCTTAATACAATACAACATCTTGAAAATGTAACCATCCCTTTCTGGTGCCAAGACATCTTTGAGGCTCTCTCAAACCTTAACTAGGACATATTCCATGGGCCAGATAATTTTGGTTTGATGGTTTATCATATTTGTTGGACATTGCAAAACACTCCATGAAATCCTCAATGAAATGTTCAACAAGGGAAAATATGACACTCAGCTCAAGATCATTAACATGTTTACCCTCAAAAAAGTTGATAACCCGGTCACTATTAGTAAATTTCAACCTGTCAACGTTATTAACAGATCACAAAAAATAATTGTCAAACCCCTCGGCAACCGCCTCAAGGCACACCTCAACTCAAGATCATTGAGAACACATTTATCACCCTCATCAAGAAAGTAAATACTTTGGTCAATATCAGTCAGTTTCAACCAATAAACCTTATCAACGGATCATACAAAATCATTGCCAAATCCCTTGGAAGCTGCCTCAAGGCCTAAGTTGTCAAGGCGGCTAGGCGGTGGATCTCAACCAGGGGGCGCCTAGGCGGGCGCCTAGGCTTTTCTGGGCGTTTTAATTTTTTATTTATTTTCCAGTCACATATAAATATTTTCATACATATGATACTACATTCAGTTCTGTAACTATTTGTCCATTAATGTAGTTATAAGCCTGATTTCAATTGATAACTATCGGAGGATCAGGGGGAAGATAATTAAGAGAAGAAAGAAAAAGGAAATAACAGGATGAAGAATGTAGGATTTTTAGGAGAAAAAAGACTGTTAAAAGTTGTGCAGGAAGGAGTTAGAAAAAGAAACACAATAGTAGCAGGAATAGGAGACATGAAGGAGGAAGTTAGGAAAATATAATCAACAGAAGTAGTAGCAGGACTTGTGGAAGGAGGAACTACAGGGGAAGGCGGAAGAGGTTCGGAAGAATAAATGGAAACATGCAAAAAAAAAGTAGATGTAAGAGAAGATTTATGAGGAAGAAGTCAAGAAAAGAAGAAAAAAAAGGAGTTTTGACTTGATAACTATAGGGGGATCAGGGGGAGAGAATTAAGAGGAGAAAGAAAAAGGAAATAACAGTAGGTGGAAGATAAGTAGGAATTTTAAGAGAAAGAATATTGTATGGTATAAGTTGTGCAGGAAGGAGTCTAAAAAAAGAAACACAACTACAGCAGGAGTAGGAGGAGAGGAAGTTTAGCCAAAAAATAATAAACAGAAGTAGCAAAAGGAGCTATGGGAGGAGGAACTGTAGGGGAACAAAGAAGAGGTCCGAAAGCATAAATAGAACAAGCAGAAAACAGTAGATGTGGGAGGAGATTTATGAGGAAGAAGTCAAAAAAAAGAACAAGAAAAATGTAAAAAGTATTAGTAGATGTGGGAGGAGGAGACGTAGTACAAATCTGAAATAAGATGCATGCACATGGCAGGAGGGAAAATGGTAGCATGAATAAGTTACTAAAAATTAAGACAAAGCAATAGTACGATTTAGGAATAGGAAATCCAAGAGAAAACATCAAAAAAAGATAAGAAAAAGAAGCAAGAACATGAGACGTTGAAAAAAATTTAAATTTTTTAAACAAACAATAGAATGGGGACTTACATGTTTGCAGCAGTTGCAGCAGGAGCGCCTAGGCTGCCCGCCTTGACCGCCTAGGCGACCACCTAGCCGCCTAGAACGCCTAGTCCGCCCCCAACTCAGCTATGGCCCCTGGGCGCCTAGATTTGGAAGACCTATGGAGCGCCTAGGACGCCTAGGCGCCCGCCTTGACAACTATGCTCAAGGCACATCTCATCTCCATTATTCCAGAAAATCAAACAAACTGTATGATGGGTCGAAGAATACAAGATGTGTATAGTATGGAAAATGAAACTATCCACCTTTTTTTCTAGGATAATACCATTTATCAATCTTATATTAGACTTGAAAAAACTCTTAACAACATCAAATGAAGCCCAACACTTCGCATCATAATTTAAAATGTATGGATTTGATGCCATTCCCAATGGTCCAAAAACTAGAAATTCACAGAAATTTTGTTGAAAATTTCTACATACACATTCATGTCTACACATAATTTCCACTCAGATTTTGACGGCCAAATGAAGGAATTAAGTCATGAAATTTTATCAAGATGATGTATAGAGATATATACACCTATTCATGCAATAATATCATATATTGATATGGGGAGGTCTGTATGAGTGAGTAAAGGAAACCAAATTGTTTCCACGAGGACTTCAATGTTTATTTCAATTATATGATATATGAGTTACTTTATAGAACTTCTCAAGCACAAATGATGTATTCAAGAATACTTATTCGAATATGGTGGGATGGGAGCCTTTATCATGTGTCATGTGTGTTACTACGAAGGAAATGCAGCGATATATGACTATTATTAGTTTATTACAATCTACGAATGTTATCTATAGTTATTTGAATTTTAATTGATATAACAACTTACACAATAGGATATCAATTATTTAAACACAAACAAGCATTTAAATACCTAAATAAAACTAGAGTGGTGTTGGTTGGTTGACAAAACATTAGTTGTTTTATGTGGTTTACATATCGAGTCCAGCACATGTTATCTCTACAATATTTATATAAGTCTCTATATACTCTTTGAAACCTTCATTTTCCGCCAATTGCATCATCCCAAGTTTTGGAAAATTACTCCAGGTGCTTCAATTGATCATCCTCGTCATATCCAAATGGTTTTCATTGTTATAGGTTGCAAATTGCAATTACTAATTCAAAATGAAAAATGTGATAACTAGTTGTAACTTTGTCATGACTTTCTGAGATGTATGTACATCATATGTTATAACAGTACGCGGATTTAGGAACTCAAATATGATATTACTCAATCTAGAGCATAAAGTTGTAGAAACCCCAAATAGGGTGAAACTACAACTTGTAGATCCAATGGAGTAGAAGTGAAAGATGGTGGTAGAATTAGGTCGCATTAGGGCTTATGTGGCTTATATACAAGCTCAAAGACCCCCACCCCAGAACAAGGAACGAGGTATCCGGTTTTGATGTCGTTTCGACGGCATGGAAACTGAAATTTTTTGAAATTTTGACAAAAATTTAGATAAATGCAACCATGTCTGTTTCATTGCCAAAATGAACAAATTAATTTATGAAATTTTAATGGCGTAATCTCTACACCTACATGCATCGTTTTATGCAATAAAATTTTGTGTGGGGGTAGGTGGGGGGGAGGGGTCCTTCATGTGGGAGGTAAGGGAACTGTCATGTTTCTTGAGGATTTCGATGAAGGGTTTTGATGAGAAAATGTAGGGAATTAAGCTATGCAATTTTGCAAGTATGAGCTATATACATGCATGTACTTATTTATGTTGTAAAATTTTAATATTGGATATGTAGGGCATCCTCACACATTTTACTTGGGTTGATAGTTTGTTGTTGATATTGACTCAATAGTCAACCATTTCATTGGTCCCAAGAACACTAGTGTGATGTTTTCAAGCTAAATCATTATTTGTCAGTGTGGATGGCTTCCTACCACCCTCATTGTCTAATAAACCACCATTAGGATACATGTCCACATTGACAAAATGAAAAAACCATGCATCGCATAAGTATTTAATAATTTGAATAGAAAATATTAGGGAATGCAATGTATAGAAGGGAAAGAGTTTCTACAAGAGAAAACGTCTCAAAATAGTCAATGCCATATGTCTGGGTATATCCTTTGGCAACAAGACGAGCTTTTAGACGTACAACAGTGCCATCGGGTTGGTATCTGACAGTAAAGACCCAACAACGGCCAATAGGAGAACAAGAGGTAGGTGCATCAACTAAGTCCCATGTATGACGAGCTTGGCATCATGCAGGATGTCGTAGAACCTGAGCAGCATTCTTGGGAACAGATATAGTAGATAAAGCAGAAGTAAAATTCGCAAAATTCATTGCCAGATTAGCAGTAGAACATTGCCAATGGGATGCTGAGTACAAGACCCGGTTCCTTTTCTCAGGCTAATAGGGACATCTAAATCAAAAAATACATGAGGTAGGGGTGGACCTACAGACGAAGACTGAGGAGTCGAAGATGGAGGGGCCATAGAGGGAGTTGGATTTCTCGGGCGACATTGATACACCTTCAGAGGCACAGACGGAGCAACATCTGGAGAGGAAAAGTCGTTGTCAATCGTCACAGATAGAGGAGTATCAAGTAACAAATCAGATGTCAAGGTTGAACTTGCAGAGAATAGTATGGAGACTCCTCAAAAAATACATCAGCACTAACAAACCATTTCTTTGTAACAGGAACATAGCATTTATAACCTTTTTGAGTCCAAGAATAACCCAAGAAAACGCATTTGGTAGATCGAGGGTCTAATTTAGTCAAACCAGGACGAAGAGTTTTGACAAAACAGGTGCTACCAAAAATCTCAGGCAGATGAAAGAGAGGAGCATCGGGATACATAATTTGATAAGGGATTTGATTTCCAAGAACAGGCGAGGGTGTGCGATTAATCAGATAGCAAGCAGTGGAGACAGCTTCAGGCCAATAGGTTTGGGGTACGTGATAATGGAAAAGGAGAGTGCGAGCAACTTCTAAGAGATGTCGATTTTTGCGTTTGCAACCCCATTTTGATGTGGAGTATATGAGCATGAAGTTTGATGAATAGTACCCAATTTACGACAAAACTGACTTACGAAACTTGCACAAACTCTAAAGCATTATCAGTACGGAGAATTTTGATGGATTTATCAAACTAGGTACAAATCTTAGCAAAGAAGGTCATAATAGTGTCAACAATGTGGGATCTCTTTTAACAAAAACAACTAGGTAGTTCTAGAGGAAATCATCAATAAAGCTATGAAAACAGTGAAAACCAGAAGTACTTGGAACGGAACACGGACCCCACGCATCAGCATGTACAATATCAAAAGGTGCTTTAGACTCAATACAATGTTTCTTAGAAAAGTTTGCACGAGTTTGTTTGCCCAAAGTCCAAGTTTCACAGTGAAAGATAGAATTAAAAACAGCAGGAAATAAATGCTTCAACTTTGCAGCAGAGGGATGGCCCAGTCTGTAATGCCATTAGAGCCCAATGACAAAAGTAGTCAGTAGAGTAGTTGGCTTCGGCAGATCCAAATAATATAGCCCGTCTGGTACCTCATGGCCCAAACCAATCTTCATCCCTGTGCGTGGATCCTAAAAAACACCACCATCTGGGTTGAAAGTAATACAGCAACGGAGGCTCTTCACAAATCTGCTAATAGACAGTAAATTCAAAGGGAACTTCAAAACATAAAGAGCAGAATGTAATAATAATTTCCCAGGAGTGCAAATATTGACAATGCCAACAACAGGTGATTGGGAATCATCAGCAAGGGTAAGAGGTAAAATAGATGATGTTTGTCTTAAATTAGAGAATAAGGCAGAGTTTCTAGATATATGAGAGATGGCGTCGGAATCAATCACCCATCGTTTTTACCAGAAGGTGCAGAAGATGCAAGGAGAGCAGAACCTCCATCAGTAGAGGCATCAGTAGTGGATGGAGCAAGGCAGGCCTGGAGAAGATTGTCGAACTCGGCATGAATCCAGTTTGCAAAAAGCTGAGACGAGGAAGATGGTGCAAAATCAGACTGATCAGTAGTGACGTGATTTGCCCATGCAGGTTTACCATGTTTTATCCAGTAGCGATCTTCCGTATGATTGGTTCTTTTACAAAAGTTACAATAACGTGACTCAAAAGAGTCAGGGCCAGAAGAAGATGAACCACGACTAGGTCCAACAGTAGAACGACCTCGACCACGACCACAGCCAGGCTGCAGCCACGAAAGGAATCTCCTAAGCGAGCACCAAGAGTAGAATCTGAGCGATCAGGTGGCAATGGGGAGACAGATGGTAGGCGTTGAACCCGGTTAAGGACGTCACGCGGAGTAGGTAATGGATCGTTGGATAAAATCTGATCAACGACCCCAGAAAAGGAGTAGGGTAAGCCAGCAAGAAATTGCACCAGTTGCAATTCATTGTGTTGTCGTTGTACCTCGAAAATATCAACAGATAGAGGATGATAGACTTCAAATTCGTCCCAGAGAGCAGAATATTGATTATAATAATCCTCCATAGAATCGGTGGCAGAATACTCCTTGGCTAGTTGAAAAATCTCAAACACCTTAGGATTCTACTGATGAGAGTAAGCATGTAAGAGTTGGTCCCACATGGCTTTGGCAGTCCTCAGACGCAAAAGAGATTGACTAATCTTGGGTTCAGAACTGTTGACCGCTAAGTCATGAGACTCATGACATTAGAATCATCCTTGACCAAAAATCATAGGCCTGTTTGATTTTAGCGTTAGCTCCTTCAGCAAGTATAGTCGGCCCTTCAGAGATGAGATGTGAATAACGCCCTTGAGCTTTGACATAGAGCTCGACGCAGCAAACCGTGTGAATTGGAGCCATCCAACTTGATAGTGGTGACACCAAGTTTCCAAAGAGGATCAGCATACACCATTAGAAATTGCAGGAGATAGCAGGAGACGGGCTCAGGCAGAAGGAGCGTGACGCATGGGCATCAGCAGCAGGCAGCAGATAGTAGCAGTATTCAGCAGGCTATAGAGACCCAACACATGGACAGTAGAAAAGAGTCGATCAACAGATTCAGCAAAACCCACACGGGGGCAGACAGCAGCAACAGAGAGTGTGACGCATCAGATCCAGGAAAACACGTAGAGGAGCAATAGAGAACGGAGAAAAACCTACGCCACCATGGAGAGAAACATTACTCAACCATGAGGTGCAGGAAGATAGCAAACGTAGAGTTTTTTAAAACTTCAATGTGTTATTTTAGAAAGTTCCTATAGACGTAGCCAAAGAAGAAAGGAAGAGAGGAAGATAAATGAGGCCAGATTATGGCGAGGTTGGTGGAGGAGTGGGTGAAGAAAAGGGCACCGGCAAGGGGAGGGATGGATGGAGGTGGTTGTGGAGAGGGGTGGTGGAAAAATGGTCAACGGCGGTAGCAAGGTTGGGGTGTGGATGCAGTAGCGGCGTGAAGGGGCACGGGGTGGAGGGTGGTGACAGAAGGGATGAAGGGAGGGGGTAAGGGGCATCACTAGGGCGGAGAAGAGGAGGAAGAGGATAAGGGGCGGCGGCGGGCAAGGAGGGAGAAAGGGCAACAGCGGACAGCAGGTGGGGGGCAGCGGTGAGGAGGGGAGTGGAGGGCGGCAGGATGGAGAGGAGGGCTAGAGGAGGAGAAAGGAGAGGCAGAAGGCAATAAGGGAGAGGGCGGTGGCAGCAAGGGAGAGGGGAGGCGATGGCAGTAAGGAGAACGGCTGGTGGGCGGCGGCCAGGGTCGAGAAGGTAGATGGCGGCTAGGGTTAGGAGGGTGCATTACGGCTAGGGTTAGAAGGACTAGGGTGGATTATGTTGCTCTGATACCATATAGAAGGGAAAGACTTTATTATTAGATGATTTAACAAAATACAAAGGACTCTCTTTTATTAGACAAGAAAGTAACCCTATTGTCAAAAATAGGCAATATGGGATAAAAGAAAGGCTAGAGACAAGTCAAGTCTAAAGCCCATAACAAAGAAAATAACAACAAACATAAAGCAGTAAAGCACAAATACTAATACAATGCAATCATGATATACTATAAGTATACACTATGTATGAATACTAAATGGTGAAATAACCCCAATCCCCCTTTACTCCTCTTAAAAAAACAACAATAACAACAAGGATTGCACTCATCAAAATTTTCATCAAAATTTCCATCGAAACTTGAGTTGTGCACAAAAAACCTCGAAATCGTCAAAATTTGGCGAAATTCATCGAAATTTTTATCAAATTTTAATAAATGCAATCTTGGTAGCAGATTCGACCAAATCGACACAGTCGCACGTTTGGGTACTTGATCCCATCGAGAACGAAATTTTTGGAAAAATTTCGCCAATTTCGACGAAACTTCATTCCTTTCCCCAGAAGTAGTAGCTCTTGTTCAACCAATAACAAACACAGCAGCCAATGTACTGCATTTCTTCAAATATGTGCAAAACTTGTCAGAAAAAATCAATTCATGTCCAAAGTGGGCAAAATCCATCCAAGTTGTCAAAATTGCAAAACATTGTCTAATTTTTGGAACTTTGTGAAATGCATGACCAAGTTTGAGGTATCACCATTTCTATGTTTGATCCCACAAAACCAAATTTTTGATCGAAATTTTAGTCCATGCTTTGACCAAAAAGAAATGAGATATTGTTAGCTTCTAGCATATTTTGTCTTGATAACAAAGCTCAGTTTGGTTCTTTCAATGACAAAATTAGGCTAAGACAAGGAGACCCTTTCTCACATGGTCTCCTCATCATCGGCACTTTATCCTTTGCATATCTTCATATTACCAGTCATATATAATCTTTTTAATGCTCAACTTTCCAAAAGTACATGCTACACAACATTCTTCAATTTGCTAACGACACGCTCACCTTCGCCAAACCAATCGAATGCCAACGTCAACACAATCATCCGCATTTTAAGATCATCCAAAACATATCGAGATTGAAGTTTAACTATGTGAAATCATCCATTAGCGGTATTTCTACCAACACGGGTGACATGATGTTTTACTGCCATATTCTTCAATGTCACGAAGAATCCCTTTCCATCACATATTTAGGTTTGCCCCTTATCCCACACAAATTGAGAATCTCATATCTAGAACCTAACTATAGATAATATTACAAAGTTCCTCGCTTCATGGAAGTCAACTTTCTCCCTAAAGAAGATAGACTTAATCTTCAAAGTCCTAGCTCACAAATGAACCTTCCTAATTTTGTACTTGCATCCTGCAGAAAATCATGGCCATCACATAGATAAACATGATAAGAACTTCCTCTAGGGGGATTGCAATTACCAACACAAAATCCACCTTGTTTGTTGGTAGAACACATGTCGCCAGTCACCTTATAGATTTCGGAGGTCGTGGAGATATCTACCTTTTCTTACATTTACAATGCCTAGCGAGCAAATCCTTTATCACTTGTATAGGCTCCAAGACTGCTTGGAGTAATCTAGTGACACATAGATATTATAGAAACAAATCCCCCTGGACTAAGATACCCCATTCACTAAGTTCACATCTTTGATGATACACCCAAAAGCATTATATGTTATCAATTGTGCAGTTATCAGTTCGCTTGGAGCATACTTGATTAGATTCTAGCTCAATCCCTAGCACATTAAAGACCAACTTACAACTCAAACATTCTATCAAAACTTCATTCCCTATAAACGACACATCAACATCAACCAAGCTCTCACTTCTTTGATTCTTTAGATATCGTCAGCTTAGAAGAACCCTAGTCTCTATCGGCTTCTCTGTTGAGGATATTATATCCACTAACTTAATGCCAAGTGAGCAAAACCCTTTTATGGCTTGTATAGGATCCAAGACTGCCTGGAGTAATCTAATGACACATAGGTATTATAGAACCAACCCCCTATGGACTGAGGTACTCCATTTACTAAGTTCACATCTTTGGTGATACCTCACAAAAGCGTTATATGTTATCAATTGTGCACATCTCTTAGAGCACACTTGATTAGATTATGGCTCAATCCCAAGCATATTAAGAACCAACTCAGAAATCAGACGCTCTATCAAAACTCCATCCCCTATAAACGACACATCCACAAAACCAAGCTATCACTTCTTTGATCCTCTAGAGATAGTCAACTCAGAAGAACCCTATCCTTTATCAGCTTCTCCCTTGAGGATATTATATCCAAGAACTTGATGCCAGTACTCTGCTGCTCATATTAAAAAGTGTTAGAGCCATTTTAGTACCATTACGTCAATGTTACAATAATGAAAAACTTACACTTATGTATACTCAAAAAAACCAAGTTGCATAGGCACTAAAAGTGTCCAGCCAATGACTAGGAGCACATAGACTCATTGGAGTCGTATCCTTGTATTATACATGATTTCATAGTACTTGCAAGCATTCTCAGGAAATATTTAATCGAGTATGCTGAACTTGACATGGTTTCTTCAAGATTATCTGATTGGGGCAGATGAGGATGGTACGTCAATGTTGCTATAATCTTTTGAGTCTGCCATTAACTCATTTTGACATAATCTGCTTTCCAACGTATATATAAAATCATAAACAAATAGTACTGTTTTCTTATTCCAGAATCAAGCAAGTGTGGACAAAACCAGTGAGTAATAGATGAGGCTACTGATTTACAGTGTTTTCGGAATATCTAAAGTATCTACTTTCAGCAACGATCTAACAAGAAAAACTAATGTTTGAGAAATATAGGAGAATGAAAAATAACTATGTTTGGAACTATAGACTGAAATCGAGGTACTAGCATAAAAGTTATGCTTGGTTTTAACATAAAGATGAGATTGGATCATATTTGGAGAATATATTTTTTTGTTAAAAGCTAACCCTAATTCAAAATTGAATGATTGTCTTAAATTCCTGATTGTAACGTTTTAACCATTATTTTAGACAATGTTACAAAAATATGTGACTACTTATTCCTGATTATTATATAGATCTCAATTAACTAGAATCCAAAAACCAAGTATTAGAATTAATGCCTTTGATATTTCTTTTACATCTTATGTAAGCATGATTTTTTGTTTTAGTATAGAGTAATAGAAGGTCAAGACTAAATTATAGAGAAAAAATATTTGCTTGAAAGTCTAAAAATAGTTAAGGAGGCCAGTTTCAAAAAAACATTAAAGCTTTGATTAAATGGTTACCATTAGATTCATGCATAGTGTCATCCTCTTCGCTTTTTTTGTACCTCTTCTTTCCGTTGAGCAACCAAGGAAGTCATTTTTCTTGGTGAGCCTTTGATGATATCTTGGTCAAGGGTTGATTTCCTCTGTCAGTTCCTCCTTTGGCTACTGGAAAGCCTTGGCATACACTTCATCCTCATAACCGTAACATTACTCACGGGGAAGAGCATTTGGGGTTTTTCCATTGAGCAACCAAGCAAGGAAGTCATTTTTCTTGGCGAGCCTTTGATGATATCTTGGTCAAGGGTGATTGTCTCTATCAGTTCCTCCTTTGGCTACTGGAAAGCCTTGGCATACGCTTCATCCTCTTAACCGAAACATTGCAGGGTACGAGGAAGAGCATTTGGGGTCTTCAACCATTACTACCTCAGCGAAAATTATGAGCCTGCCATTGTAAACATCAAAAAAATCCATGTTCACCCTTTTAAACATGTAACACCCTACTCAAACCTCCACCATTAGATCATCAGCAAAAAGGTTCACATTGTCCAAGCCCTTCCACTAGCTATCCAATCTTCTAGTAAACTTATACACACTTAGTGAAAGGGCTCTTGTCATCCACTACAATCAAGATTTGCCTCTTCCTCCGCCCATACATGTCAAAGTCAAACCAACTCCAAGTTGATTCTAGTGACTCATCCTCCCTTTCAACTCCCTTGGTGTCTCTCGCATCAACAAGAACCTCTTCCTGCATTTAGTGGTGTTTGCGCTCCTAAAAATCTCAATTTTGATATCGTTTATTATAGAATATTGAATAAAATTGTATTAGATGAGTCAAAAGGAGTACAATTTGTTCTCTTATATAGGATAAGAAAGGAGACATAAAACAGAGATGAGCAATATGGAACAAAACAACACAAGTAATATGTAAGTGAGGCACATGCAAGGCACATGACACTAAGTAAAATATAAGCATATCTATATACTCCCCCTCAAGCTGGAGCCTAGATGTCGAACATGCCCAACTTGTCTACTAGAGTCTGGAAGCGAGCTTTTGGAAGAAATTTGGTGAAGATGTTTGCTACTTGTTGCTTAGTACTGAGATATGGAGTACAAATGCGGCCAGAAAGAACAGTTTCTCAAACAAAGTGACAGTCGACCTCTATATGTTTCGTCCTTTCATGAAACGCCGGGTTGCTCACAATAAAAATAGAAGCCTTGTTGTCACAAAACATCGGTATACGACTGGACTTGGATATGTCAAATTCTTTGAGGATGCTTTGAACCCACAGAAGTTCACATGCAGTGTGAGCCATGGCTCTATATTTTGCCTCTGCACTTGACCTGGTTACCACGGTCTGCTTTTTGCTACGCCAGGTAACTAGGTTGCCACCCACAAAGGTGCAATAGCCAGATGTAGATTTACGATCATATCGACTTCCTACATAGTCAGAATCTGAAAAACCTGAGAGGTTGCAATGGCCATGTTCTTATATAATAATCCTTTTCTTAGAGAACTTTAAGATATCTCAGAATATGACAGACAGCATCCCAGTGACACTGTCGAGGTTTGTCAAGATACCTGCCTACGAATCCAACAGCAGTAAGATCGGCTCGTGTAACAGTGAAATAAATAAGCTTACCAACCAATCTTCTAAATTGGTGGTGATCAGCATAAGATGGTGAGTTTTCATCATCCCAGTCAGTGTTTGGATCTAGAGGGGTGTTGGCTGGTTTACATCCAAGCATCCCAGTCTCCTACAGGAGATCAAGAACATATTTTCGCTGGGAAAGACACAGTCATCTGGATACCTCAATGCCTAAAAAATATCTTAACTTTCCAAGATCTTTGGTGACAAAATGTTTTTCTAAGAAAGTTTTAGTAGCCTGAATTCCAACCACTGCCAGGTAAGATAATATCAACAACATAGACGATAAGAATGACTAGTTCGACCGTAGTTTTCCTGATAAACACAGAGTGATACGAGTGGGAATGACGAAAGCCAAAATTAATTAAAATCTGACTAAGCTTGTCAAACCAGGCACGAGGACCTTGTTTTAGACCGTAGACGGCTTTTCGGAGTTTACAAACTCGCAAGGAAGACTCCCCTTGAGAAACAAATCTTGGTGGTTGCTCCATGTAAACTTCTTCCTGCAAGTCTCCATACAGAAAGGAATTCTTGACATCTAACTGAAATAGAGGCCAATCTTTGTTGACAACAACAAAAATAAGAATTCTAACAGAATTTAATCTTGCTACAGGGGAAAAAGCTTCAAAGTAGTCCACACCATAAGTTTGTGTGAAACCCTTTGCCACGAGACAAGCTTTCAGTCGCTCAATTGTGCCATCCGGTTGATATATAATAGTGAAGATCCAGTGGCAGCCAACAGTAGAGCAGGTAGCAGGACGATCCACAAGCTCCCATGTCTTGCGATTAGAGAGTGTCTGCATTTTATCCTCCATAGCTTGTTTTCATGCAGGAAAAAGAAGAGTTTATGCATTAGTTTTGGGAATAGAGACAGCAGAGATAGTAGTAGTGAAGCACGCAAAACTTGTATTCAGACTAGAAGATGAGTAGAAAAGACTAATAGGATGTTTTGTGCAGGAACGAACACCTTTGCGTTGACTGATAGGTAGGTGTAAGTCAGATGTTACCTCAGGTGTCTGGTGATCATCCGCAGAAAGAGGAATTGGTTGTAGAGGGGCCATGGAGGGATTAGTTGTCTTGGGTCTTCGTTTGTAAATTTGCAGAGGTCGATCTTCAGGTGTCAACTCAGAAGGTGGCGCAATATCAACAACATCAGGCAATGGCGTGGGTGTCATCATGTCACTTGATAGTGATGCCCCGTCATCAGAGTAAAATGGCATATCCTCAAAAAAACTACATCAGCACTGACATACCATTGTCTCAGAATAGGATCAAAGCAGCAATATCCTTTCTATGTTCAAGAATATCCCAGAAAGATACACTTGATGGAGCGAGGATAACGTTTTGTTAACCATGGGCAAAGGTTTTTGACAAAACAGGTACATCCAAAAATAAGGGGTGGGACAGAAAAGAGTTGAGCATCAGGAAAAAGGATGTTTTAAGGGATGTGATTGTTCAAAAAAGAAAATGGCATGCGATTGATAAGATAGCAAGCCGTAGAGACAGTCTCGGGCCAGAAACGTTGAGGAACTTTATAATGAATAAGTAAAGTGCGAGCAACCTCTAAGAGATGGCGGTTTTTCCTTTCAGCAACTCCATTTTGTTGTGGAGTATAGGGACAGGTAGTTTGGTGTAGAGTCCCACGGACAGAACAAAAAGATGTCACCAATTTTTGCATAAATTCAAGGGCATTATCAGTGCAAAAAAACTTTAATGGGTTTACTGGATTGTGTCTGTACTTGAAAGAAAAAATGTTAATATTATCCAAAATTGTGATGCAATCTTTCAGTAAAAACAACCAAGTAGCACGAGAATAATCATCTATTAAGGTCATAAAGTATTTAACTCCAGAATGGCTAGGAATAGAACGTGGACCCCAAATATCCGCATGAACAATGTCAAAAACGTCTTTAGATCCAATATTTTTCTTAGCAGGAAACACAGCACGAGTTTGTTTACCCAACTGACACGATTCACAAGTAAATGTTTTTTTCAGATAAAGCAGGAAATAAGTGCTTGAGTTTCGCAGCAAAGGGGTGACCAAGGCGGTAGTGCCACTGTAGTCTCGTCACAAATGTTGACAGAAGAGAAGATGCCAATGGTGGTTCGTCCAGGTAGTAGAGTCCATCTAGTCCCTCATGGCCCGAACCAATCCCCATCTTCGTGCGAAGATCCTTCAAAACACAACCAGAAGGATCAAACTTAATAGAGCATTGAAGATTTTTCACAGTCTTACTGACAGATAGAAGGTTAACAGGAAACTTTGAAATATATAAGACAGATTTCAAATTCAGATTACGAGACAAGGGAACAGTTCCAATGCCATGAACTGAAGTTTTAGAACCATCAGCAACAGTAACTAATGAAATCTAAGTAGTTTTAGTAAGAGCAGAAAATAAGTTCATATCACCGGCCTAATGAACCGATGCACCAGAGTCAAACACCATTTATTGTTACCAGTAGATGGAGTGGCTAGCAAAGCGGAAAATCCAACGGTTGATGTAGATGGAAGCTAAGACATGTGTTCCTGAAAAAAGTTCTCAAACTCGGAGCGCAGCCAAGCAGGCGAGGGCGTAGCCGGTGGCTGCTCAGATGCGGTAGTATCAATCGAGGTATCAGCAGAGGTCTGGTTTGCCCAAGCGGGCTTACTGTGTTTGATGCAGCATCGCTCTTCGTTGTGATTGTCTAGTCCACAGAAATTGCAGAAGCGAGGACCAACAGGTTGTCCTCGACCGGCAGAAGTAGAAGATGTGTGACAGCCATTAGTAGGGAGACGACCTCCACGACCACAGCCTCGACCTCGTCCACGACCAGAATCAATGGTGCGAACGACAAGAGTAAGATGTTCGGCCGCAGGATTGGAGGTCACAGATGGTAGACGTTGAACACGTTTGAGGACGTCCCGAAGAGTGGGCAGTGGGTCACTAAAGAAAATCTGGTCGACCACCCCAGAAAAGGAGGATGGAAGGGCGGCCAAAAATTGGACGAGTTGTCGTTCATTGTGTTGTTTCTGGGCTTCTTTGATGTCAACTGTCAAAGGATGATAAATCTCGTATTCATTCCAAAGGGCAGAGCATTGATTATATAAATCCTCAACAGATGTGTCAGAGGAAAATTCCTTCTTGGCCAGAGTTTTGAAAATTTCAAAGACTCTCTTGGGACTTTATTGATAAGAGTAGACGTGAGATAATTGATCCCACATTGCTTTAGCATCATGAAGGCAAAGTAAAGATTGGCTGATTCGTGGCTCGGTGCTATTAAGAATCCAAGACATAACACTTCTTTGGACCATTATGCATAAGCTTGTTTGGTTTTCTCATCCGTCGTGGCAGCAGGGGCAGGAAGGGGTTAGGTGGTGATATGAGAATGGCGGCCTTGTGCTTTGACATACAAGATGAAAGATGCCGACCAGAGATGATAATTGGAGCCATCAAGTTCTATTGTGGTAACACAGGGAGCGAGGGGCTCAACAGATGGCATGGCAAACAGGGTTGAAGCAGTACAAGTAGAGAAGACTGCAGGTGCAGCAGCAAAAGAAACCACAAACAAAGATCAGCAGATCCAAAGAAACCCACTATGGGGCAGCAGAAGGCAGTTGTACATCTGACACATCAGATCATAAGAAACCTGCTATGGGTAGAAATAATGATAGAATAACCTACGCCATCATGAGGAGACTTAAAACCCCACCATGAGGCGTAGGAAGAAGAAGCTGAATATCCTTGAGACTCTCAACGTGCTATGACGAAGGTTGTTCGAGACGTAAAAAAGAAGAGGAGATCTAGAAAGGAAGGAGTCTAGATCAGATAGATGGTGGGCGGTGGGATGGAAGAGGTGGTTGTTGGGTGGTGATCGGGGCGGCGATGGCTGTTGGCGGGAGGATCAGGGAGGGCCATCGACTGGGTGGTGGTGGACGTGGCGGGGAGAAGGGGGTGGGGCGGCGACGGGGAGAGGACGGGGGTGGGGGCAGCGGCTGGAGGGGGGTAGCTGGCGGGGAAGGAAGGGGAGGAGAGGGAGCAGTGGCGGGGGGAGGGGGGAGGCAACGACGGGGAAGAAGGGTGTTGTGGTGGCGGCGGGGGGGGGGGGGGGGGGGCTAGGGCATAGAGGGTGGGGTTAGGGTGGGAACTTGCAAGGGACCGAAACTGCTCTTAATACCATATAGAATATTGAATAGAATTGTATTAGATGAGTCAAAAGGAGTACAATGCATTCTCTTATATAGGATAAGAGAGGAGACATAAGCACTATGGGACAAAACAACACAAGTCATATGCAAGTGAGGCACATGCACAGCACATGACACTAAGTGAAATATAAGCATCTCTATATTTATATGAGGAGAGATACATTTTCGTTAACTCGAGCGCGACTTTATTATGCTTTACCTTGAATACCATCAACTTGGGTTATTAGTCTCGCACAAGGGAAGATCCACCAGCCAAGCGATCAGGGATGGCATGCCTAGTGATCTCAAGAAAACAATATGGTCAATGATCAAGATCAATCTAGTCATGCCTACTCGAATCAGAAGACTTACAAGATTAGGCCACTTAGTTGTTGTCTTGCATGGATATCCCCTCAAATAAGGTCAGGGGATGAGAGAGAAAAGAAATTCAATTAAATAATACATTCCAATTTATTGACTTTAACTAGTCACAAATCGGTACTAGGCTATCAAATTTTGAGGAAATGTATAGAAAACATACTTGTTAAGGCTATCGCCTAGGCGTGCCTAAGCGGCCGCCTAGGCAGCGACTTCCCGGGGGGTGCGTTTTGCCCTACGCCCTGCTTAATTTGCCGCCTTATGATGTTTTAACGCATTTTTTTACGTATTAATTATTTTAATGGTCTAATCATGTGTCCTAGTGTTCAAAATGTTTATTCTTGTGATTGTTATGTGTCAACTATCATTTTTTATTATAATTTTTTAATTAATAAGCATTTTCTAGATTTTCATATTTTGCCTTGTTGCCTTAAATTGTAGTTTCTGTTTAGTGGCTATATTATTAAAGAAAATCAACACTTAGCAGTAGATTAATCATTATTTATGTACTACATCTCATGTAGTCGATTAGTAGGACACGCGGGGAATTTCAAGATCTAATGCCCAGTCGACCGGCTAGATACACAGGGAATTTCAAGATCCAAGGCCCAGTCGACTGGGTGGGTTCTTCTATGCAACAACAAAGCCATCGGCCTACTTAAGCAATAAATTAATGGAGTCGACGGGTCTCCAAACTAATTCTCAAGGATCAAATTTACCATCGAATCACTCATGTTTCTGGTCGTCTTGGAGCAAGAGAAGCAAGAAGCAAGGTGACCTCTATGACTACGTCATGACCGTCTTCATCATCGAAGTGCAGGTAGATCGCCAGACACCACAGCAATCGTCCCCCTCATCATTGTGAAGATGATCTCTACCTCTTCCTTCCACACTTGTGTTTATTTTCCCACCATGAACGAGTATTTCTCTAGTTGGGGTGTGGGGAATAGCCATGCTACCCTTACTATATGATTTTATATCATTATTCTCTTCTTATAATGGAAAAGTAGACTTCACTTAATCGCTTATTGCATGTTCTACGAATTGATCACTTGTTTTACATGTCCATTATAATCTTAGGCCTAGAGAGCTTCGAGCACTAGGACTAGAATATCGATTAGTTTTGTTGAACCCCGGACGAGAACTTCGAAGGGAGTTTACAGTGCAATGGGTTCATGATCCTAAGGTAACACGACATGGAGCCTATGGGAATCAATTCTTGCAACTTCCTCAAGCCGCAAGGATTGGAACTGTTTGACTTGAATATAATATCCATGTGAATATGAAATGTGATATGATGAGTGAATGTGGGTAGTGGTGGTGAAACCCAATTACATCTCACTAATTTCCAATCATTTTATTAAATCTCTTTTACATTTTGATTTCAATTCAAGTGTATTAGAATAATTAGCAATCAACCTTTGGTTTTAAATATTAGTCTTAACTGGAACTAGATTAAATTAACAAGGTTCTTAAAATAATTCTCTTCGGATTTAACCCTTAACTATACTACAATAAGACTTGTCCACTTGTGGGTGGGTTTTTCGTACGCCTAGTTTAGGAAAGCTAGGGATTTCATCCCTGACAAATTTGCAAGTTTGATAAGACTCACGTCACTCGACCACCTGAAATATCCAGAAACAAATTAAAACACAACATTAGGAGACATGGCGGTCTAGTTCATGTTTGATAACATGTATTATCAGTGAAATGAAAAACGGGCTGAGCGGCCGATTAATCGGCCAGACACCCAACCCGTTCGATTTTTGCTAAAATCGCCGGTTAACTTTTTTTGTAATTAATCGGCTGTTTTTTCCCGTTTTTTCCATTTTTTGCCCTTTTTTGCCCTTTCTTTCCCGTTTTTTGGCCGTTTTTTGTAAATTTTGCTGTACACCTGTAACTTTATATAAACTATATGGCCCCAAGTATTACTGACTATAATATATTAAACTTAAATATCCTATGATAAGCCTAGTCTAATAGAATGCATACTTGTATGCAAGTTGGGATAATAGGGTACTGTTGTAAAGTGTAATTTATACAAGTAAAATATATGTAATGTAACTATTATCTAATTTTAGAATGCATACTTTAGTTAATTGTACTGCTGTAATGTATGACTAATTGATGATATGCACATATAACAATAAGTTAGAAAGGTATCCAATAATGAGTCTATTGTTTACTGTATGCAAGTTGGGATAATAGGGTACTGTTGTAAAGTGTAATTTATACAAGTAAAATATATGTAACTATTATCTAATTTTAGAATGCATACTTTAGTTAATTGTACTGCTGTAATGTCTGACTAATTGATGATATGCACATATAACAATAAGTTAGAAAGGTATCCAATAATGAGTCTATTGTTTACTGCTTAACTATGTAAACATGTGATGCAAAAATATTTCTGAATCATGTATGTGGGGTATTTTATCTATGTCAAATCTATTATTTATTATATTATGGCTATAATTATTGTCTTATAGCTATCTTATAAACTAATTGACTGTTTTTACTGTTGGGTAGAGTGTTTAGAATCTTTAGATATATATAAAAGTTTCAAAGAGTATTAGTATTTATATACATATATATGTAATTTTGTATAAAATTATATAGGAAATTAAAACCCGTTTTTTAAAAAATCGGCCGCTTACCGCTTAACCAGTTACAAGGTGCTGTCCGCACGGTTACCACTTAACGTTTTTTAAAACATTGGGTATTATAGTAAATTTCGTGTTTAGTACTTCATTTTTACTTGGAAATTTGTATGTAGATGTTGTACTTATATTGTCTCACATCACTCAACCACTTGAAATATTCTAGAAACAAAAACACAACTTTAGGAGACATGGCACACTAGTTCATGTATGATAACAGGTATTATAGTAAGTTTGTGTTTAGTACTAAACTTTTACTTGGATATTGTTGTATGTACACGTTGTATTTATATTGTCTTGGGTACACTATTGCAGTCCAAGATTTATCGTATTATGTATCATGTTGACTATGTATTAAAATAGTTTTTATTCATATGTTAAGTCTAATAGTCTGACAGACGGTATAGTTATAACTTACAATAGAACTCACTATAGACATTTGTAGACTGCAATATAATATCATTACATATTAATATGTAGTATTTTACCTATTAAATCAAAAATAGTATGTTGTTCCTTAGGATTTGCTATGTAGTATCTGAATTATATACAGCTTCACTATACAGTTGTATATTTTTAGATAATAAATATTACAACTTAATTGTTTTCCTATTATAGTTATGTTCAAACAATACTAATATCTAGGTACCCGCCCAATGTAGTGTAGATGGTCCGGCCCGGTCTATCCTCCCCAAGGGACCCGGGTTTGAAACCAACTATTGTGAATTGTATTTACAATCCCTTGGGTCATCCGGGTTCTAGCACCTGTTTGAGGGAGGGGGGGATTAATGTCTATTCTAACTCAAATACTAATATCTAGGTACTACCAACTATTGATATTTATGTATTAACATCTAATATCAAATCCTGGTTGTTAAAACAGTAAAAGTACTGTAAATAAATTGGGATACATTGAGATGATCTAAAAGATCCAATATTTCTCTTGTTATATAGGACGGAGAGATATGTGATAATGGATTTCCCAGCAATATGGGGCTAAACACAATAAGCAACAGATAAAATTGTGAAACAGTAAATTGAGAAAGCATAGGGTTACACAATGTGTGTACCCTGATATATATATATATATACTAGTGGAACAATTACAGGTAGGTCCTTATAGAAAAATAAAATAACAAGATAATAAGTAAAGACATATATTAACACTCCCCCTCAAGTTGGAGCATAGATATCAATCATGCCCAACTTGTCCACAAGCGAGTTGAAATGTTTCTTGACTAGCAGCTTTGTAAACATATCAGTAACCTGATCTTCTGAGCGGGTGAAAGGAGTGCAGATCTTGCCAGATAAGATAGTCTCTCGAATGAAGTGACAATCGACTTCAATATGTTTTGTGCGCTCATGATATACAGGATTATTAGCAATGAAGATAGCAGCTTTATTGTCACAATGCATAGGGATAGCAGTAGAAGACTCAACCCCGAAGTCTTTCAAGAGAGATTGTACCCATAGGAGTTCACAAGCAGTGTGGGTCATCGCCCTGTATTCAGCTTCACTACTGGATCTAGCAACAACATTTTGTTTTTTACTTCTCCAAGTGACCAGATTACCTCCAACATAAGTACAGTAGCCTGAAGTAGATTTTCTGTCAATCTTACTTCTAGCATAATTAGAGTCAGAGCAGCCTTCTAGAGAACAGTGTCCATGCTTTCTATAGTAGAGGCCTTTGCTAGGTGATTTCTTAAGATATCTCATAATATTACAAAGAGCATCCCAGTGACACTGTCTAGGCTTATCGAAGTACCTGCTAAGGAGACCAACGACAGTAGATATATCAGCTCTAGTAACAGTCAGATAGATCATCTTACCAATTAGTCTCCTATATTTTTTACTGTCTGGAAACATAGGAGAAGATTCATCATCCCAATTAATATTGGGATCCAGAGGAGTATCAGCCGGACGTGCACCAAGCATCCATGTCTCCTGTAACAGGTCAAAAACATACTTCCTCTGAGATAATACAAGAGCATTAGAGGTCCTAGACACCTCAATGCCCAGAAAATATCTTAGCCTCCCCAGATCTTTAGTAGCAAAATGTTTGCACAAGTGTGTTTTAGTAGCCTGAATCTCAGAATGATCATTGCCAGATAGAACGATATCATCAACATAAACAATCAGAATCACAATACCAGACGAGGTCTTTTTCGTAAAGACCGAATGATCAACCTGTGATCTCAGAAAACCAAAGGTAGTCAGGATTTTACTCAACTTGTCAAACCATGCCCGAGGACTCTGTTTGAGTCCATAGCTAGTTTTTTTTAACCTGCAAACTTTATGTGACTCCCCCTGAGCAACAAACCCAGGAGGTTGCTCCATATAAACCTCTTCTTGAAGATCCCCATACAGAAAGGCATTTTTAACATCCAGTTGAATAAGAGGCCAATCTAAATTAATAGCAACAGAAAGTAGAACTCTGACAGAGTTAAGTCTGGCAACATGCGAGAACGTCTCAAAATAGTCAATGTCATAAGTTTGAGTATACCCTTTTGCTACCAGGCGTGCCTTCAAACATTCCATTGTTCCATCAGGTTGATACTTCACAGCATAAACCCATTTGCAGCCAATAGGTTTGCACTCAAGAGGTGGATCTACCAGCTCCCAAGTTCCTCTATCAGCAAGAGCAGTCATCTCCTCTTTCATGGCAGTCGTCCAGGCTGAACTTTGTAAGGCATCATGTACAGTCTTGGGAACAGCAATAGCAGATAGGGCAGCCACAAAGTTACTAGCATGAATACTCAGATGTGCAGTAGAAACATGATCAGCAATATTATGAGAAGTACAAGAATGAGTACCTTTTCTGAGAGAAATAGGCAGATCTAAGTCAGAGTTTACCTCAGCAGGAGTAGGACCTTCTAGAGGAGAAGATTGGGGCTGCATGGGGGGTCGTGAGCAGGTTGGGGCATGTTCCTGCGTTTATACACAATAAGTGGAGGAGGAGTCAAGGAATAAGGTATCCGATTTCGATGTCGTTTCGACAGCATAGAAATCGAAATTTACTGAAATTTCGACAAAAATTTCGATAAATGCAACAGTGCCCGTTTCGACGCCAAAATCAACGAATTAAGCCATGAAATTTCATAGGCATGATCTTTACACCTAAATGCATCGATTTATGCAATAAAATTTGATATGGGGATAGGTGGGGGTTCCTTCATGTGGGAGGAAAGGAGATTTTCCTGTTCCCTGAGAAAATTTCGAATTTTGGGCAAAAAAAATTCGACGATTTCGACATAGCGGTTTGGTTGCATGGTTTCGTATCAGGTGCTGCCGAAATCGGTATTTTGGGGTGAAATTTCGGTGGTTTCGCCGAAACCTTATTCCTTGGGAGGAGTATCAGCAGGTGAAGTATCAGATATGCAATCACTCGTAACAGGCAATGGTGTTGTGATTATGTCAGAATTCAGGATATCTCCTTTAGCAGAATAAAACGTTGTATCCTCAAAAAGACCACATCACTACTCGTGAACCATTATTTCGTAGTAGGACTATAGCACCGATAGCCTTTTTTTTAGTATGAGAATATCCCAAGAAAATACATTTTTTTGCTCTTGGAGATAATTTATCATAGTTTGGTCCAAGTAACCGCACAAAACAAGTAGAACCATATATTCGTGGAGGTACAAAAAACAGAGGTACATTAGGTTGTAGAACCTGTACAGGAATCTTGTTGCCAATAACAGAAGATGGCATTCTATTAATCACAAAGCAGGCAGTCAAGATAGCTTCTGGCCAGAAAAGTCTAAGTACATTAGAATGCAACATTATAGTTCTAGCAACCTCAAATAAATGTCTATTTTTCCATTCTGCAACTCCATTTTGTTGAGGCGTATAGGCACACGATGTCTGATGAATAGTACCAACAGATCGACAAAACAGTCCAACTTCTTTTTGAACAAACTCTAAAGCATTGTCGGTTCTCAGAATTTTAACAGGCATAGAATATTGAGTTTTTATTTCAACAAAAAAGGATTTTATTGTAGATAGCACTTGAGACCGATTTTTCAACAGTGACAACCAAGTGGCACGAGAAAAATCATCAATAAACAGAATAAAGTATTCATTGCCAGACAGACTTGGAACATGACACGAACCCCATACATCAGCATGAACAAGATCAAAAATGTTTTTACTACTAATCTAGGATCGTTTAGGATAGACAGTCCTAGACTATTTCCCTAAATGACACGACTCGCACTGAAAACCGTGCGTTCCTACACCAGAGATGACATGTTTCAGCTTCTCAGAAGATGGGCGTCCAAGTCTGTAGTGCCACTACAATGCTGAAACTGATGAAGATAGAGCTGAAGCTAGTGCCAAGTTGTCAGTCCTTTTCAATTCATCCAGATAATATAGGCCATCAGGTCCTGCATGCCCCCACCAATCTTCATCCTCGTGCGAAGGTCCTGAAAAGTACAAGTACCAAGAATGAATGTGAGACTGCAGTTCAGGCTACGTACAATTTTGCTAACAGATAATAAGTTCAGTGGAAAGTGAGGCACATATAGAGTAGATTTTAACAAAAATTGAGAAACTATGTCTCCAATCCCAGATACAACAGTCTTGGAGCCATCAGCAAGCATAATAGAGGAATTAGAGACCAGTCTAGATAAGGTTTTGAAAAGAGACCGATTTCCAAAGATATGAGACGAGGCACCCGAATCAATCACCCATTTTTTATTACTAGTACTAGGCGAGGGTGCACTGATGAAAGATCACAACCAGAATATGTAGCAGCATGAGCTCCAGTGGCAGCTCCAGAGGATGATCCAGTACGCTCAAGTAGTAGACGCTCCACCTCAGAACGGATAAAGTCAGCAGTAGTGGAACTGGATGCATCAGTGGTAGTAGGTTGTGACGCTACCTCAGAGGTAACACGGGCATCAAAAGCTGCATTAGCCCAGGCCGTCTTCCCATATTTCTCCCAGCATTTTTCTTCAATATGATTAGACCAGCCACAAAAACTGTAGAAACGCTGACCAGTCGGAGGACGAGCAGCGTTGGGAGGACCAGAGGGTGCTCCACGTCCAGAAGAACTCCTCCCCCTTCCAGCTCCAAGAGGAGGGCGGTTCTCCAGAAAACGACCACGGCCGCGGCCACGACCTCGGCCGGACATAGCAGCAAGTGCAGTAGTATCTCCCGTGTCAGAAGGTGACTCACATGAGGATGACGGCAGCCGCTGAAGATGCTGAAAAGCACTCTATAATGTAGGCAGTGGATCACTGGCAAGAATCTGATCCACAACCCCAGCATAGGATTCAGGTAAACCACACAGGAACTGAACGACCTGCAACTCCTGGCGTTGACATTGCATGGTAGTCAAGTCAGTAGACAAGGGATGGTAGGCCTCCAATTCTCCCCAGAGTCCCTTAAAGGAAGAGAAGTAGTCAGCAATGTCAGATCCCGAGAAGTGTAGACGGGTCAGCTGCTTGTTAGTATCAAATACCTTCTTGGGATTCTGGCTGTGAGAGTAAGTACTAGCAAGCCGATCCCACATCTGCTTTGTTGTAGGCAGGTATAGTAAGGTGACACTGATTTTCGTCTCACTGCTGTTGAGAATCCAGATCATCACAGTGGAATCATCTTTGACCCAATCATCATAAGCTTTGACATCCTTGGAGTTGGCATTGGCAGCAGGCATAGGAGGCGGATCACGCGTCAGATGAGAATGTTTCCCTTGGGATTTTACATAAATCTGCATAGAACATACCCAATGCTGATAGTTGCGCCCATCCAGCTTAACAGTAGTAACTTGACGACGCAGATCATCAAGTGAAGACGCCATGACAGGCAGAGCACCGACACCGAAGGTGAGTATGAACAGGCAGGCACAGGCAGAAGACGACCGCCTAGTTCCTCAACTAGGCGGCAGTAGAAACAGTAGAAAGACTGGACGGACCAGTTACATACGGGCTACGCCGAGGCACAGCAAAAAAACTTGATGGCTTAAGGGCCTACACGGGCAGGCTACGATGAAGATCACGTCACTGAGAGCACGTGGCAGCAACAACCGACGCGGAGGCGGCTAAGCTAGTCGATCGGCTGGGCGGCGCGGCGGCCGATCGGGCAGCCTAGCCGCAGCAGCGGCGGCGGCGGCGGCGTGCTGCCCACAGCAGCGGCGGCGCCAGGCTGCTATCGTGCAGCGGTGCCGGGCGGCGGGGTGCGGGGCACTGCGGCGCGCGGGTGGCGACAGCGGGAAGAGAGAAAGGGTAAGGGAGGGAGGGGGAAAAGGAGAGGCGGCGCCCGGATCTAGATCTGCTCTGGTACCATGTGAAACAGTAAATTGAGAAAGTGTAGGGTTACACAATGTACCCTGATATATATACTAGTGGAACAATTACAGGTAGGTCCTTATAGAAAAATAAAATAACAAGATAATAAGTAAAGACATATATTAACAAAAACAACACAACTAAATAAGTGGAGAGAATAACACTTTCCCTCAAGTTAGAGCATAGATATCTCTCATGCCCAACTTGTCAGTAGCTCTGCAAATCTCTTCCTTAGAAGTGTTTTAATGAATAGATCAGCAATCTGGTGTTTTAAGCGTATATAAGGAGTAGAGATGTCTTTCTTTATCACTGCTTCCTTGATAAAGTGACAGTCTACTTCAATATGCTTGGTTTGTTTATGGAAAACTGGATTACTGGCAATGAATGCAGCTACAAGGTCATGTCCGCTCGCTTCCCGCTTCGCGCTTTTTAAAACCTTGTCTTTGCTCCTCCACTATAATTTGGTATAGGAAATGTAGTGTTCGGTTGAATTATTGTCTTTTGTCATGATATTTTCTAATATTCTCCTTGATGTGCTTACTTTTATTTATTATAAGATTTTTAAAATAATTTATGTTATCATGTTGACATCACCGGTTAAACTAGTCCAACCACTGGTGAACCAGTGAACCAAGAATTAAAAGCCTCGTCAGTCCGATTCTGACAACCTTGGTTTTGATTTCAACAAAGAAGCATTTCACAGTAGCCAAAACAGCAGATCTATCTTTTAGAAGGTATAGCCACATAGTTCTAGAGAAGTCATCAATGAAGCTAAAAAAATATTGAAATCAGATTTTGCAGTGACCCCACATATCATAGTGTACAATATCAAATGGTTCCTAACTACTGATGGAATGCTTAGTAGGAAAAGATGAATGAGTTTGTTTACCACACGTCTAACAGAAGGGGAGGGGTTGGCTGGAGAGGGAGTGGGGGATGGCGGTAGGCTAGAGAGCAACAGGTATGGGGGGAGGGGTTATTGAGAGAGGAAGGACAGCGGCAGCAGGGGTTAGGGAGAGAGGGAAGCAAGGTTATGGCATACTAGGGGGGTTGAACTGCTTTGATACCATGTAAATAAAAGGGATATATTGAGATAATCTAAAAAATTTGCAAGAGGATTTGGGTCAAAGCGATACCCGGTTAGAGCGGGCTCTCCTTTATTATATAGAGGAAGCCTATTTATATAATAGACCCAACAGTAAAAGGAAATAGTAAAGAGATACATAACTAATAAACTATTTTCTAACACTCCCCCTCAAGCTGGAGCATACACATCATGCAAACCCAGCTTGGAAGTCATATGCTTGAAAGCTGAAGATGGAAGTGGCTTGGTGAAGATATCTGCGACTTGCTTACCAGTCCAAACATAAGGAGTTTGAATCTTCTTGGAGAGCACTAAATCATGAACGAAGTGGCAGTCCACTTCTACATGCTTGGTCCTCTCATGAAACACTGGATTGTTAGCAATAGGAATGGTTGCCTGGTTATCACACATGAGGGAAATAGGTGTCTCAACAGACACTCCCATTTCTGACAAAACAAACACAACCTACTGTAGCTCACAACAAGCATGTGTCGTGGCTTGATATTCGGCTTCCGTGTTGGATCGTGCTACCACATTTTGTTTCTTGCTCCTCCAAGTCACCAAATGTGACCCAAGAAACACACAATAACCAGAAGTAGAGCGTCTATCTCCAACATCACCTGCCCAATCAGCATCAGTGAACCCAGTGAGTTTCAAGGATGTATGTGCGAGATTTTGCCCTATAAAGTAAGGCCCTTCCCTGGAGATCCTTTAATACAACGAAGAATCCGGGTGACTACCATCCAATGTGACATCTTAGGCGCACTCATGAACTAACTAACAACTCCAACAGCATAAGAAATATCAGGATGAGCAACTGTCAAGTAAATCAGTTTCCCTACAATCCTTCTATACTTTGTTGGATCAGAATACTCACTGTCATCAGAAATAGAAGTTTTGGTATGATAATCCATAGGCTTGGAGACAAGTTTGCATTGTGTCATGCCTGTCTCTGCAAGGAGGTCAAGGACATACTTTTGCTGAGAGAGGTTTGTGCCCATCTTGGAGCGTAGAACTTCTGTGCCAAGGAAATAGCGAAGATTGCCCAGATCTTTCGTCTGAAATTATGTTTGCAGCCATTTCTTGAGTTGTAGAATGTCAGTAGAGTTATCACCGGTGATGACAATATCATCTACATAAACAGCTAGAATAATAGTGCCACTTGAAGACTTATGCACAAAGAGTGAATGATCAGTAGAAGACCTGGTGAACCCAAACTGTATAAGTGCAACACTGAATTTATCAAACCATGCCCAGGGTGACTGCTTCAGACCATACAAGGATTTCTTTAACTAGCACACCTTCTGACACTCCCCCTGAGCAACATACCCAGGAGGTTGCTCCATGTATACCTCCTCAAGTAGATCACCATGAAGAAAAGCATTCTTGACATCCAACTGAAGAAGAGGCCAGTGAAAATGAGTAGCAACAGAAATAAGAATCCGCACAAAATTGAGCCAAGCCAGTTGAGAAAAGGTCTCAAAGAAGTCAACACCATGTGTTCGAGTATATCCATTTGCCACCAGACGCACCTTCAAGCCATCAATAGACCCATCGGGTTTCTGTTTCATAGCATAAACCCAGGGGCAAACTACAACAGACTTTCCAGGAGGAAGATCCAACAAGTCCCAGGTAGAGTTGTCATGAAGTGTTGTCATCTCAATGTTCATAGCTTGGATCCAACCATCATATCAGGTTGCTTCTGTATAAGAACAAGGAACAGCTGTAGAGTCCAGTTGAAGAGCAAACGTGCGGGCTGCGGTTGACAAATGAGACAAGCAACAAACATTCGCCAAAGGATGACGGATAGTGCAGGACCGGACACCTTTTTGAGCTGCAACTGAAAGGTGTAAATCTAAAACTGAAGCATCAAGAGAACTCTCAGTAGAAACAGGTACTTCAAGAGTGTCGGACAATGAGGAGGCATGTTGTTGGACTGGTGACGCTACATCCTCTTGGCGACGCCCTGCTCGCCTGGTGTAAACTAGTGGAAAAGATGGAGGCGGTGGTGGAGGTGGTGGTGGTGGTGATGGTGGAGTGGTATATATAACGCTCATCACAAGGCACAGGGAGTGGTGGCTCTCTCACGCTCAAAGATATAGTCACTCTCAGGATTGTGCTCCCCCTCACTCTGAACAGAGTCACTAAAGAACGGGGAATACTCATGAAACGTAACGTCAGCCAACACAAAAAGACGACGAAGACGAGGACAATAACACATGTATTCCTTATGTGTGGGAGAATATCCCAAAAGGACGGTGCGAACTGCACGAGGAGACAACTTGTCAGTGTGTGGATTAAACACGTGAACAAATGCAGTGCATCCAAACACACGATGAGGAACAGGAAAAGGTTGCTCTTCAGGTCGTAAAATAGAGAAGGGGGTAGCCCCTTGTAAGACGGAAGATGGTTGATGGTTAATCAAAAAGCAGGCAACGAGAAGACCATTAGACCAATATTTCTTGGACACAGACATTTGAAACAACAGTGTACGTGCTACATCAAGTGATGGTTTTTGCGTTCAGCAACCCCGTTTTGTTGGGGTGTATGAGGACAAGTCGTCTGGTGAATCATACCAACAGAATTACATAACGTAGAAACAGCCTTTTGAACATATTCAAGGGCATTATCAGTACGAAGAATCTTAATATGAGCATCAAACTGAGTTTTTATTAACTGATGAAAAGTTTGAATAACAGACAAGACTTCATCGTGAGACTTAAGTAAATAAACTCGAGTCATGCGGGAGAAATTATCAATGAAAGAAAAAATAATGAAAGCCATTATAACTTGGCTCTTTAACAGGGCCCCAGACATCACTATGAATAAGATCAAAAGGACGCTTAGAGCGTTTCACAGTGCGACTCAGTTTGGATGTCCATTGCGGCCTAATTGACATGACTGACACTCTAACAACTTTATTGAGGCTAAGCCTGGGACAAGATTCTGAAGACTGTGTAAGGATAGATGTCCATTGCGACAAATGCCATTGCAAGGGAGAGCAGATGAAAACAGTGGATGTGGTGCATACTTGTCAAGGCGCGTGCCTAGGCGGCCGCCTAGGCGTCAAGGCGCCCCAGGGCTGCGCCAAGGCGAGGACGCTTTATTATAATGCTACAGTGACCTAGTTTTGTGGGTCTAGTTGTATATTTACTTATTTTAATGTTTGATATGGCTACACCAATGCTCAAAATTAATAGTGTTGGATATTTTATGTGCCAAATATCACTTTTTAATTGGATCTAATACTCTTTTTTGGGTTTGACTGGATCTAATACTCTTTTTTGTTTGACTGGATCTAATACTCTTAGTACACATTTGATTTTTTTTAGTTTGCACCTTCAATTCAGATTGTACTAAGTAGCTATGCTATGAAGGATAGTGATTACATTGATTAATATTTGTAGCTATGTATGACAATAAATATATATTTTTATGTTGATCACTCTTACATTCTTTACAATAATTCTTTTCGTGTCCTTGACATTATTGTCAAATGATAATATATTAGAAATGTAATTGGTTATTTTTTCATACAATAAAATATATATATGGAGAGATCGACTATAAATATGTAGATAACTACATATATAACTACACAATGTGTGTATATGAGTGGGGAAAAACCATGACACATGTATATATACATAAAATATATACATAAATTATTATTTTTAAAGGTCACCTAGGCGACGCCTAGGCGCAAGGCGTCCGGCCCCAACGCCGTGTCGCCTTGCCGCCTTAACAAGTATGATGTGGTGGATGGAATCTGGCGAGCAGGGCGGCCACCTTCAAAGAGGTAGAGATCACCTTTCCTAGATCCCCCACCAATCGTCTTCCAGCTCCTGGAATCCTGTAACATAAAGAAAGAGTCTCCAAAAATTATCAAACATTTCAAATAAACAACCAACTTAGCAACAAACATTAAGTTAAAAGGAAAGTTTGGAACATAATGGACAGATTGTAAAGTCAATTAGAAGATGCTTGTATGGTGCCACACGCCCGAAATCTTCTGGCAGAACCATCAGCCAGTGTCACAGAAGAATGTGGGATATATGAGTCAGAGGAAAGAAGCATAGATCGTATACCCATCATATGCTGGGAGGACCCAGAATCCACTACCCATGTAGAGGATGGATGAGAGGCAACAAGTGAAGTCCCTTGGTTACCTGTATCTGAAATTTAATTGATGGAGGCACCAAGGGAAGCCTGCTGGGTAGCCAGCAAAAGACGGTCATACTCTTCCTTGGAGATCGTAACATCTGAATGTGCATGTTTAGAACCTCCAGATGCAGATGCTCCGGATGAATGGCAGTATAATGCACAACACCAATTGGAGGCCGACCATGCTTAGAATAGCATTTTTCTTCTACATGTCCAAGTTTTCCACAGCACATTTAGGACGATTTCCAGCACCTCGTCCTACTCTTTTGGCAGCAGCATCAAGGGAAGTCTGATTCTCAGTGCGGTGTTCTCCTGGAGTAGCAGAAAAGGATTCAAAAGATGATTGTTGAATTCGCACAAAGGCTTCTTCAAGGCTTGGTAGTTTGTCTGTAGCCAGAATAACACTCCTAGCTGAAGCATACACAAGATTTAAGCCGGATAGAAACCTTGTTGCCACTAGATGATCTCGGTCCTTCAATTGGTCATCAGTCTTTAGTGGCTGGTAAAAATTGAGTTCTTGAGAAATAGACTGGATAGTACCAAAATAATCCTCGAGAGAGCGACTATTTTGTTTCTCTGCAAAGAGGCCATCATAAACAGTATAAAGACAGAGCATTCTTCTCATGAGAAAAATGTTTCTTTACAGCTTCCCAGATTTGTTTGGTTGTAGAACAGAACATGAATCTAGAAGCAATTTGAGGCTCCATTCTATTCCATAGCCATGACTTTACCAGCGCATTGTTTTTCCTCCAAGTAGGGTAGTCTTTGTTGCCTTCATCACGAGGTTCTGACTCAATAATATCCACCTTCTCACGAGATTCAAGGACAGTGTAGATAGCATTCATCCAGAGGAGATAATTTTGTGAGTTCAGCTTGACAGAAGTTATCTGAGATTGGTCATTATAGACCACCGTAGAGGAAGCAGCTGGCTTTGCATCACCCATATTGAAGTTAAATTTGAGTATGTGACACGTCATGTGACACATTGGACGCGTCGTGTCTCCTTGAAAAAATAGAAGGCAGAAGTGTTGACAGAACCTTTCACACGTCGTGCCCTATATTAGACATGTTGTGTCTTGAGACATAAGTGTTGAAAGAACTTTTCACACACCGAGTCTTATATTAGACACGTCGTGTCTAGAGACAGAAGTGTTGACAGAACCTTTCACGCGTCGTGTCTTTAATGGGACACGTGTGCCAAAACGGAGTCGTAAACAGCATTAGATAGGACACATCGTGTCTTTAATGAGACACGTCGTGTGTAGCGGCGGCAAATGTAGACCTTGATGGGAATTAGCTCCGTCAACAAGGTAAAGAACTCCGAGAAGACGCACCGGAGAGAAGGATGACCCCAGGAAGACGTGTCGGGCCATGACGGAAATTAGCGTCGTCACTTGTCAATTGAGGATGTGAATCTGACACATCAACAGTCCCTAGAGACTTAGGCACTCATCCACGTACGGGGACTACGTGGAGACGAATGAAGACGGGAAGGAAGTTGCTCCTCCTCTCTGTTGGATAGAACTAGGGTCTTCTCTTTCTCTGCTTCAATCGGCCACCGTGCTTCTAACGGAGAGGAGGGAAGACCAGCCCAGTCAGGACCGACACCGGCAGTGAAGACGGCGGTGTTTGTTCCCTGCGGCGACAACGGCTGGTGGTAATGGAGAAGAGAAGAGAAGGAGAAGGAAGAGAGAGAGAGAGAGAGAGAGAGGGAGGGAGAGGGCGGCAGCTAGGATCACAGCAGCCAGACACGCTCTGATACCATGTGAAACGATTTGGGTCAAAGCGATACCTGATTGGAGCGGGCTCTCCTTTATTATATAGAGGAAGGCTTTTACATAATAAACCCAATAGTAAAAGGAAACAGTAAAGAGATAAATAAGTAGGAAAACTATTTTCTAACAAAATTCAATATAGCTCTCCTTATATAGGATGGAGAGATATCTAATAAAGGATATCCCACCAATATGGGACTAAAGGAAAGACATAACACAACAATAAGCAACAAATAACACAACATTAAATAAGTGAAAGATTTTAACAAGTACATATTCATATATTAAGTGTTAATATTAAAGCTTGGTTGTTGAAACAATACTTAGTACCATGGTTGTTGAGGCGGCCAGGCACTAGGCGTTTTTGAGGGGGCGCTAGGGCGCCCAGGCGTTTCTAGGTATTTTGATTATTTTATAAATAATGCTGATTTTTTATATGTACATTCATATTTTCATATATCTAAAGATTAAATTATGATATTATTACACAGTGTGACATAGAATTTCAGCTAAATCACACTTAATATTACCAAACTAGAATTGATTGGCCCTAATTTGAATTCATTTGATCCAAAATCAATCTAATTTGACCTACTTTACCCTAATTTGGCTACACCATAACTAATTTGTATAAAATGACCTAAGTAAACCCAGTTTCTCTAAACTTTTCATATATTGACCTAAATGAGACCAACCCTAGCCACATAATTAATCTTCCCAATTTAGAGCTAATTAAACCAAATCATACTTGTTTTCCCCAAACCAGACCCAATGTGCCCAAAGTTGACATGATTTGGCCTAAATGAAATCAAATTTTGCATATTATGACCCAAATAGACCTGACTTCCCCAAATTTTCACTATTTTGACCTAAACGAGATCTAATTTGGCCAAATCATACCTAATCTCACCAAATCAGACCCATCTCCACCAAATCAGACTTGTTTCCCCATATCACACCCAATCTGCTTGAATTTGACATAATTTGGCCTAAAATCAAACCTAATTTTCCATAATGTGACCTATAAAACCTAACTAGCCCTAATTTTCCCTATATTGATCTAAATGAGGCCTTACATGACCAAATCAGACCTAATTCCCCCTAATTAGACCTATTTCCCCCAAATCAGGCATGTTTTCCCCAAATCTGGCCTAATTTTACCCTAAGCTTACCTCATTTGGGATAAATTGGATTCATTTCAACCATAAAACGACTCAACTTGATCAAATATGCATCTATTTATGCTAAATTAGCCTTGAAGTGCCTTAATGTGGGCCTAAAAGGTCTTAGGCAGCCACTTAGGTCATCTAAGGGGTTGGGTGCCCAGTTTGAGGCGGCCTGTCTTAAGCCTAGGCGCCTACGCGAGCGCCTTGATAACTAAGCTTAGTACTGAATTTAAGTTCTAACTACTATTCATTTATAATTAACAACGCATACTGCTTATAATTTGAGCGATATATTTTTATGTATGAATCTATATATTTCACTATGTTTGTTTATAACAGTGGTTGCTTAGCACTTAAGCACTCCTAAAGGAACGATTAATTGCTTCATGCTTCGCAATTAATACTTTCTAGAACATAGATGGACGCCAACAATGTAGGATTCATCGTCAATTCACATAGAAGAAGGTTTTGCATTGTGCCTAAGATGGGCATACATGGCAATGAAGAGTTGTAAGCAGTGTATTAAAAACCAGCCCAGCAGCCGCTTAATCGGCCAAGACCCCCATCCGCTTAATTTTGCCCTTAAGCGCCCGCTTACTCGGTTTGAAGAAAAGCGCCCGCTTCACCCGCTTTTTCCCGCTTTTTTGCCCGCTTTTTTCCCGCTTTTTTCCGCTTTTTAAAAAAAAATGTTGTTGTAAGCATGTAATGTTAATTAAATATATAATCCAAGTAGTATTGAGTATAATATATGAAGCTTGTATACATTAAATGTTCTATGATATACCTAGTCCTACTTTAGAATGCAAACTTTGTATGTAAGCTGTATATAATAGGGTACTGTTGTAATATATCCAAGTAAATATCGTATTACTCTATTATACTTCTAATGGTTTTACTGATTTTACTGATTTTTCTAGCAGATTTCGTTCATTACTAATTGATACTACTGGTTAGTATTACTGATTTCCTTAGAAATATATTTTTTATATACACATACATGTAATTTTGTATATAAATATAGAAGATTTTAAGCATCCGCTTTTTCAAAAATCGCCCGCCTGTCGCTTAATCGACTACAAGGTCCCGTCTGCATGCCTCCCGCTTCACGCTTTTTAAAACATTGGTCGTAAGTGTTGTTGGGACGTGAGCACATATAGGGAAATTCACATAGATGGAAGGAACATGGATTGCAAGAACAGAGGAAGTTGGTGGAGGATTAATGACTTAGCATTTTTGTCCATACAGCGTTGGAATCAACTAGTCAACCACCTTGGACTAATTTTGGGATGATTGATATGTTTATATACGTAGAATGAAATACAATATTCTCAGTAGTCTGTAAAGAGGTTCTAGGTCTCCTATATGTAGGAGTGCAGAGGTATGTGGGTACACTTAAGTGGGTAAATCGATCCTCACTTATGTGTGTTTACATAATAACATGAATTATAGATACAATGGGCCACAAGCCCAATTAACAAATAATAACAAACAAACCACTTATGCAAACACTCCCCCTCAAACTGAAGAGTAGACATTGTGTAGTCCGATCATGGCACCCATATACTAAAACTGTGATGGAGGAAGTGGTTTAGTTAAGATATCAACAATTTGATCACCGGTCTGTATGTGACTAGTCACAAACTTTTTAGCTTCGACTAGGTCGTGTACAAAATGGCAATCTACTTCAATGTGTTTTGTACGTTCATGAAAAACTGGATTATTGGAAACATGAATAGCAGCCTAGTTGTAGCAATAAATGAAAGTTGGAATTTGAACAAGAACTCCAAACTCAGTCAAAATGGATCGAACCCACTGCAGATCACAACATGCATAGGCCATTGCACAGGTATTCAGCTTCAGTGCTAGAGGGAGCAACCACTGATTGTTTTTTGCTTCTCCATACCAGTGGATTATCTCCCAACATAACACAAAAGCAAGAGGTGGACTAACGATCTTTAGCATCTCCTTTTCAAATATACATCGGCACATCCAGAAATAGTAATGATCTTGTCATTTGTGGAATAGGTCACGCTCTTAAGATAGCGAAGAATACGTTGAATGTTGCTCTATTGTTGTTGGAGAGGCGCACTCATATGTTGACTAACAACTCCCACAGCATAAGTTATGTCAGGCCGAGTAATTGTTAAATAGATCACTTTTCCAATTACTCGACGATATTTTTCTGGATCCAGAAATAACTCCCCCTTAAGAGGAGTTTTGGTATGATAATCCATGGGAGTGGAGACATGCTCAGCATTTGACATCTTAGTCTCTTGAAGTAGATCTAGCACATAACGCCTTTAGGATAAGTTGATCCTTGTGGAGGAGCGAAGAACTTCCAACCTAAAAAAGTATAGTAGATTTTCCAAATCCTTTGTATGGAAGTGGGTTTGTAGAGACTGTTTCAGTTGATTGATGCCAATAGTGTCACTACCTGTGATCACTATATCGTCAACATAGACTACAAGAAGAATGCGCCATCATGAGGATTTTGATGAGAACAGGGAATGATGTGGTTGATAGCTAAAACCCAAGTTTCTCAACTATTGTGCTTAGTTTATTGAACCAGGCTCTTTGGGATTGTTTGAGTCCACATAATGATCGTTGGAGGCGGAAAACTTTATGAGTAGACTCCCCCTCAACACCGAAATCAGGAGATTGTTGCATATAGACCTCTTCTAGAAGATCCCCATGTAGGAACGCATTCTTGATATCTAACTGAAAGAGTGGCCAGTTAAAATGAGTTGCCAAGGAAATAAGAATGCAATCGAAGCAATCTGTGTCACATGAGTGAAGGTCTCGAAATATTCCATTCAAAAGTTTCAATAAACCCTTAGCAATGAGCCGGCCTTTAGTCTCTTGATGGAGCCATCAGAACGATGTTTGAATGGTAACACCCAACAACAGCCAACAATGTTCTTACTTGGTGGCAGATCAATCAGATCCCAGGTATGATTATCATTTAGAGCTAACATCTTTTCTATCATGGAAGATTTCCACCCACAATGTTTTAAAGCGTCAGTTGGACGTTTGGGAACAAATGTGTATCCAAGATAGTGGCCAAAGAAGAAGCCATCGAAGAGAGGCAGGATAAGCAATATGTGTTAGAAATTGGATGTTTAATGGTGCAGGAGTGTTTAGCTTTGTGAAGCACAACTGGTAATTTGGATTGATCCGGAAGAGATACAATGGAAGGGTTGCTGGTTGGCGATCAACTTCCATGTGCCGATCAGGTTCTTGGGGCGGCGATGATGGGATTGCATGAGTGAAACCAAGTCTTGTGTGGGTGCAGAGGGTGAAGACAACGAAGAGAAGAACAGTTTGTCCTCATGGAAAGCTCATCAGCAAAGACATGAATGCGACCAATTTTGGGATCAAGAGGCGCAGGGGGATACTTTATCGGTCTTAGGGTCAAAGTTGTGAACAAAGGCGACGCATCAAAAAGACAAAAACCCAAGGTGGTACAGAAAATGGTTTGTCATGTGGATAAAGCACGGAGAAAGGAGTATCACTTTTGGAGAACCGAGGATGGTTGTCGTTTAATCAGAAAACATGTCGTGAGGACAGCGTCAGTCCAAAAGTTATTTGGGAGATTAGCAAGAATTGTAAGAGAGCATGTAATGTCTAGGAGATGGCGATTTTTACGCTCTACAATACCATTTTGTTGTGGGGAGTAGGCACAAGAACGTTGGTAGATGATTCTCATATCGTGACCAAAGGATGAAACTGCATGTTGGGTGTATTCAAGGCGTTATCAGTGCATAGGATCTTCACGGGCATAGAAAATTGAACAATAATCATTTTATGAAAGGCACAGATAAGGGGAAAGACAACATCACGTGATTGAAGAAGATAAAGTGATGCAAGACACATTGGAAATAAAACTCAATTCATAATTCACCCAGACAATACCCCTAGGCATGGGCTTATATAGATAACGCGTGGGAAGCCCTAATTGGTTTATTTATGCTTAAGACAAAACTAAAACAAGAAATAAAACTAATTAATTAAGAACTTACAAGTAAGTCCTAACATAACACTTAGATCCTAAAATTGAAACAATTGCATAATAAACTTTAAAACATAAAAACATAATAAAAGAACTAATTATCCTAATATGCTATGATACACTCGGATATGGAAGTGGGACTTGTCTTGCATCATAGAGCCATCTCATTCAAGAAAAATCATCCACAAATATTAGAAAATATTTGAAACCATTGTAACTAGTTAGTTCAAAAAATGCCACACATCACCATGTACCAATGTTTTAGAAAGCGGGAGGCATGCAGATGGCGCCTTGTAGCCGTTTGAGCGGCAGGCAGGCGCTTTTTGAAAAAGCGGGTTCCTAAATCCTTATACAATCTAATAGAAAATTACACATATATCTATATAAATTACATATTGTAGGGATCTTTTACATATATTTGAACACCTTAAACAACATAATAAAACACCCAAATAGTTTATAGAATGTATGTCTTATATTATATAATGTATTAATATCCACTATCCAGTATACAGTAGTATACATAATGCATATGTAGTATAGAATGTAATCAATCATGAATGAATTAGTATTATAGAATGTATTACTATTACTGTAATGAGATACTAAGATATTGTTTCGTATTACTAAGGGACAAAGTACAAAAATAGTGAACAAATACAATATCCTAAAGTACTATTACGTATTCTATAATGTACATCAGTAATATATTATATTGTTATAGTATTATATAATGTATTATACGATGTATAAAATGCACACATAGCCATACACATACATAGATACTAGGAAAGTATACAATTTAGCATGATCAACGATAGTTTACTAAGAAAAAACGAAAAAAAGAAAGAAACAGTAAACCTGCCATATGTATTTCTGGAGAAAAGGCGCCCAAAAGCGGTCGTTTAGAAGGGGGTTTCAGGCGGGCGCATAGGCGGCTCAGGCAGGCCTTGGGCGGGCACTTTTTCTCAAACACCTGTAGGGGCGCTCAAAGGGCTAACCAAGTGGTTGGGTTTGTTGGCTGCAAAAGCGGGCGCCCAGGCGGCCGCCTGGCCCACTTTTTAAAAATTGCCATGTACCAAATCAAAAGGTTTCAAGGACTGTTTAACAATACAAGATGGGAATGATACACTGTCATGTTTTCCCATTTGACAGGCATCGCATAAAATAGACAAACAATTAGAAAGAGTTTTATAAATTCTTCAGGTTTTCTAGTGAAGGTTGGCCAAAGTAAAGTTGTAGATGGAGAGGAGAGGCTGCAACAAGAGAACTGGTGTGAGGTAGTGGATGGTGGATAAATAGTGAAAATCACTAGAGTGCACCCCCTTGCCGATCGCCATTAAATTCCGTCAATCCTTTAGAACAAAACCAACTGGGCCAAGATTTAGAAAGCAACAAAGGGAATCAATAAGTTTAGCTACTGACATCAGATTATATGGAAAATTAGGAATGAAGTGAACAACAGATAATTTTTGTTTGGAGGAAAGTGGAACAGTGTCACACTTGGTGACCTTTTTACCTAAGGCATCTGCCAATGTGACAATGGAATGTGGAATAAAAGAATTGGAACAGGTAAGAAGGTATGGCATACTGATCGTGTAAAGTACCAATAGAATCCACTATTCAGCTAGAATGAGCGGCAGCCATAGAGGACCCAGGATTACCTTGGTACGCATTTAGATGGGCCAAAGGTGTCACGGAGGAAAGGTCACTGATATGCCAATCAGGGGAGGATGTTGCCATGCTATTGTGAAGGGGAGAGTCACCGTACTGATGTGTCGTTTAACGAAGACGTTCATACTCTTCCTTAGTCAGCAAAACATGCGTGGGTGGTCCAATCATGTTAGACAGAATGGTTGTTGGAGGACCTTGGCCAAGGCAAGGAGTCGTGTGGAAGTTTGAGCAACATGTGCGGAACCTTTGTCGTTCCCTCGTCTAAATTGAACACAATAGCTATGTTTGGAATGACACACATCCTCAACATGGTCTAACTTGCCATAGTAAGTACATGTTGGTCGTAGGCCAATTGAGTACGACACCCTCGTTCACCACCCCAAGTAGCAACTGCCATTGCGGTTTGGGCTTCAAATACTTCACCGGTCGAGTTGGGAGTAGAAGTCATCTCAGGCTGTGAAAGGTGGACTTAAGTCTGATCCGGGATGGTGGTGCCGACAAGGAGAAGTTGTCATCCTATAGCATATTGGATGTCGACCGCTCAGGAATCGCCTGGTAATAAGGTATCTCTTTCCTTGATAACTTTGGCAAATGTGGTGGGTGAGAAGACATTTAGTTGATTTGCAAGGGCTTTCATGGAATCGTAGTATTTAGACAAGGACTGATCTCCTTGTTGTTCAGAGAAAAATTGGGTCGTTGTCAACCTGTGTGCAAAATTGCTTCATTTCTTCCCATACAAGTTTGGCATTCCTGTGCCACATGTATTTAACGGACACATCAAGCTCCATACATCCCCAAAGCCAAGAGAGCACATGTTATTTCCCGTGATCCATGCCTCATCGGGTTCTTTAGGTGCAACTTTTTTGATGAATTTTAATTTTCCACGAGACTCCGGGAATGTTTGAACAGCTTTCATCTATAATAGAAAGTTATTACCATTGAGTTGCATTGACATGGGGTGTGTCATTATAGATAGACAACATTTTTGTTTTCAGCCGTGATAAAAGAGAACATACCGGATTCAAGGTGTGGTACAGAAATAAGGCACTACTGGAATAAAGCATGGTAGGAAAAACAAAATGTGCTACCGAAATAATGGCACAGTAGGAAGAAAAAGAGAACTACCGGTATATAGGCGCAGTAGGAAAAATACAGAATCACATTAAAGGTGTTGTGATGTGCAACATAACCAATAATCCCTAATTTAGATAAAGGCGCTCAACCATGCGGATTAGGGGAACTACATGGATTCATGGAGAGAAAAAGAAAACAAAGACGAGGCCCCTTCGCTTTTTTTGGTACTTTATAAATCAGCACAAGGTCTTTTGCTTCTTTTTTCTTAGTTTAGATATGTTGAAGAGACCACAATAGAAGAGGGAGGGAGGGGGAAGGAATCACATGGAACAAGCCCGACGGAGTGCTACGATGGAGGAAGGTCGGAAGTTGTAGCCCGCCTGCAGCCCGCCAACGACTGGTTGCCGCACTACGCACCTAGTGCGTTGGTCGCCTGACGGCGGCCGGCTGGCTACAGGCCTCGGTGGATGCGGCGTGCGGTCGCAGGCTGTTCTTTGACGGTAGCAGATGTCTGGTGGCCACAAACTGTTGGCTGCTTGCTGCTGCCAATGGAGACGACGCTGCCCAGGAGGGAAAGAGGAAAAAGGAAAGAAACGAAGAGCAACAGTTGGGAGGGATTAGGGTTAGGACCCATGTATTTGATACCATGTAGAATGAAATAAAATATTCTCATTAGTCCGTAAAAAGATTTTGGTCTCCTATACATAAGAGTCCAAGGATAAATGGGTACGCTCAAGTGGGTAATGGATCCTCACTTAAGTTACTTATATAATAACATGAATTACATATACAGTAGGCCTAAGCCCAGTTAACAAATAATAAAAAAATAAACCATTTATGCCAACAATAAGGCTCCCAACTAATTAGATGCCTAGTTACTAGCTCAATCAACCAATTGACAATTTTAATAGGACAACATATTCAATAACAAAGGTTTAGGTTTTGGAAGAGTTCTATCAGCTAAAAGAGGTATATTATAACTACTAACTAATGATAGAATTGAAAAATGTTATTATATTGTTTTAACACAACATAATGCGGTGTGAATCAGAGGATTGTTCGATAATTGATATCATCAACCAAAACAAGTCAATAAGAATTTCCTAGGTAGAACATTAGAATGTAAAATATTATAGAATTAACTCATTACAAAGCTAGGTTACTTGTCTGTTGATAGTTGTACTTGTATATAAAGAAAGGAGAAAAACCTGAGCATATGAGGAGCGCTTGTGCGGTGTGATTGAGGTGAGCCTTTGCCCATGGAATAGTGCGACAACCTATAATCTGAAATCGAGAAAGAAATGTCATAACAACTATAAAAACAGCAGCACTGATCATATAAACATGCTACATGGGAACTTCAACTACAAAAGGAAAATAACTAATCAAGTAGTAGCTTTGATGCAACAACTCAAACGTGATTCAAGGGAGACAATATAAAGCAAACAACAGTGGTTAGCTGAGTAATGTGATAAAAAAAAGGATATAACTCATCATACAATGATGAATTACTCACAACTGGTCCTGCAGAAACTACTCCAGCAATCACAGCACTTTTTATGCCTTCTATTGTTGCTTCTGGAAAAAATGACATCAAGCAACCATCAGCAATAAGATAACCAGTACCTCAGTCCATAAAGATTCGAGGACCCAGTATGAATGGATGTGCAAAACTAACAGAATAATGGATGCGGAAGTTTGGAACAAGACAACTGGAAACCAAGTATACTGCACTATATAAGGTAGATTTTCAGCAGCCACTCGTAACAAACTGCATATTATGTTTTTAGAAAGTCGACACATGAAGCCAATTTTTTTTAACTCAAAGATCTAATTTAAAAGTCTTTGTATTTTAGTTTCTTCAGTGCTCCATCATTCTGATGGGTCTCAAGGCAATCTTCAAGATATACCATCATCCTTCCCCTTTTCTGACCAATCTTCAGTACTCCATCAATTATGATGGGTCTCAAGGCAATCTTCAAGATTTCATTTGTACTTTAGTATCAACCACCCCTTGCCTATATAATAGAAGAAAGATTTTAAAATGCTTTCTTTTTTAGTGTAAATTTTAAATATCGCTTGTTAGACTTGATGGAGAGGGCAGAGAAATATTGAGAGGGGTGGTTGGCAGGTGACTGTAGTGTGATGAGAAAGAACTAAAAGGAGAGAAGGAATTCTATGTAGCCTAAAGAACCCTCCAACCTTGTCGAGAAGTGCAATGAAGTCACCAGAACATTGTTGCTTGGAAAAAATGCACCTCAGGGAAAGATATTTCAAAGAATCATTGAGGTTTCACCTTGAAGTTTATATTTCCATAGCACAAAATACTGAAATGATCTTACAGTTGACAAGATTTAGAAATACAAAAATTAATACGAGAGTTAGAAAATTGTTATAAGTGCCAATATACAAGGGCCTGCAACAATTGGTGTACATGATTATCTAATAGTAAAGTATCTCTATGCTAAATGATTAGTAAATCATCCATATATTTAAGTGATAGAATCTACTTTTATTATTGTGTTTGCTAAATGTTTAGTAAATAACCATCAGATTAGTACAAATTTGAATCACAATCCATCCTAATTCGTAGGATATAGAGTAATACTATGCAGCCTTTTTCATTAAAAAAGATAAAAAGTCACTCAGTTAGAAACATAATAACCACATCAATTATGAGAGACAATGGTACTACCATTACTTCTACCAATGTCATGTAACTAAACCTTTTGTCCTCATAAATATATGGCATCAATTTTGATGCAAACAAATTATAAATCCAGTCACAATTGACATCTACTTGTCAATAGGTGTTTTTTTACCTTACAAAATAACGTTTGGTTATGAGAGGATTAGGTGGTTGTATATTGTATAAGAGCATATTTGTATTGGGCTTTGGTAGGGAATCACACTCTTGTTTGGCCTATAATAGAAGTGTTACATTATATATTTCCTGTTTTACATAGCCTGTTATTTGTTTTGTTATTTCTCTTTTATATATGGACCTCTCTGTAATTCTCTCAGTATTATATATATGAGGGTGCACACATTGTGCAACCCTGAGCTTTCTGAAAACCCTGACTCTGTCACATGGTATCAGAGCAGGTCGAATCCTAGCCGTCTCTCCCTCCCTCCCTCCCTTCTCCCTCTCTCTCTCCTTCCCTCTCCGTCGGCCCCTCCCCCCTCCCCGCCGCCCCGCGCTGCGGCGCGGCAGCACTGCTGGTCGCCGCCGGCAGGGCTGCCGTCCATGTAGGGGCAGCCCGCCCTCCTCACACCGCCGGTCCTCTCCCACTCGTGGCTCCGTCTAGCCTCCTGGCTCGGTGTGCCGCTAGTGCTTGAGCAACATAACCAATTTTTGGTAGTTGTTCGCACAGCAGGTGCACTGCCGGGTGGCCGTCTTCTACGGGACCACTAAGCCGTCTGTAGATCTGGACTAGTTTCGTCTTCAGGGGGAGATCGGAGAGTTGTTCGTCTGAGGGACAACTTTCAGTTCGTGTTCGTCTGTGCCTGCCTGCCCGTGTAGGCTTCGGCCTCCGGGTTTCCTGCTACGCTTCAGCGCAATTCGTATGTGAGAGGTCCTTGGTGATTTTGTGCCTGCTTCTGCCTGCCTGACGGCTTAGTCCGTCTCCTGCCTGTGCCTGCTTGCCTGTGCCTGCCTTCCTGTCTGTCCTCATGGCGTCTTCTGGAGATGACTTCTGGAGAGACTCGCAACGTCAAGTTACCACTGTTAAACTTGACGGGCGCAATTACCAGCTTTGGGTGTGCTCCTTTGTGATATATACCAAATCACAAGGGAAGTACTCTCATCTGATTCGCACTGGTCCGCCTCAGCCTGCAAAGAACGCGAATGCAAAGGACGTCAAAGCTTTTGATGATTGGGTCTGTGACGACTCGACTGTGATGACATGGATTCTCAACAGCACCGTTGAGAAGATCAGTGTCACTATACTTCGGTTACCTACGGCGAAGCAGATGTGGGATCAGCTCGCCAGTACCTACTCTCACAGTCAGAATCCCAAGAAGGTCTTCGACATCACCAAGCAACTAGGGTGACTCAACTTCACGGGATCTGACATCACCGACTACTTCTCCACCTTCATCGGCCTGTGGGGTGAGTTAGAGACTTACCACCCGCTGTCCACTGATCTAGCGACTATGCAGAAACAGCGGGCGGAACTACAGCTGATACAGTTTTTGAGTGGCTTGCCAGAGTCCTATACTGGCGTTGTGGATCAGATCTTAGCGAGTGATCCGCTCCCTACTTTGCAGAGTGCCTACCAGCGTCTTTCTTCATCCACACCGCCTCATACCACTAAGACTGGAGATTCTACTGCCCTGGCTGCTTGGGCCGGGCGTGGTCGTGGTCGTGGCCGTGGTCATTCCACTGATGGTCGTCCTCCCCTGGGTACGGGACGGGGATGTGGACCTATTGCTGGACGAGGAGCTTCTCCTGCTGCCCCACCTCCTGCTACTGCGCGTCCTCAGTAAGGACAGCGCGTGTGTACCTTCTGTGGCTGGTCTAACCATATTGAAGAAAAGTGTTGGGAAAAGTATGGTAAACCGGCTTGGGCCAATGCTGCTGCTGATTCATCTTCTACTGCTTCTGAGGGTGTTACTCAGACGCCTGAGCCAGAGACTGCAGGAGCGACCGCAGACTACATTCGTGCTGAGGTGGAACGCCTCCTTGAGCGTGTTGGTTCTGCGTCTGCTGCTTCTACTAGTGGAGCACATGTTGCATACTCTGGTTATAATACTGCATTCCTGAGTTCCTCCTCACCTTCTACTTCTGGCAATACAAAATGGGTGATAGATTCTGGTGCCTCTACACATATATCTGGCAATCGATCTCTGTTTAAAACTCTATCTAAACCTGCCCGTCAATCATCTGTTATGCTTGTTGATGGCTCAAAGTCTTCAGCTTTTGGAGTCGGCGACATTATTTCTCAGTTTTGACTCAAGTCTGCCTTATATGTGCCTAGATTTCCTCTGAACTTATTATCAGTCAGCAAAATTTTACGAAGTTTAAAATGTAGCCTGACATTTGTTCCTGGTTCATGTGTTTTTCAGGACCTTCGCACGAGAACGGAGATTGGTGGGGGGTATGAAGGTGTTGATGGACTATATTACTTGGACCAGTTACCGAGATCAGAGAAAGCTGTTGTGGTATCTGCTTTATCGGCTTCTGTTTCTGCACTGCAGTGGCACTACAGGCTGGGACATCCATCGTCAGAGAAGCTGCGTCATTTAGTGTCTGATATTGGCATTTGAATTTTCAGTGTGAATCTTGTCAGCTGGGAAAACAAACTCGTACTGTGTATCCTAGACGTAGTATTGTGAGCAGTAAAAACATTTTTGATTTAGTTCACTCTGATGTATGGGGCCCATGCCATGTACCGAGTTTGTCTGGTTACAAGTATTTCATTCTATTTATTGATGACTTTTCTAGGACTACTTGGTTGTTTCTATTAAAAAGTAGGTCTGAAGTGTTGTCTACTATCAAGTACTTTTTTGCTGAAATAAAAACTCAGTTTGGTTTGCCTGTTAAAGGTTTCCGCACCGAGATGCTTTAGAATTTGTTAAGCAAGAAGTGACGGTTTTCTGTAAATCTATTGGTACGCTACACCAGACTTCTTGTGCCTATGCCCCACAACAAAATGGTGTCGTTGAGCGGAAAAATAGACACTTATTAGAAGTTTCCAGGACTATCATGATGCATTCTCATGTGCCCCGCTCCTATTGGCCTGAGGCTATTTTGACTGTGTGTTTTCTGATTAATAGAATGTCATCGTCTGTTATTGGAAATAAGATTCCTATACAGGTTCTGCAACCTGAGACTTCTTTGTTTGTTGTGCCTCCTAGAATTTTTGGGTGTACCTGCTTTGTCAGATTACTTGGACCCACTTCTGATAAGTTGTCTCCTCGAGCTGCTAAATGCATTTTTCTGGGCTATTCTAGAACTCAAAAATGTTACAGGTGTTATAATCCCAGTACGAGGAAATGGTTTACTAGTAGTGATGTTGTCTTTTTTGAAGATACACCGTATTATTCTTCAGCAGGAGACTGTTTGCAGACAGACATTCTTGCCTCTCCTTTGCCTGTTATTTCTGACTGTGTGCCTAACATTACTGACACTGTGAATACTGAAAATCAAGATCCTCCACTTATTGTTTATCAGCGCAAGAATAGAGCACCTTCTACACAAGTACCCCCCAAGACAACCAATCTTCTCCTCCAGAAGGTTCTGTTGCACCTGAGGTACATTCTGACCTTGACATACCTATTGCACTCAGAAAGGGTACTCGTTCCTGCACTTCTCATAGCATTGTTCAGTTTGTATCTACTGCTCATCTGAATACTCAATCTAGCAATTTTGTATATGTTTTATCTGTTGTGGTTGTACCTAAGAATGTTCATGAGGCATTGGAAAGTACTGCTTGGACATCTGCTATGAAAGAAGAAATGATTGCTCTTACTGACAGAGACACTTGGGAGCTGGTGGATCCACCTCCTCAGTGTAAGCCTGTGGGCTGCAAATGGGTATATGCCGTAAAATATCAACATGATGGTACGGTTGAGAGGTTGAAAGCACGATTAGTTACTGTACGTTTGTAGGAGGCAATCTTGTTACCTGGAGGAGCAAGAAACAGAATGTCGTTGCCAAATCTAGTGCTGAAGCTGAGTATAGAGCCATAGCCCATACTGCCTGTGAGTTATTGTCGATGCGTTCTCTTCTGAAAGAGTTTGGGATTGAGTCTTCTTCGGCCATTCCTATGCATTGTGATAACAGAGCTGCCATCTTCATTGCAAAATCTTGTCTATCATAGCGCACCAAACACATTGAAGTTGACTGCCACTTCATCAGAGAATCTATTCTTGCTGGCAAGATATGCACTCCATTCACGAGATCAGAAGATCAAGTTGTTGATATCTTCACCAAGCTGCTGGTGAAGAAACAGTTCTGCACACTGATGGACAAGTTGGGCATGATTGACATCTATGCTCCAACTTGAGGGGGAGTGTTACATTATATATTTCCTGTTTTACATATCCTGTTATTTGTTTTGTTATTTCTCTTTTATATGTGGACCTCTCTGTAATTCTCTCAGTATTATATATATGAGGGTGCACACATTGTGCAACCCTGAGCTTTCTGAAAACCCTGACTTTGTCACAAGCATGAGTATCTTGGTAATTTGTCTTGTGTAAGCTTGACCTAGTTTGCATCTATATAAGACATTGTCTGTACTACCAAACCTTTTGAGATTGAAAAAATAAGAAGATTTCCCTCCTGTGAGGATGTAGGGTCTCTGTCAATGTTTTAAAAAGCGTGAAGCAGGAGGCGTGCGGACGGGACCTTGTAGCGGATTAAGCGGCAGGCGGGCGATTAAGCGGGCGATTTTTGAAAGAAAAAAAAAGAATATATTTTTTAGATACACATACATGTAATTTTGTATATAAATATATAAGATTTTAAGCATGATTCTTTGTCTTGGGAGATATTGCTGAACCACATGTAAATTTGGGTTCTTGTGTGTTTATTCTTTTCTAAACATGGTGGATTAAACCGGGGAAGAGCGGTTCAGGTGCTTGGCACGGTATCCCCTCATGAAGGGACCCGGGTTCGAAACCCAGCGGCCACCTCCAAAATGGTACCCGTGGTGCAAGCCGGCCAACTGTGCGCTTTAACCGGTTCCCAAGTGTGCAGGGTGTCCAGGACCCGAAAGTTTTATGATATCTTGGGGGGTCACAAAGTGGCCCGTCTACTGGCGCGGTTCTCTCCATAATCGAAAAAAACATGGTGGCTCAAATTCCTAATTTGTTTGTTTTCTGCTCCGCGAAAAGCACGGTCCTGAATCTTGTTATGCACTTCCTTGGTTCGATTGACAGTTTGACACCATCTTGTTCTTCTTCCCTGTATCTCTCAAGGCCTAAATTGTTCTGAAATATGCTGACCCTGCAGCATGAGATTCCCTGTCTGGTACGCAAACTCTATGATTAAGCATGCGAGAATGTCTCGTTCTTATTGTTTCTCATGATGGCGTCACTTTCTAGGCATGTGTGCTGCTTTGAGAAGAACAAAGGGCCAGTCAACGCCATTGCTTGTATTCCTGGGACAAAGAAGAAGAAAAGGACGACGAGGACAACTACTTTCGCCGCAACGTGCTGCCATAAAGGAAAATTTTAATTTCCCTTGACCTGTTGGTATTGAAGATCACACTTTCTATCTGCATCAGTTTTCTCGCCTTGCCAAAGACGGTAGCCATAATCATTCTTTCTTCTACTTATTCGCTAGGCTGAAGTTGTGTACTAGTTTTCTTTATTCTGGGTGTTCCTTTTTGCCTTTCTCATGTGACCACATCCTTTGATAATTTGGACTTCTCTGTGGAGTAAATATGGATTTATTTGTGTAAATCATCAACTTACAACCACAACGAGAAGGCAGACTCCAGATAGTATCCTCTTGTTTTTGTCTCCAGTCTTTTCAATGTATATTGCAATTGAGTTCTGTATTGGATTTCTATTATGAACAGAGCTACGTCTGCAGTTAATTATGCAAAAGATGGAGTTCAAATTACTCCTATGAAATTAACTCATGTTAATTATATCATTTGGGCTGCCGCAGCTGAAATGTATATTACTGGAAAGCAAAAAAAAACGGGTACATTAATGGCAAAGTCAAAGAATCAGGAACCAAATATGCAGATCTTTATGATGTTTGGTTTGCAGAGGATAGTATGATAAGATCTAGGATTATTCAGTATCAAGTCTGACATTCAACCAATGATCATTCACAAAAAGACTGCCCGAAAAATGTGGCTCACTCTTGAACAGATGTATGATCATAAGCCGCACATTATGCCATTTATAGTTAACAACTGAAATATATATGGGTCAGAACAAGGCAACATGACTGTGACTACATATTTTAGTATTCTTAAATCTAAATGGGAAGATCTTGATTCATATCTGAAGGATTGGCAGCCGTTTTGGAAAACGGAAAATAGAATTCACGTGATCCAGTTCATGGCAGGGGTAGATCCTGAATATGATAATATTAAGTATATGATAATATTAAGTCTCAAATTCTTGGACAAGATCCCTTGCCTTCGTTGGAGCAAGCATATTATAAAATCCAAAATGAAGAACGAAGAAAAAGGGTGATGGATCCGTCATCTCACAGTACACAAACATACTCTAATATTTCTGCTCTCGCTACTTTCGGTCCACAAAGCTGAAATCTGAGCTGCTTAAAGTACGTTGCGCTCATTGTGGTAGGGAGAGTAGACTTCTTTTAGGTTCTTCACCAGAGAAACGATCAAAACAGTTAAACTTCAAAGGGAAACGTAAAGAAACTACTAACAAAGGAGCCCATGTAGCTATGACACATGGCTCTAATTCTTTTATTACGCCAGAGAAGCAAGGTGGCCTCAACATTTCATCTTCTGATATTGCAAGGGAAACAATTCACTCTGATGTTCGAGGACCCTGTAACCTTGTGTTGATGGAGTACTTTATAACCTTTATTGATGATTTTTCTCTTTGTACTTGGACATACCTTATGAGATAAAGAAGTGGAATTCCCAAGCTTGTTTAAAAATTTTGTTTTATGGGTTTGGTACTATAGAGAGAATAGGAATTCTGAATTAGATGATTTAACAGGTGTACAATACAGTCTCTTATATAACAGAAGAGAGTAGAGACTACAGCAGAGATGAGCAATATGGGACAAAACTACCGAAGTAAAAACATAAGTGAGGCACATGCTAGGCACATGACACTAACAAAACACAACATATTTTTATACTCCCCCTCAAGCTGGAGCGTAGATGTCGAACATGCCCAGCTTGTCCACTAGAGTCTGAAAACGAGTTTTTGGAAGAATCTTGGTGAAGATGTCCGCTACTTACTTTTCAGTGCTGAGATATGGAGTGCAAATCCGGCCAGAAAGAACTGTTTCTCAAACAAAGTGACAGTCGACCTCAATATGTTTTGTCCTCTCATGCAAAGTGGGGTTGCTTGGAATAAAAATGGAGGCCATGTTGTCACAAAACATCGGTATAGGGCTGGAATAGGATATGTCGAACTCCTCGAGGGGACTCTGGACCCACAGAAGTTCACATGCAGTATGAGCCATGGCTCGATATTCTGCCTCTGCACTGGATCTGGCTACGACAATCTACTTTTTGCTTCGCCAGGTAAAAGGATTTCCGCCCACAAATGTACAACAGCTCGATGTTGACTTACGGTCAGAGCGACTTCTTGCATAGTCCGAGTCTGGAAAACCAGAGAGATTATAGTGGTCATTCTTCTTATACAACAAGCCTTTGCCTAGAGAGCTTTTAAGATAGCGCAGAATGTGACATATAGCATCCTAATGACATTGTCGACGTTTGTCAAGATACCTGCTGATGAATCCTACGGCAGCAGTGACGTCAGCTTTAGTGACCGTCAGATAAATAAGCTTGCCTACCAGCCTTCTGAACTAGTGGTGATCAGCATAGGGAGGAGAATATTCATCGCCCCAATCCATATTTGGGTCAAGGGGAGTGTTGGCTGGTTTGCAGCTAAGCATACCAGTTTCCTGCAAGAGATCAAGTACATATTTCCGTTGAGAGAGACACAGCCCTGCAGATGAACTGGAAACCTCAATGCCTAAGAAATATCTCAGCTTGCCGAGATCTTTAGTGACAAAGTGTTTTTCTAAGTAGGTTTTAGCTGCATATATACCCAAGGTATCACTGCTAGATAAAATAATATCGTCAACATAAACAATAAGAATGACTAGCCCAGCCACTGTTTTGCGGATAAAGACTGAATGATCTGAGTGGGAACGACGAAAGCCAAAAGTGACTAATATCTGACTGAGTTTGTCGAACCAAGCATGTGGGCTCTGTTTGAGACCGTAGATGGCCTTTTTCAGTTTACAGACTTTTGAGGCAGACTCCCCCTGAGCAATGAAACCGGGTGGTTGCTCCATGTAAACTTCCTCCTACAGATCTCCATAAAGAAATGCATTTTTAACATCTAACTGAAAGAGGGGCCAGTCTTTGTTAACAACAACAGAAATCAGAATTCGAACAGAATTTAACCGTGCAACAGGAGAAAAAGTTTCAAAATAGTCGACACCATATGTTTGTGTGTACCCTTTTTCTACAAGTCGAGCTTTCAGGCGCTCAATTGTTCCATCAGGTTGATACTTAATGGTAAAGATCCAGCAGCAGCTAACAGTAGGGCATGAAGGAGGGCGATCCACAAGTTTCCATGGCTTGCGATCACATAGTGTCTGCATTTCCTGATTCATCGCCTGTTTCCATGCAGGAATAACTAGAGCTTCTGCAGCAGTCTTTGGAATAGTGACGGCAGAAATCACAGAAGTGAAGCATGCAAAACTATTATGCAGATTAGCATAAGAGCAAAAATGACTGATAGGATGTTTAGTGCAGGAGCGAACACCTTTGCGCTGACTGATAGGAAGGTGCAAGTCAGAAATTACCTCAATGTTTGTATGATCATCCGCAGACGGAGGAATTGGTTGTGGAGGGGCCATGGAAGGAGCGCTTGTCTTTGGCCGTCGTTTGTACACTTGCAAAGGGCGACCTTCAGGCTGGTCTGACGAAGGCAAATCCTCAACAACATCTGGTAGAGGCGTGGGTGCCAACATATCACTGGAGAGCGTTGCCCCATCATCAGAAAAATAGGGCATATGCTCAGAAAAGATCACATCCGCACTGACAAACCATTGCTTTAGAATTTGATCAAAGCAGCAATAACCTTTCTGGGTTCTAGAATATCCCAAAAAGATGCATTTAATAGAGCGAGGAACAAGCTTTGTCATCCATGGGTGTAACGTTTTGACAAAACGAGTACACCCAAAAATATGAGGAACAGAGAACAGAGGTGCATTAGGAAACAGAATGGCGTAAGGGATAGGATTGTGTAAAACAGAGGATGGCATACGGTTTATAAGATAGCATGTCGTAGAAACTGCCTCAGGCCAGAACTGGTGAGGGACTTTATAAGGAAGAAGAAGAGTGTGAGCAACCTCCAATAAGTGGCGATTTTTTCGTTCAGCAACACCATTCTGTTGTGGAGTATAAGGACAAGTGGTTTGATGGATGGTGCCACGAACAGAACAAAAAGATGTGACAGATTTTTGCATAAATTCTAGGGCATTATCGGCACGGAAAATCTTAATGGGTTTATTGAACTGGGTCTGTGTTTCAGAAAAGAAGATATTGATATTGTCCAAAACAGTGTTGGGATCTTTGAGTAAAAAAAGCCAAGTGGCACGGGAATAATCATCAATAAAAGTCAGAAAGTATTTAACATCAGAGTGACTAGGAATAGAACATGGACCCCAGATGTCTGCATGTTCAATATCAAAAAGTGTCTTAGAAATAATATCTTTTTAGCGGGAAATACAGACCGTGTTTGTTTTCCCAAAACACAAGATGCACAAGAAAAAGTTTTTTCAGATAAAGCGGGAAATAAATGTTTCATCTTTGTCGCAGACGAATGACCAAGCTGGTAGTGCCACTGAAGTCTTGTAACTGATGTAGACAGAAGAGCAGATGTTGTAGGCGGTCCATCCAAATAGTAGAGTCTGTCTGGTCCCTCATGGCCCGAACCAATCCTCGTCTTCATGCGGAGATCCTTCAAAACACAACCAGAGGGATCAAATTTAATAGAGCACTGAAGTTGTTTTAGAGTTTTACTGACAGATAATAAATTAACAGAAAATTGTGGCATGTATAAAACAGATTGGAGATGCAACTTTCGAGACAAAGGAACAGTGTCGATGCCATGAACATGAGTCTTAGAGACATTTACAACAGTGATAGACGGAATATTGGTGATTTTAGTTAAGAGCAGAAAATAATTGGATGTCGCCATCCATATGGACAGACGCACCAGAATCAATACACCATTTATTGTTACCAGCAGAAGGAGAGGCAAGCATGGCGGAGGAACCCGTAGTAGATGTCGAAGGTAGCTGAGTCATGCGCTCTTGGAAAAACTTCTCGAACTCCGCGTGAAGCCATTCAGTAGACGGCGAAGCAGATTGTTGGTCGGATGTAGTATCAGTTGAGGTTTCTGTAGATGCTTGGTTAGCCCAGGTTGGTTTACCGTGCTTGATCCAGCACCTATCTTCGTTGTGATTATCACGACCACACCAGTTGCAAACGAAGCCCGGTAGCTTGGCCTCGACCAGGAGCAGTAGAGGAGCCACGTCCACCAGTAGGAGGTAGACGTCCGCCACGGCCACGGCCTCGACAGCGGCCATGTCTAGAGGCAGTAGTGCGAACAGCGAGAGCAAGATGCTCAATAACAGGATTGGAGGTCATTGACGGAAGTCTTTGAACTCGCTTAAGAACATCGCGAAGAGTAGGCATGGGGTCGCTAAATAGAATCTGATCAACCATGCCAAAGAAAGATGCAGTTGGAGCAGCCAGAAACTGGACCAGTTGTAGTTTATGCGTTGCTTCTGGGTTTCTTTGATGTTGGCCGTCAAGGGATGGTAGATTTCGTACTCATTCCCGAGAAAATCCACGATAGAAGTGTCAGAAGAAAACTCTTTCTTGGCCAAGTTTTTGAAAATTTCAAAAACACGCTTAGGATTCTACTGATGGGAATAGACATGGGAGAGATGGTCCCACATCGCCTTAGCATCATGAAGGCATAACAAGGACTAACTAATCCGCGGCTCGGTGCTATTAAGAAACCAGGACATAACACCAGAATCGTCTTGGGACCATTATGCGTAGGTTTGTTTGCTCTTTTCATCCGCAGTAGCAGCAGGAGCGGCAGGAGGGTCAGTAGTAAGATGTGAGTATCGGCCTTGTGCCTTGACATAGAGGACGAAGGACGCCGACCAAAGATGGTAATTAGAGCCATCGAACTTGACGGTGGTAACACACAGAGAGCGAGGCTGCTCAATAGAAGCCATGATGAGCAGAGACGGAGCAGCAGTGAATAGGCGGCGCAACAGCAGCAATCAGTAGATAAAGAACCCGCTATGGGGTAGTAGCAGCACCAGAGATCTGACGCATCAGATCAAAAGAAACTTGTGTCGGGCAGACAGACTGCTAAAGTAACCTACGCCGTCATGAGGAAGATCAAGGTTCCGTCATGAGGCGCAGGCAGAGAAACCCAGAGAAACGAGAGACTCTCAATGTGCAGAAGTTATGGCTGTCCGGAAGATTGCACGTACGAAAATGAGTGGGAGGAAGCAAGTGAGGATGAGGGCATAGGGGCAAGGTGGGGATTTGCAAAACAGGAAACGGAACCTTCTCTTGATACCATATAGAGAGAATAAGAATTTTGTATTAGATGATTTAACAGGTGTACAATACAGTCTCTTATATAACAAAAGAGAGTAGAGACTAAAGCAGAGATGAGCAATATGGGACAAAACTACTGAAGTAAAAACATAAGTGAGGCACATGCTAGGCACATGACACTCAACAAAACACAACATATCTCTATAGCTACATCTCTTAAGGTCATAAGATCTGACAATGCTAAAGAATATCTTTCGTGCCATCTTGCTAGTTTTTTTCAAGATAAGGAGATACTCCATGAAACATCTTGTGCCTATACCCTGAACAAAATGGTACAGCCAAGAGAAAAAAAAACGTCATCTACTGGAGATTGTTCGATCATTATTATCCACTCATAATCTACATTAAAAAATAATGGGATGATGATGTCTTGGCTGCAACCTATGTTATACATACAATGCCCTCCAGGACACTCAATGGAAAGATGGTATGTCTTATATTTTATCCTAACAAACCTTTCTTTGTTGTCACTCCATGCATTTTTGGATGTCTATGTTTTATTCACCATTTTCGACCAAATAGAGGGAAGCTTGATCCTTAAGTCATTAAGGGTGTGAAGAAGTGTATACTATGATGTTGTGTTGTTGTATTGATATGTACACCCTTGTCCTATATATAGGAGAGGAGGCTATTACAATGAGCCACAAAGGAAGCAGACTAACCCTAATGGGCCATAGGCAACAGGCCCATGTAGACAATAGACTAATAACCTATTAACTAAATAAGCTATATTCTAACACCACCCCTCAAGTTGGAGTATGGGTGAACACATGTCCAAGCTTGGAGTTACATTACTCGATTGAACGATAAGAAATAAACGACAAATGAAAGATAGATATGTCACTCCCATACAAAAAATATTACTCCCCCTTAAACAATATTTCCTACTGAAAAGATATGATGACGCCTCTTTGAGATGTGTTTTGCAGGTTGGACAAGCTCAAGCTTTGAAGGTCTTTCTCTTGTAGTGCATCTGGAATGAAGAACATGTGAAGCAGACGATCATAAAAACCACAACTACGCCATCTTCACTGGAGGGGAATGTAGAGTGGAATAAGCGCACTCAACACATCCAACGCACATAACGCGGCATGAATGCAGAGGCACAATGTCCATGAGCAGTGGAGATGTCTCTGAATTGTTTGAGAAGTGTAACCAACTGGAATTAGCGCAGATGACCACCGACGTGCATAATGTGGCACGAACACACTGGGCGGGTGCTAAGGTGTCGTCTCAACACATAGAAGTAGTGCATGCAGCTCGAAAAGATGTGATGAAGTAGCTCGGCGAAGATCGCTCTAGATAAATCCTTGTAGATACAATTTTGGCACAGGCTTAAAGAAGACGAACTTCGAAGATGAAAAGCAACCATCTGGAACACCATCAACGCAGCATGGATGATCAACTGGAACGTCATCAACACTAAAGGGACTAGAGGTCAGAATACGTGCAGCAAACTCTTGTCCTAACGTACATAATAAGGTACGAACGCGAAAGCCTTAGTGTCAATGTTGCAACTGTGAGATCCTTCAATGTTGTCTGGAAAGTAATGTGATGCTAAGTGGGAATGACGCGCCACAAAGACATCAGGAAACTATATGTGTTGAACAATATGAAGCTTCATGAAGATAGCCTGGAATATATCATCTCATTTCATGTCTCTCTCCTCATATCCTCTCTCTCATGTTCTCCTCATACCCTCCTCTCTATCTCTGCTCTATTCCCCCCCGCACACCAAATACGACGAGAGTGAGTAGATTGTGTGGAAAAAGGGAAATATGACCCCCCCCGCACGTGGAAAGACGCACACATGATGGGTGGGAAGGCGGGAAAGGAAAAGGTTAAATGAGAGGTGTAGCATGAAGAGAACAACAAAAAGACTACCGGAATGGAAGCATCCGTAGAAAGAGGAGATACACTACCGGGATTTTGCTCGGTAGGGGGAGAAGTGGCACTGCCGGAATGGCTTCTCAGCATGAAAATCGATAACCGGAATCAATATGCAAAAATAACCCGATTAAGATGCGGATAGAGAAAATAAATGGATCTTTTCTTGACCGAAAAGGACATTTATCCGGCCCTTAGGTTGAAAATGTGGAGTTGCGGGGGCAGGGCCCCACAAAAATTTTTGCTGGGTCAAAAAATAGGAATAGGATCCGATTATCATCAAATATTGGAGGAGAGATGGACCTTTGGAGGACGTCAAACTGGAACTAGAAGTGTTCTGACTGATTTAGACGCGCCGTGTCAATGATTGGACATGTTGTATAGATCGTCGGGGGTGAGGCAAACTCATGATGACACGTCGTGTAGCTCCTTCACTGAAAATTGACTCCTTGCAACACGTCGTGTCAAAATGTGGCACATCGTATTGGATGTCGGAGGCGTGAACTGGACCTCCGAGGACACGCCGTGTTCCAAGTGGACACACCGTGTCTGAAGCCGAAGTCATAACTCTGTTGTCTGCCGACACGCTGTGTTCCAAAGATAACACACCATGTTTGTTGTGATCTGCGCCATCAGGAAGATTTTTGGAATCGAACATGACATGTATTTTGTCGTGTCTTTTGCATTCTGGACGAAACTCTGCGCCGTCAGGGTGATTTCTGGAGCGCTACATGCCATGTTGTTTGGACAACACGCCGTGTAGACGACTGATGCACGATCTCGACGGGAATTGGCGTTGTCAAGGAGACAAATACCCCAGGAATTAGCACTATGGGTTGACGAGAATTATCGACGTCTTTTGTACTCCTTTGATCATGAGCAGAGGTGACTCCTTGCTTGACCACGGTCGGATCTGGACGGGAATTAGCGTCGTCCAGGGTCCAGAGAAGCGGTGTAGCAGTGGAGGGTTTTGATGGATGGTGGATGCGGCGGCTGGACGCAGAGGCGGCAGGGCAACAAGGCGGTGAAGATGACGGGGGCAGTTGTTGGAGAGGAAGGTAGATCTGCTTTGGCGTGGTTGCTTCAATGGTGGCGGCTGAATACGGAGTTGCTTGAGATGTCGGGGAAACTGACGACAACAATGACTATGATGACGGCCACGAGGGAGACTCGGTTGCTTCCTAGATAATGGTCGGAAAGGATGGCATCGGCGGATAGCTTTGGATCAGAAAACATAGATTGTATATCGGGAAGGTTGGCGCCAGCTTACGGATCTATGTGAAAGTGGAGGAAGGGCCATGGAGGCTAGAAGTGCCTAACAGGCAGCCGGCCTATGCCATGGAAGAGGCGGCGGTCGCCGCCCGCAGGCGGGGGTCCTCCCCCTGTTGCTCTCTCTAGAAGAGAGAGGGCGGTCGGCGGCTAGGGCTAGAAGGGGCGGCCGAGAGAAGAGGGAAGGAAGGGGTGGCTAAGGTTCTCTCTCCCTCTCTACTGCACTGATACCATGCGAAGAAGTGTATACTATGATGTTGTGTTGTTGTATTGATATGTACACCCATGTCCTATATATAGGAGAGAAGGCTATTACAATGAGGCACAAAGGAAGCGGACTAACTCTAATGGGTCATGGGCAACAGGCCCATGTAAACAATAGACTAATAACCTATTAACTAAATAGGCTATATTCTAACAAAGGGAATATTACTGGGATACTCAGCCGCTCAAAAAGGATACAATTGCATTGATCCTACTACTGGGAGGAGATACTTTAGCAAAGATGTTGCCTTTTTTGAAGATCAGACTCATGCTACTCAGTTCCTCACACCACTCTTTAGGGAGAGACTAGTGCAAAAGAATGGTTTCCCATGTCTCCACCAAATCCTAGTGTCCATGATCAAGGGAAGGATGATGAAGGATCACATGAAGAAAACGAAGATATATTTGACAATGCAATTGATGAACATGTAGATATGGAGGATCAACCGCCGCCTATCATTCCCACTTCCAACCATGGTTTTAAAAAGCAGTATGCCATGTATGGGTGGAGAGGCTACTGAATAGAGTATGTAGTATGCGGGAGTATATGCGTTTGGATTTTTTATAAAATATTCATATCATGGTTTAAAATTTTGATTTTGACGCCGTTTCTGATGGCTCAGAAACAGAGATTTACAGAAATTTTGATGGAAATTTACGCTTGTTTCGACACAAGATTTCGGCAATCAAATAAAGGAATTAAGTCACAAAATCTTACCAGGATTAAATACACATATTTATGCAATACTTCATATTGATCTTGGTGGGGGTCCTACATGTGTGAAAAGATTGAAAATTGTTTTGAAGGGGATTTTGATGACATTTTCAATAACATAATAAAGGAATTAGTTTATAGGTCATCACATTAATAATCAATTTCAATTGATACTTTATAGCTTACGCCATATATCATCAAAGAGTGAAAATACTAAAAGTATTCTCAATTTAGGCCTGAAATTATCATAAAATTGGGACAAATTACTAAAATTAATTGATAGTAATAGTGTAATGTATTGACTATATCAATTGAATACATTTAATTATATATTATTCCCATTAGTAGATGAAATTTGATGTATGAAACTTGTTAAATAGTGTTTTTATTTAACTCTTTATATTCTTTTGTTATTTCACTATTCTATGTGAACCTATATGTAATTGTTTTTTCTATAAATATACGGGGTACACATTGTGCACCCTAGCCCTTACAAACAAATCAAGATGGTACCAGAGCAGGTTCTCTAGCCGCCACCACCCATCCCTGCGCCGCCCCCCCCCACCCCCCTCTCCCCGCCGCCTCCCCCCCCCCCGGGGCGACAGCCCGCCACTGTGCAGCCGGCTGCTGCCGCCGCCGCCGGCCCACCCTGTGCGGGTCTCGCTTGCTAACGCCGCTTGTATTGCTCCATGTCGCCGCCAGTTGTCCGTTTTGAGGGTCTCCGGAGCCCTCCTCTTCTCTGCCGACGTCGGCCCTTGACCTGCCGAGTTCTCTGTTGTGCCTAGGTGTAGTCTTCATGTAAACTAGTCCTTCCAGTTATTCTTCTCTGCCTACTGCCGCCTAACCAGAGGATCTAGGCAATTCTGACTTGGCTATTGTTTTCTGCTATTGGACTCGGTATCGATCATGGCTTCCTCCCATGATGATTTTCGCAATGTTTTCAGAACCGAACCGGTGGTCGGACCGGTACTGACTCAGACCGGATTGAGTCGGGTTCAACCGGAGTGGTTGAACCGGTTGGACCGGAAATGATGTCAGCATGGCATAAAAAAATATTTGAACCGAAAAAACCGAACCGGTCACCATGATAAAAGGCAATTAGCGGTCAGACCGGTCAAACCGGTTGAACTGCACAAGTTATATATATATATATAGTTTGTGTATATATACACACACACATATATATATATATATATTTAAATATATATACATTGTATATATATATATATAAATATATGTGTATACATATATATTGTTGTTCAAATGTATACATTCATACATATACATATATATATATATATATATTTGAATATATATACATTATATATATATATTTATATATATATATATTTGAATATATATACATTATATATATATGTATATAAATATATATATGTATACAAATATATTAGTATGTAGATGTACACATACATTCACACATTCATATATATATATGCATATATACAAATATACTTATATTTGTACATATATATATATATATGCATTCTACCTTATATGTATATTTTCTACATAAAAAAATACATACATACATACATATATATATGTGTGTGTATACATATATATTGTTGTGCAAATGTATACATTCATATATATATATATATATATATATATATATATATATATATATATATATATATATATTGAATATATATACATTATATATATGTATGTATATAAATATATATGTATACATATTTATTATTATGTAGATGTACACATACATTCACACATACATATATATGCATATATACAAATATGCTTATACTTGTACATATATACATATATATCTATGCATTCTACCTTATATGTATATTTTCTATATAAATAAATACATACATACATATATATACCATATGTATATACATATATGTAAATTCCTATATGTATTCTACCTTCTATTTTTTTCTTCTCTTTGAACCACTGGTTCAATCCGGTTCGGTCCGACCGGCTGGTTGGACCGGTTGGACCGTATTTCTGACTGGTTGGATCGGAAAAAGACACATTACCGGTTTTTTAGGCTTCCAGACCGGTCAGCTACCGGTTCACTGGTCTGACCGGTCAGACCGGCCGGTCCGGTTCGGTTTTAAAAACACTGGATTTTCGTCATCAGGTGACTACTGTAAAGTTGGATGGGCGCAACTATCAACACTAAGTCTGCTCCATGGAGATCTTTGCAAAGTCCCAAGGCAAGCACTCCCATCTGACTCAAGATCAGCCTCATGCTCCGCCCAGTACTACCGAGTCCAAGGATGAGAAGATCTACGATGATTGGGTCAAGGATGACTCGACTGTGATGACGTGGATCCTAAACATCAGTGAAACTCGCATTAGCGTTACTCTACTTCATCTCCTGACTGCCAAGGAGATGTGGGATCAATTGGCCAGTACCTACTCACACAGCAAGAATCCGAAGAAGGTGTTTGACCTGAACAAACAGTTGACCCACTTACATTTCACTGGGCCCAATATTGCTGACTATTTTTCGACTTTCAAAGGTTTCTGGGTGGAACTTGAGAATCTTCATCCTCTATCTACCGACTTAGCCACTATGCAGTGACAACAACAAGAACTCTAGGTTGTCCAGTTCTTATGCGGACTTCCTGACTCAAATGTTGGAGTGGTTGATCAGATCATTGCCAGTGATCCACTTCCAACGTTGGAGAGTGTGTTTCAACGTCTTCAACGACTGTCGGCTTCTTCCTCGAATCTTCCTTCTAATACTGGTGACACTACGGCTCTTGTTGCTATGTCTGGTCGAGGTCATGGTAGAGGTCGAGGTTGACCTCCGAACAACCGTTCTTCTGCTTCAGGACGGGGACGTGGGTCCCTTGGTCGTGGATCCCTTGGTCGTAGCTCATCTGTTGATGTCTCTGGAGGTACCGCAGCTCAGCGGTATTGTGACTATTGTGGTCGCACCAACCACACTGAAGACAGGTGCTGGAAGAAACATGGCTCACCTGTGTGGGCCAATGTTGCGTCTGAGGATGCTTCTCAGACGCCTTCTGCTGCTACTTCGAGCTCCTCCACTGCCAAGTTCATCTGTTCCAAGGTAGAACGTCTCTTGCTAGAAAAGACCGGTGCTTCTTCTTCTTCTTCTGCTACTGAATCTGGAGCTCACGCTGCAATTTACACGAGTTGTGATTCTGCCTTTCTGAGTGCTCCCTCTTCTAGTGCTGGTAATACCAAATGGGTGATTGATTCTAAAGCTTCTTCACATATCTCTGGCAATCGTTCTCTTTTTTCTAAACTATCTAAACCTTATCCTAAATTTGTTGTTATGCTTACTGACGAATCCAAATCTGCTGTGTCTGGGATTGGTGATATCTGTGCTCAAGTTCTTCTGAGATCTGCTTTATATGTGCCCAATTTTCCGCTAAATTTGTTGTTTGTCAGTAAAATTGTACGTAACTTGAACTGCAGTCTGACTTTTGTACCAGGTACTTGTGTTTTTCAGGACCTTCGCACGAGGATGAAGATTGGTGGGTGACATGAAGGACCTGACGGACTCTACTACTCGGATGATTGAAACGAATTGGCACTACAGCTCTAGCTTCAGCATTGTCTTCTTCTATTTTTGCATTACAGTGGCATTATAGACTTGGTCATCCATTAGCTGATAAATTAAAACATGTTATTTCTGGTGTAGGAACGCACAGTTTTCAGTGCGAGTCATCTCAATTAGGTAAACAGTCCAGAACTGTATTCCCCAAAAAATTTCAGATTGGTAGCAAAAATATTTTTGATTTAGTTCATGTTGATGTATGGGGTCCTTGTCATGTTCTAAGTTTTTCAAACAATAAATATTTTATTTTTTTCATTGATGATTTCTCCCGTGCTGCTTGGTTGTTTTTTAAGAAAGACATATCACAAGTCTTGCCTACTAATAAGTTCTTCTTTGCTGAAATTAAAACCCAGTTTTCTATGCCCATTAAAATTCTGCGGACTGATAATGCCTTGGAATTTGTTCAAAAAAAATGTTGAATTATTTTTTCGTTCTGTGGGTACCATTCATTAGACATCTTGTGCTTACACACCCTAACAGAACGGTGTTGCTGAAAGAAAAAATAGGCATTTACTTGAAGTTACTAGAACATTCATGTTGCATTTCAATGTTCCAAGACATTTTGGCCAAAAGCGGTTCTCACTGCCTCGTCTGTTATTGGGAATAAAATTCATGTACAAGTGTTACAACCCCACCTTCCTCTTTTTTCTGTCCCTCCAATGATTTTTGGGTCAACTTGTTATGTACGCTTGTTTGGACCCACTCAGGACCAATTGTCTCCTCGCACTGAAAAATGTATTTTTCTAGGATATTCACAGACTCAGAGAGGATATTGTTGCTATAGTTTTGTCGCTAAGAAGTAGTTCATGAGCAGTGATGTGGTTTTCTTTGAGGACACTCCGTACTACTCTACTAGAGGGAACACGTTGAGTTCAGATCTCATTTTAGCGCATATGCCTATTTGTAACATACTAGATCTCGAACCCTACCCTAGAAGTTGACATTTTGGTCTTAGCCAAACAAGGTTGAAGGTTAGACCTAAATAGATGTTTAGTATAACCCCGATGAGCTAATGCATGTATAGATCACCTTAATGTAACATAATGTTTTAACATTAATGTTAGGTTTATAATGGATACATAAAATATACCACATAACTCATTTTGGTGGTAATATGAAGATATTGGATGAATAATTTAGATAATGGGTCGTTAATGGGCCATATGACATATCTCATAAAAAGAAGTCTCAAAAGTGGAAACAAACTTCAAATTCGAAATCTACATATCAAAATTAGCATACATGTCAAATTTCATCTAATTTGGACAACTTTGAAATATTACGATAAGTTTAGGAGAGAAAATGAGTAAAAGGCATAAGTAGTGAATAATGTGATTATATAACTTCAAAATATGGAAATAATGGCAAATTCATATTCAACACATCCAAGATAACTTGTGGATGAAGTTTGGTCCAATTTGGATGTTGTTTGAATAGTCTCATACCGATGAGCTATGTGGTAGTCTTTGAACTTATAAGGTGTGTGGTCCCTTCACTCCTAGCCAATTAGTTTTGAGTTAAACCCACACATTCTAACACGGTATCAGGGCCGACCTGAGACAAGTGTAAGGATTACACCCTACTTGTTGTCACTCGTAAAATGTAGATGTACTTGAGGGGGGATGTTGGAATAGCCCCCACACCGCAGAGCTCTATGGTGGCCTTTGGGCTTATAAGGTGTGTGGTCTCCTCACTCCTAGCCAATTGGTTTAGAGTTGAACCTTCACATTCTAACACGGTATAAGAGTTGAACTGAGACAAGTGTGAGGATTACACCGTACCTGTTGTCACTCATAAAATGTGATAGTACTTGAGGGGGGATGTTGGAATAGTCCTACATCGCTGAATTTTGTGGTGGTCTTTGGGTTTATAAGGTGTGTGGTCCTTTCACTCCTAGTCAATTGGTTTTGAGTTGAACCCACAAATTCTAATATGGTATCAGAGCCGACCTAAGACAAGTGTGAGGATTACACCGTACTTGTTGTAACTCGTAAAATGTGGTTGTACTTGAGGGGGGATGTTGGAATAGTCCCACACTGTTGAGCTCTGTGGTGGTCTTTGGGCATATAAGGTGTGTGGTCCCTTCACTCCTAGCCAATTGGTTTTGAGTAGAACCCACACATTCTAACAGGTATCTCATAAACGACCTGGAACAGCACCTACGATTTAATTAAGTACCCTAAGCGCATTTTTCTATGCCATTGCTTTGAGATATTCCTGCAGTCATACTTCTGGAGGTGGCCACATTCGGTCATATGCTGGTGGCAAGAGGTAAAAATGAAAACTGCTAACTGAACATAAGGGGCAGAATGGAAATGGTTAGATAAAAGCTGCAGGATGCTCACTATTGATATAATGTAAAGGTTTGTGCTGACCTAACAATTTTGAAGTATGACTAGCAAACATATTAATAATAAGTTCGAAAATCAAAAGGCTAACACCGTTAGAGTCAGCAAAAGAATGGAAACTAGAAGGCAACTAATGCATCCAGTCACCCAGCACCCAGAGGCTATGATTTTGGGAATTAAGTAGGCGTACTACCCATCCTTGGCTACTCAGAATCATAACGTAACAAGTAACCACAGAATGGTACAAGAAATACTATTGATAGTTTATAGAACTGCAAATGGAATCAAATAAACAGATCAGAGGATTCCGACTATTGCTGACCCTGAATGGTGCTTTCCGATCCAGAAGCCTCCTTGGGAGAAGCCACAACAACGGGAGAAGACGCCACGACTTGTTGGCCAGCCCACGCATTTTTCAAGTCGGAAAGGAGCCCCATTCTGTGAGACGGCGAATGGTCGGAAAAGGGAAGAAGTGCCCTTGCTTTAGGAGTAGAAGATCGTTTCGCGGTATGTAAAGGTCTAGGGGAAGCGGTGTAGACGCCAGATGCAGCACACAGATTCGCTGAGTGCTGCTCATAGCAGACTACCTTGCTTCAAGCAAAACTTAGACCTGCTTCAAGCAAGTTGATAATAGTTTAAACGAAAATAGTTTGCTCACGCGTGGTGACCGTCATGCGCATTATTGTATGCGCGGTGCAATGATAGTTTTTGGGCATCGGAGAAGTTTTGCGCATGGGTCAACGTTTTAACCGGATAGCCACTTAGGTGTTTTAAGTGTGGCCGGTGGCACACTAGAGAGAAAAATAGTTGGGAAGGGAGAATGTGAGAGAGAATTGAAGCCCCATTTTTAGGAGAAAAATAAGGGAGGAGAAACATGAGGAGGGAAATAATTGGAGACATGAGGAAAGTGATAATGAGAAAATTGTGGAGAGAAACAATTGGGGAAGGAAGGAAGTGATGAGGAAAATAATTTAAATAGATGAGGGAAATCAATAGGAGGGATGTAATGTGAAGAGATGAGGGGAGTAATAAGGAGAGAGATGGAAAATGTGGAGGGAAGTAATGGAGGGAGAGGAGAGAATTAAGGAGTTAAGTAATGGAGGGAGAGGAGAGAAGTCGGGAGAGAAGTAATGGGAAGCGAGAAAGGAAGTGAGGAGGGAGAAGAGAGAAGTGATGAGGGATGTAATACAGGAAGGGAGAGAAGTAATGGGAGGAGAGAGAATTGTAGCAATTGAGGGGAGGAGGAAAGTGAGAAGAGAAGAAATTGGAGGACAAAAGTAATATAGGGAGAGGAGGGAAGTAATAGAAGAAGAGGAGGAAAATATTAGGTTAAGAGGAGGGAAGTAATAGGAAGAGGAGGAAAGTGAGGAGGAACGATACAATAAATAGAATGAGGTGCGAGAAACAGAGAAGACGTCAGAAACTGATACCAAAGTGTTGATGGAGGAAAACAAGGCACCAAAGGAGGATATCAAGTCCAGAAGAGATGAAACCAAGATGAAGTGATGAAAAGGAGGTGCTAAGAGATCAAAATGAGTCATGAAAAGTGTAAAAATAAGGTGCTTATGGAAGAAAATCAGGCATTAATTAAAGTAAATGAGGCATCGAGGGAGGAAAGAGGGGTGCTAAGTGGCGGAGACAAGACGCCAAACTAGTAAAATGTGCCACTCGTGGAAGAAAAAGAGGTGCACGAACAAAAACAAGGTGTTAAACTATCAAATGAAGATGTTAATAGGAAAAAGCAAGGCACCAATGGGAAGAAAATGAGGTGATAAACTAGTAAAAGGAGGCGTTAATGGAGGAAAAAGGAGGCACAAGTGACTAAAACAAGGTGGTAAACCAATAAAAGGACGTATGGGAGAGGAAAGATGTCACATCCTCATTTCTAGTTTGTATATTTAGTATTTTGTACAATTAATCATCACTAGATGAGTATAACATCTTTTTAGATTTTTACTAACTATGGGTTTATGTAATTTAATAGAAAGAGTTTAAAGTTATAGTTGATGATAAATGATGCTTGATGGACAAATTTAGCAAGTAAATGAAATTCCTTTGTTTTGCTAGAAATTATGGAGGATTAAATCTCATTTATTCATTTGAGATATTATACTAAACTAAAAATATATTGGAACAATGATTGTCTACATTTGTTACTTGGTATGTGGTTAGAACTTGGGGTCCTCTTAAGTTGGTTAACATTGGGAAATAAATTTGACACGTGTTGACACCTTATTTTTGCTCACTCAATAGAAGATCATGCTTAAATGTTAATTATCTAGCTAATGACGGAGTTCATCACATTTTTCATATTTTATCCATTTTTCACATTTTTCTGCCTATTTAGCCCACCCCTTTTCACCCACCTTTACCTAGTTTGGGATTTTCTGCAAAGAAAATATATTATTTGGACTTAAGTGTAAATTGTTAATTATTGTTGCTTTTATAAGTCTTTTTCCATAATTTACCTAGTTGAATCATCTTGAATTAAGTATTTTCATTTTCTCATAGATAATTCAGTTGCCTTTATCCACACAAATGTACATATCTTTTGGATAATAGTGAAGGATAATCTTAAATTGATGTCTTTTATCTCTCCTTCATTATTTGATTTGACTTCTATTCAAAATTCACTTTTTCACAATTTTCTCCAAAACATTCCCGAAATAACCATAAATTGAGAAAATTTACTTTATCCAGCTCGGGCAACCGGACAGATCACAACAATCCATCGATGACACATGGCGGATTGTCTTGATCTGCGGGCTATGCCTCGTGCGCATCGGTGTGATCTACTGCCTTTTCCAAAATCTTCCAGTTGGAAACCCTGAACCATAAAATACACATGTAAATAGACCCACACACTTACTGTATTCTAGATCCCTCTTGTCTCTCTTAAAGCTAGAGAAATGGCTATCTCCCTTTTTTGTTTTCCGCATGTGATCTGAGGATCCTTCTTCTAACACCAACTACTCTACTAAATAGGGATCTTACAACAAGTACACCTAAACATATATTCACAAGTCATCAACTCTCACGCTATATCTGAACCTAAAACATACGTGAAACAAGCGGGTCAACACACAAGGTGTTGAGTACATGACATAAAGATACATATATATAAGTTTTGTATAGTTTGAAAAGATGTGCATAAGTAAGCAAATAAGAAATAAATGAGTTAATTACTTAGCAAAGAGAGAACCCATCTTTTACTTAATTTACCCCAATTATTCGAACAATATAATTCATTATAAGGCCTTTGACCAGCTTCCTATTGGAAGGGTCTGTGAGGGTGCTCAAGATTAACTAATGATATTTGTAAGAAACTCAAGGCCATAGTTAGGAGCTAATCCATGTATCAACATGGTTTGTCCTATCTTGGCAACTCAAGTAAGACGCTTAACCTTGTGTCCTTACCACGAGACTACATGTGGATGCACAAGGTTTGTATAATAGATATTGATATTATGTGTTCAAATTATAAAATTAACATGACAAACATCGAGTACGATAGTAGAATACTATATGGAAATATTTGAGAAAGTAAACTAGCATACATACATATCATAGTTCAAACAAGAAAGTCGTAGTCATATAATTATTAGTGTGAGAACCCGTTACACTAAATGAGATTACTCAAAACATAAAACCTAATCAATCACCAATAAACCACATACCCAAAAATATGGGTAAATTAAAACCGATTTCAACGTCAGCACCTGCTCAGAAACATTTGCATAAGAGCCCAACATCTTTCTTTTATCCATACTATGATAAGAATTTGATACGAATTATTATATCATCTTAGCCACCACATACATACACAGGAGAACAATATTTGTATATGCCACACAAACAAGCATTAATATACTAACAAAAGTCTAATTTGTTTGAAACACCATATACAAACTATTCCTTCCCGGACCTGAGAGTACAAGGACGACTCTAGGACACACTAGACATCTAATCAACTTTATCCAAGATTTATTAATATAGCTCCTCTTTGCGGCCACATGTTTGTTTTCATCACTTTCAATTACCTAAAAAAATGTGGTGAACCACAAGGGTGAGACCCAGTCCCAACAAGAGATATAACCTCCAACCACGTTTATTGATTACAACATTTTTAAGTAATTAAACAGTTAAGCAATTTAATCAGATATAACAAATAATATCAGCAATATTGATGATTAACAAAATACATAAAGGAGCAGATAATAACTATCATCATTAGCCAGACTATCATACTTTATCTTGTTGACAATATAAGCAATTCAATACCATATGCATATCTAGCATCATGAGCAAGTCTAGTAACATAACATAGCTAACAACATGAGCACGTCTAATTGGATGAACATATCAACATCATAAGAAGAGATAAAAATATAAGCACGACTATATGGATAAGCATGATTAGTAGTATATGCATCTCTAGTTACAAAGGCATGGCTAGCATGCTAAACATAACTAACAACATGAGATAGCTAGAATCATGATTATAATCAGCAGTAGTAGTATAGTTATCAACACAAGCATAGATATTGTATGTACACATCTATAATCTTAAGCATATCCACAACCTAAGTATATCTACTATCTCTTAATTGCACTAAGCATCATCTTTATGTAAAGATAACAAATAAGGGTTATCATCCAATGTGAAACATTGTGTATAATCCTAAAAAATATGCTACACGGTTGTATTACATCTTTTAGTATGCCCTGGGGAATTTTAATTGTACCATTCAAAGTCCAACCAACCCCTGTGAAAGGCTATTCAGTTCCGTACAAGATCTAGGAGTGTCGGTATCCTAAGATCTCTTCCCCTCGATCAGTACGAGTAAAAAGGCAGTGACATATCAGTCAAAGCTACCACCACAGTGACATATAGCCAAGCTGCTAACCACTAGTTTGCCCTTGGTATAGGTCACGACACTAGAAACCAGGGTATTCAAACCCAATCATTGAGGTACAACCACAGTTGTCCTTTAATCACATCATGTTATAATCACCTAGACACGACCACAACCGTTCTCAATCACATCATATGTATGAGGACCATAGCCAACTCCACAATCTGCATTGTGGATGACAAGGATATATCCTCAACATGCCACCCCCACATACTCAACAGTATGCACTCTGAGTTTCCCTTAGGAATACTCATTTCACCATCCAGCAAGTTCTAACACTGAAGATGGCTCTACGACACAGGGCACTACATGATTAGAGTTGCACTTGATTAGTTATGCCAATTGGGTGAATTAAGGCTGCATCAAACAAGTAGACATACAAACCCTAACTCACTTCTAACAAGCATATAAATATCAAAACTTGAAAAGATATAAAACGTATGAAACATAATTTCTCATCTCATCATCACATGGTACTATTCACTTGCCATTCATGAGACTACACTAGTCATCATACTATCACAAGATATCAATCCTTTTCACAATTTCACAGGGTATCAACCCTTACCAACACAAGAGGATTACACCTCATTCAGGGCTCAACCATGCCCAAAGGTCATTAAGACCATCATACTATCAAATGATATAAATCCTTTTCACAATATCACAGGGTATCAACCCTTATCAACACAAGAGGATTACACCTCATTCAAGGCTCAACCATGCCCAAGGTCATTAAGAACATCATACTATTCCCTATAAGATCATCATTATCTTTGCATGCCTTATAGCAAGGCTCAACAACATCACTTACATATAATACACCAGATCAACACAATATTGCATTAATGAGTTAGGAAATATTCATAAACAATCATAGTAGGGTTATATTAACATTAAGAACATTCCTTTATTACATCAACATGCAAGAAATCAAGATATGATTAACCCTCATCATATTCATAATGCACATGTTTAGCATAAGAAAATATCAACCATGTGGCTATGATAACCACCAATTAACATATTAAGGTTATGATCATATTAAGGAGGTTATTCCACCCTCATTCCATCGTATAAGAATGTTAAACATGAATACTCATCTTTATCTATTTGCATTAGAGTTAGGTTCAACATGATAAAGTATATCAATGTTATTAATCAACACTTATACCCAAACCCTAAATCACGACATACCCATTGGATCATGGATGCATAAGGTGAAGCATCACCATCACATTCCATACTATTCTCAAGTATGAACCCACACATAAATTAAGGTGTATCCATCAGGTTATAACATACTAGGGTTTCAACAATAGTAACAAAGTGCTCAATGATTGTATTAGTCATTCAAGGACTATTCATACCCAATTACCATCATTTAGTTATATTAAAGCTAGGTATAACAAGCTATACATCATTAGGGTTACATATCAACACAATATGGTTATCATCCCTTCTATTCATGTGAGTTAATAGGTAAGACTACTTATTAAGGGTAACCCTCCATTTGTTCCATCATCATTCAACCAATATCACCATACCACAATGTCACCCAGAACCATTGGTTGTTTACATAAGTAAACACCTTGGATAAACCACCTATGAAGTCCTTGAGTTGTGCTCTAGACAGAGTCACCATTTAACCCTAGACATCCTTTGATTAACAACACAAAAAGTTCCATTGAGAGTAGGGTAAAACCCACAATTGTCATTTAAAATAAGCCATCCATTGTCAACAAGTAAGCTCTTTAAGTTGATCATATAAAGGAAACCATCTAAATCACATTATTAGGACCAACATATTACATTAGCCATCATTCCACTTTCTTGGAGGAATAAACATTAGATCTTGACCATTGGGTCAAGTTCATATGTTAAAACCATAAATTATAGTATAGGTCTGACCATTCCATCAAGTGACCCAAGAAACCATTGGTCTAAGGCTTAATTGATGCTACAACTACAATGCTTAACTCACCATAGGTTGTAGAGACATGATCCACCATCATTAGTGATCATTAAATCACCATAGGTTGTTAGATCAATACTATATTCATTAATCAATATCAAATATTAAGCTAATGTCATCATTGATTGATAACATCAGTAGGGTAATTAATGGTTGATCATTAAACTTCTAATTGATCCAAAACCTGACCTAAGGGGGTGACCATAGGTTGTCACCATCATTTGACACCTTTGATCTTGACCATTAGTTATCATGAAGACAACACCATAGGGTTGTTGCAATGGTACCATCATCGGGTCATGGGTTTATAGAAGAAATCAGCTTTAAACCCTAAAATTGACCATTGGTTGATAGGTGCTTAGCACCATAGGTTGTCAAACCAACCTAATCCAAGTCACATTATACCTTAAGAATAACGTACACATGACACAGGTTTATCTAGAACTGAAATCAGAATAGGGAACATTATAAAAAGAGAAATCCAAATCAAGCATAGCTTTTTAGTACATAAATCATCATTTTCAAGAAAGAACATGATATAGAAAGCTTATTGTGGCATCCAACTTATAAAAATAAGATTTACTTAAGTGGAAGCGAATCATTTACAGCGGGTTACTGAAAATTACTAAAAATTAAAACTTTTTGAAAATAGATCCACACATAGGAAATTTTTTTCATCAAAAACCAAAGTATAACATTTACATCCTGGTTCATAAGTACATAACTTGTATCATCTCTTCTCGAGGATTACAACATCAGCTACCCTATTAACATTATATACACACAACATAAGAACCTCGAGGCATCAAGACAAAATCTTAGATCGATTCATTAAAAACACTAACTATAAACTTTGAGGACCTAAGAGTACAGAGACGACACATAGGACTACTATCTATATGACTTGACAGGCAGTATCTCCACCTGAGATATTACGGTTGTCCTGGATGTTGCTGTTGTTCTTTCTCTGCTATAGGGTTTCTACCTCTTCGTCTGCGTCCACCTAAAAATATTGGATCCCACGGGGGTGAGACAATTTTAAATTACCCCAACGGGAGATATAACTCTCCGCCAAAACATTGTTATAGCACTTTATTATAATAAAACTGAATAGGAGTTCTTATATATTAACAGTAGTATTAATCATTGAATGAACAGAGTAAGGTAATCTCTTTTCCTAAGGAGAGCATTGCATCTATCCATGGTAGAATCATATTTCATCCATCTACCTGCAATGAATATAAAGAGATATGAATAACATCTATCAACTAGAGATGCATAAAAGGAATGTAACATCAGCCAATTAATTTTCATATTCAATCCTTAAGAAAAACATGCTATACGACTGATTACATTTTACAACCACACTTATGCCCTAAGGAGATGAGGTATACCGCTCATACTCCAACCGACCACTGTGAAGTCGAAATCAGTACCATACAAGGTCAATGGTAGAGCCGGCTACCAAGACCTCCCACATCTAGGTCAATGCGAGATCACATGCATGACATCTTGTGTCTCTACTATATAGCTTTCTAGGGTATACTGGAAACTTCGCTATTAGAGTTACAATGGCGTGTTGTACTATCTTCACAATCGTGAGATTTCATATTTATCTCCATCGATATGGCATTAATATTATTGGGAGATGTGTACTGCATCTACCCAATTATCAGGAGATTCGTGATACATCCATCCCAGTACAAAAATGAAGGATTGAGAGGTTTAATGTTTACCTTTCATCAATTCCCTCATTAGGACGTCAGGATACATTCGCCCATTGCGCCCACATATTCAAAATATGCATTCTGGGTTTTGCCGCAGAGCACCCATTTCACCATTCAACAGTTCTGACGTTGATGGATCTATGGTAAGGGCTCTACATTATATGATTTCACTTAATTAATTAAGTACATTAGCATATTCTTTTAGCATCAGTCATGCTCTCAACCATAACTTATTAAGACAATTGCTACAAAGAAACATGTACTATTTACATCATTCACTTCTCATTCTTTATGAGGCATTGGGATCTCAGTCCCTTATCTCATTACTTGAAAGTTCACATCTCACAGAAACATCATTATCTTACTTATCAAAACTGGGTATTCATACCCTCAATTCATCATTAATCACTATTACCACTTGTTAGGTAACTATTATCTCTAGGTTCTCAGACCGAGGTATACATAATACTTGTTACACAAACATCTCACATGGCTCACATGGCCTATTAAGTGTCTTGTCACCTTTCACTAGGAAACAACTTACTCATATGACTCATAAGTCCATGCACATTTTGTTACTTTTACTAAGCAACATCAACATTAAGGCACACAAGGCCACTCAATATTTTATTATATGAAAGTCATAGCTCAAATATGACTATGATCATCATCTCATGATGTATGCATGTTTAATAGACATGATAATAGTCATAAAAGTCACATATCACATCATGTAATACAATAGTAACATCACCATTCCTTTATCAGGATTAGGGTTCACTAACAAATAGAATTTTCTATCCCTTTACCCAATTTAGGGTTAGGATTTCCCATTTCACATTGATTAGGGTTTCATGTTCACATTATTAGTCCCACCCTAAAATATTGCTCCACTCCTCTAGGGGCATCTATTGCTATCACAAGTATTCATTCATGCTTGTTACTCTAATCATATATCATTAATGATTACCAATTCAAGGTATGAGTTCATCTCTCAACTTTATCATGGTATGTTTATATCATACCCATTATCTTGGCTTAACCCCTTTCTCATAGTATATTAGCCTATACTTATCAAAGTATATCAAACTCATTACAATATTATTGTAACAACTACATAACACACACTTCATGTGTTTTATCCAAATATGTTGGATTGAGGTGCATCAAGGTATATCAATCTTGAAATGCTAAATGTGATATTTATCATGTCTTGATGTATCACTTTTCTCCTCATCTCCATCTTACTTAGGTTAATCAACTAACCTTGTATTAAGGTATTTCCCTCTTAATACTTATCCATTCACCTGTCACTTTTATCATATAGTGTTTAGGTTACACATTAGAATTGTCCAACTATTATTATTGATATGGACTTATCTAATGGTTAGGCATTGTTGATATAGAATAAACCATTATCATCCACTTTAGGTATTTCAACCCATATGATGTTACTCACCCCATTATGTAATGTTGCATACATAACTCCTAAGAGTTTCATGTTCTCATCTTTATAAGGTATATAGAGTCGTTACACCTGTATAACATTAGACATATAACGATTTAAACATCATCTTGTCCCTTATACCCTTTCTCTTTAAAGTATCAACATTATCATTCATATAGTTCCTCAACTTTACCCTTCATTGTAACATCCCTGACATGGGTTATGCTTTAACCCTAGGTGTTTTGATTAATAAAGAGGATTATATGCTTAATCTTATCTTGTGAAAAGTAATTAGGTCTAATGAGGAACTTATGTTTCAATTTTGGTCATGTTTGAACACTGTTGAAGCAATATTTGCTTATTTTGGACTAATGTGCAAATTACCCAAGTTAAGGGGTTAACCTGCAAAAGTTACATGATAATATGTTCCTATGATGTTGAGACATCATAAGAATGAATATGATGTAGTGGTATGGTTTCCACAAGCTTGGGCACCAAGATAGAGCTTGTTGGACAATGTTTGTGCATTAAAACCCAATTTTGGTGTAATGTGCAATTTACCCAAAACCTAGGGTTCAATATGCAAATTACCACTTCAACAAGGTCCCTAATGTTTCTTGACATCATGTAGAGCAAAGAAAATGAGAGGGGCGCCTCATTTGAATTATGTTGGAGGAGAGAGAATCTTGATATTAAAATAATCAAGATTTAAGCCCAATTGAAACCCTAATTCAATTTAATGTAAAAATAAATAAAATAATTGAAGGGCCTTCAACCAAAATTAAAATAGTTGGATTCAGATGTGTATGGACGAGCTTAAGCCTTGCAAAGGCACGAGTATATCCTAAGGAGGTGAAACTCCACTCACCTTATTATAAGAAAAAGAATTTCCACTCAAATGTGGAAATTATTATTATAAGGGTTAAGGTGCTCAATTTCTTTTCCCTTAATTCTTGGATAATGGAAGGGATATCAGTGGTGATAGAGATTCCTTTGCATACAAGAAACTAAGGGGGAGAAGGTGGAAACAATTTTGGAATTAAAAGTCTTTTATAAAATATTTTCTCTCTCGTTGAATTTCTTATAAAAAGACCCTTTCCTAGCCCAAACAAAGGCTTTTTCGACCCCACTTCTTCTCTTTGCTCGGAAACTGGCCAAGGGAGCTAGGGAGGACCAGGAAGACGACCTCCAACCTGTTGGTAAGGTTCTTGACCCTTTTTACCTTGGTTCCATAGTGGAAATAAAAAATAAATCATTGATTTCTTCTTATTTCGATATCCTCTTCAACCCTAGCCAATCTTTTCAACCAAAAGCTTGAGGATGAGCCTAGGGGGAGTTGCAAAAGCTTCATACACCATTGTTGGAATGATCTTGGAGCTTTGGAGTTCAATTGGAGGCAGGTTTTATAACCTGAAACCTTAATTTTGTTATTGCATTCAATTCCTTATCAAATGATGATCATTTCTCTATTCACAATAATCGATTTGGTTGATTGAGGCAATTTCCATGGAAACCACAACAGGTTTCGTGGGTTTAGAGCTTGATGATGATGAAATCATCATAAGCACACACCTCCCCAAATATATTGGCCAAACAGTTTCAATTGAAATGTTCAAACAGTTTCACAAACCGTTTGGGAGCAAACGGTTTCACAAAATGTTTAAGGGCAAACGGTTTCACAAACCGTTTAAGGGCAAATGGTTTCAAACCGTTTGGAGGTGTTGACAAGGGTTGACTATTTGGAGATTGTTGATAATAATGTTGGTTAATGAACCATTATTTATAATTGATTAGTTCCAATTGGTTCATGAGTTGAAGGTCTATCAATCACCAAACCTTAATTGGGTTAAGTGTTGATTTCATAATCAATTGACTTGGAATTTTGGGTTGATTAGCCCAAACGGTTTCAAAACCGTTTGGGGATCACCCAAATGGTCTCAAGACCGTTTGGGGGTCACCAAAGACCGTTTGGAGGTCTAGGGTTAAGTATGGTTAAGTGTTTGAAGGTCCAAAGGTACCAAATTGAATTGCAACTAAGTGATGATTTGATGATCAATCCAATGACTCAAACCCTAATTGGATGTCATGGATTTTGATGATATGATGGGCAAACGGTCTCAAGACCGTTTGGAGGTCATCCAAACGACCTCAATACCGTTTGAGGTCAGGTCATGCCCAATTTGAATGATGGTCCAATAGTTTCAAAGTAATTGATAACACATTGACTAACATTGAAGGTTCAATGGTTCCAAACCCTAATCCAATTGATTCAAACCCTAATTGATGATTAATTGAGGGTCAAATAAGTTCAAGGATGACCTATTTAACTCAATTGAAGTATGGTGATAGGCCCAATTGATGAATGATTATATGAATTCAATGGTTGAAGAAATCAACATTGAGAATCCTAAATCGATTTGAGTGGTTGAGACCATTTTTGGACCATGCAGTTTTGAGGATGCTTGGACCAAATAGTCTCAAGACCGTTTGAGTCCAAATGGTCTCAAGACCATTTGGGACCAAACGATCCCAAACTGGTTGAGTCTCATGCGGTTTCAAAATTGTACTTTAGCAAACGATCTCAAGGATTCACTTTGGCAAACGGTTTCAACCTCAACTTTAGCAAACGGTTTCAAGTATGTACCTTTAGCAAACGGTCTCAAGGGTTCACCTTTACCAAATGGTTTCAATGGTTTGGTCAAGACCGTTTTAGGTCTAAGAGACCAAGATCATTTGGAAGGTAATCGACCAAATTGTATGAACACTCAAAGTGGATAAAAGTTAATTGTTTAAGTGAACAATTACATGATGTAAACCAAGGGTGATTATAATAATGGTACCCTTAATGAGATAGGGTGATTAGTACCCTTTGAATAGTTAAGATTTAATGATCATGGTGATAATGACATAACCCATGATGTCAATTCTTCTTTCAAGTGAGTTGACTTAGCCTAATCAAGGTTGAAGTAAACATCATCTTATAGAAGATGAGAGAGAAGACTTCCTACATGAATGATAACCATGAATGGTCAAGTTTTAACACTTTCATTATGGATGAATGTCTAATTAGGGTATGATCCTTTATAGTGAGATCATGAAACCCTAATTATAAAGGCTAATGAATCCTAACCCTAATTGAGGGCAATGGTAGGTGTAATCCTAATCCATGATGATAGTATGATCCTAATTTAGAGAAATGATACAGGAAACCCTAATTCATGGTATTTTAATGATAAACCCTAATCTAAGGTGAAGTGATGTGAATAGTAAACCCTAATCGTGGGTTATTGAATATAAACCCTAATTGAGGGTGATTCCATGTGAAACCCTAATTGAGGGTGAATCCATGATAAACCCTAATTGAGGGTGATTCCATGTAAAACCCTAATTGAGGGTGAATCCATGATAAATCCTAATTGAGGGTAATGTTATGAGAATCCTTAATTAAGACTAATGTTATGAGAAACCTTAATCTAGGGTAATGTCATGTGAAACCCTAATTAAGAGTAAAATTATGGAAACCCTAAAGAATGATGTGAAGTGAGACTTAAATCCAGGATGATGCCATATAATGATATGTACAACCATAGTCATGGTATAATGGCCAATACACTAAAGTAGGATGTGGTTATTACAATCAAGTAAGATGAGGATGTTATAACCATGAAGGGTAAATCTGATGAACTATATGAATGATAATGTTGATACCCTAATGAATAAGGGTCTAAAGGACAAGATGATGCCTAGATCATTATATATCTAATTTCATGTATGTGTAACAACCCTATACATCTTACAATTACGAGGGTATGAAACTCTTAGGAGTGATGTATGCAATATTATATAATGGAGTGAATAACATCCTATGGGTTGAAATACCTAAAGTGGTTGATAATAATTTATTCTATATCAACAATGCCTAACCATTGGATAAATCCATATCATTAAAGATAGTTGGACAATTCCAATGTGTAATATATACACCATATGAATAAAGTGACAAGTTAGAGGATAAAGTATTAAGAGGGAAGTACCTTAATACAAGGTTAGTTGATTAACTTAAGTAAGATGGAAATGAGAAGAAAGTGATACATCAAGTCACGATAGATATCACATTCAGCATTTCAGGGTAGGCATTCCTTGATGAACCTCTTATCCACTATTCTTAGATAAGAAACACATGAAATGTGTGTTATGCAACTGTTACAATAAAGATGTAATGAAATTGATGTACTGTGATAATTGTTGATTAATATACTTTGAGAATGGAGTTAAGCCAAATCAATGAGTACGATGTAATCATACCATGATAAGGATGAAAAATGAACTCATGCCTTAAATTGTTGATCATTAATGATATATGATGAGAATAGTGATCATAAGCATACACTTATGATATCTTTGAATGCTCCTAGAGGTGTGAAGTAATATATTAGAGCTGAACTAATAATGTGAAACATGAAACCCTAAGCAATGAGAGATGGGAAAACCCTAACCTTAAATTGGGTAATGGGACATGAGAAACCCTAATGTGATGTGAACAGTAAGCCCTAATCCTATTGAGGGAATAATGGTGTTACTATTATATTACATGAGATAAAATGATTTTGTTGCCTAGTGATAGGTGACAAGATGTTGAATGGCCTTGTGAGCCATATGATTAGATGTTGCCTTATGAGAGGTGACAAGATGCTTTATGGGCCTTATGAGCCATGAGAACAATTGTAACATAGTAAGAAGCACCAAGATGATTAATGATGGGTCAAAGGAATTTATATTCCATGATCCATGTAATCAGGTTTGGTTAGAGTCCAATACCTGGCAGAGGTATAATACATGTAATCAGGATTGGTTAAAGTCCAATACATGGCAGAGGTGTAATGCCTGTAATCAGGGTTGGTTAAAGTGCAATGCCTGGATGTGTAATCATGGTTGGTTAAAGTCCAATGCCTGACTGTATAATCAGGGTTGGTTAAATTCCAATGTCTGGCTGTGTAATCAGGGTTGGTTAAAGTCCAATGCCTGGCTGTGTAATCAGGGTTGGTTAAAGTCTAATGCCTGGTTGTGTAATCAGGGTTGGTTAAAGTCCAATGCTTGGCGGTGAAATCAGGAGTGGTTAGAGTCCACTGCCTGGCTGTGTAATTAGGGTTGGTTAAAGTCCAATGCCTGGCAGTGTAATTAGGTTTGGAAGAGTCCAATACCTGGCAGAGGCTTAATTCCTATAATAATAACACATGATTGGTAATAACCCAATGCCTGTAATGATGATTTAGGATTGGTATTAATCCAATGCATGTATTGTTGGTATATGAGAACATGGTAGATATATCTCCTTATATGTTAAACATGTTGGCTAAGGCCAACAAAATGGAACAAGAGTGTTTCATGGGTGACATAACAAGATGATGAGTGTCACAAGAAAAGTTTGATATGATGGTATAATATGTTGGATAAATGATATACATGTTCTTCCTATTCCTTATTAAAAGAATAGATGGTATATTACTTTATCATAATAGTTGTAATGCTTATAAAGTTGAGAATGCTTTAAAATGCTTATTCTCTACTCAGTTTCATATCTTCAATCTGCAATACAATGTTTTGGCGGAGAGTTATATCTCCCACTGGGGCAATTTACAATTGTCTCACCCCCGTGGGATCCAACATTTTAAGGTGGACGCGGACAAAGAAGTAGATATTCTTTTGCAGGGAAAGGAAAGCAACAACCTGGATAGCAGTGAGATCTCAGGTGGAGATCCTGACTGTCAAGTCTTATAGTTAGAAGTCCTATGTGTCGTATTTGTACTCTTAGGTCCTCGAAGTTTTTAGTTAGTGTTTTAATGGATCAATATGAGATTTTGGCTTGATGCCTCAGGATTTTATGCTGTCTGTATATAATGTTAAATGGCAGCTGATGTTGTAATCCTCAAGGAGAGATGGTACAAGTTATGTACTTTTAAACCAGGATGTATATGTTATACTATGGTTCTTGTTGTAAGAGTTTCCTATGTTGGATCTCTTTGTAAAAAGTTTTAATTTTTAGTGATTTTCAGTAATCCGCTGCAAATGATTCGCTTCCGCTTAGTTAATCTTGTGTTTTGTAAGTTGGGTTCCACATTCATGG